>CAUYUJ010018893.1:321599-359099 GCA_963575745.1 Prorocentrum cordatum | reverse complement strand
TTTCCGGCCCGATAACTGTGAGTCTTCACCAGGAGCCAGAAAATTAGCCTGGCGAAGGACCCAACCATACGCAATTGTGGATACAGCAATTATGAATACCATCTTCGCCCGCGCTCCCTATGTGGCCACGGCTTCCCGCCGGAACCCGACATGCTCAGGGACACGTTTGTGGCCGTCTTCGCGGGCGCCGACGACCACGAGGACGGCGCCCCCCTGACCGAAGAGCAGAAACAGGAAAGGGTTCTGAGAACCATGACGGAGACTGCCATTGGGGGCCTTCGGTGGAGCTCCCTATGGGGCCACGATCCTCGTGAAGGGTGCGCCGAAATGGCCCGAGGCCGCCATGCGAATCCTGCCACTGGGGGCCGTCGGTGGAGCTCCCTATGGGGCCACGATCCTCGTGAGGGGTGCGCAAAAATAAGGCGGGGCCACCATGCGAACGCAGCCACTGGGGCCTTCGGTGGAGCTCCCTATGGGGCCACGATCCTCGTGAGGGGTGTGCCGAAATGGGGCGGGGCCGCCATGCGAACGCTGCCACTGGGGCCTTCGGTGGAGCTCCCTATGGGGCCACGATCCTCGTGAGGGGTGTGCCGAAATAAGTAGTGGGGAGGCATGCGAACGCTGCCACTGGGGCCTTCGGTGGAGCTCCCTATGGGGCCACGAAACGTGTGAGGGGTGTGCCGAGATGGGTGGTGGGGAGGCATGCGGACCCTGCCACTGGGGCCTTCGGTGGAGCTCCCTATGGGGCCACGAAACGTGTGAACGGTGTGCCGAAATGGGTGGTGGGGAGGCATGCGACCCTGCCACTGGGGCCTTCGGTGGAGCTCCCGGTGGAGCTCCCTATGGGGCCACGAAACGTGTGAGGGGTGTGCCGAAATGGGTGGTGGGGAGGCATGCGGACCCTGCCACTGGGGCCTTCGGTGGAGCTCCCTATGGGGCCACGAAACGTGTGAGGGGTGTGCCGAAATGGGTGGTGGGGAGGCATGCGGACCCTGCCACTGGGGCCTTCGGTGGAGCTCCCTATGGGGCCACGAAACGTGTGAGGGGTGTGCCGAAATGGGTGGTGGGGAGGCATGCGGACCCTGCCACTGGGGCCTTCGGTGGAGCTCCCTATGGGGCCACGAAGCGTGTGAGGGGTGTGCCGAAATGGGTGGTGGGGAGGCATGCGGACCCTGCCACTGGGGCCTTCGGTGGACCTCCTTATGGGGCCACGACACGTGTGAGGGGTGTGCCGGAATTGGTGGTGGGGAGGCATGCGGACCCTGCCACTGGGGCCTTCGGTGGAGTTCCCTATGGGGCCACGACGCGTGTGAGGGGTGTGCCGGAATGGGTAATGGGGGGGCATGCGTACCCTGCCACTGGGGCCTTCGGTGGGGCTCCCTATGAGGCCACGACGCGTATGAGGGGTGTGCCGAAATGGGCGTGGGTGACGATGACGATGATGATGACGATGATGATAATGATGATGATGACGACGACGACGACGATGATGATGACGATGGGAAGAGGGAGGAGGGGGAGGAGGGGGAGAGGAACGCGGGGCACCGTCTCTTCAAAACGAGGACCCAACACCACAGGATGGTTGGGAAAAACACAAAAAGGAATTTCACACAAATGGTTTTGGCACCACCAACGGTGCAATGCATGTGCGCACATGCGACTGGATCCCCAACGATCCGAACCAGGGTTGGTGCACGGCCGCGCTCGCGGATGAAATTGACATGTATGGTGCGGCAAGGCTGCCGGCGGCGACAAGATCCCAATATCCGCCACCAACAAACATTCCATGGTGGTTTGGCACAGCCAAACCACCGTGCAACATCAGTTGGTTCATCCGTTGACAGCAGCGCGCGTCGCGGCAGCAGAACGCAGCAGCGCGCGCGGGCATGCAGGGCCGGCGATGTGGCTGGCCAGCTGCCAGCGCAGCTGCATCGCACTGCCAGGCGCCGCGGCCTTGCGATTGTAGCCCCAGGCCCCGTGCGCTCCTCGAGGCGGGAAAGCAAGCTCTACACAAAGGAATCGAGCGTGCCCTTGTGGGGGCGGCGAAAACGATCGTACACAAAGGAAATTCCTTTGTGTGCCCCCCGCGTTGGTACTGTAACCAGACGGCACACAAAGGAATTACAGCAACGCTCTTTGGGTTGCGCTCTTCGCGCGCGATGACAGCTCCGAGCTGGAAAGGGAGGGCGGGACAAGGCAAAGCAGGGGAAGAGGAAAAAGAAGAGGAATGCGAGAAAGAAGCGAAGGAAGCAACGGAAGGAAGCCAGGATGCGCGCAAGCGAAGCTAACACTGCGCGCCGAAACAGTTGTTCGTTGTCTCGGTTGGCCGTGCGGCAGATGAATTGGAAAAAAAATGTCTGCTGCCTATCGAAGGGACTTCTTGGGAATGAGACTCGCGCTCTCTTCCCAACCCTCTTTCTCACACCCCGTTGCGAGCGCGCGACGATTTGTTCTGGCCCGCGGGCAGAAGACTGCCAGTTGCTGGTGAGCAGCCTTTGCAACCGTCACGCGTTCCGCACACATGCTACCAGCTAAACGCACTTGCCACGCAAACCGCCAGCTCCAAAGACCGACGCCACACCGATCCCCGCATCCGTGCCAGGCACCCTTTCAACGACGCCCCCTTCCGGCGTAAAACCAATAAAACCCGTTGTGTTTATGTGTTGTTTCCTGTTCTGATTCACCTGGTTAAGCCTCCCAGCGCCACCTATGATCCTCGCGAACTCGACAGGCGAGAACAAGTATGAGAACCGATGGTGGAGCCGCTCCACATCGCCCCACCGCCACTTGCGCCGCACCACGCGAGTGTCCACGCGGCCGAAAGCGATGGCCGCGGTCACGATCTGTCGCCACTGCACTGCGCATGCGCACGGTGTCACCCCCTCGACGCTCGCGGCCCCCCAAAGGTGGGGACACTCTCGCGAGCCGAGACACCGTGGCACCACTGCAGCCGTGGGCCGGACCATTCTCCGCTCCTCCTCCTCTCTCCGGGTGGCATCCTTAAAATCCTGCTCGGCAGCGTCCCGGTCTAGGGAGGACTCCAGGGGGATACGATTTGTCCCCCCCAAGCCTGTCGCAGCAGCGCTGGGGGAATACAGTGGTCCCATCGGCGTTGCTTTGAGCATCATGTGAAGATCGGTCTGAGTTCAGTTTCTGGCAAGAGAGTTGCATACACAATACACGATTCAGCAGATGCGGGAGAGAAAGTTTTGCAGAAGCGCTTCCCCATGTCCGCAGCCATCTCCATGAGGCCCCACCGAGGGCTGTGCTAGTAGCACGCATTTTGCACTGTACACGCGTTGAGTCCAGAACAGGAGTCACTGTGCCGTCTACCGCTCGGATCCCCTCAACGGCGTGCAACGCGACCGCGGCCTGGGCCCTCCAAGTGCGGGCTCCAACCGGGACATCGAGGCGAATCCGGCCGCAGCGACGAGCCCCCCGCCCCGAGAGGCAACAGCAACGGAGAAATCAACGCCCCCCAGATCCCGACCAAGGCAACCGACGATTGGAGGGGGATGGGGTCCTCCTCCTCCTCCACCTCCTCCTCCTCTCCGTCCTCCTCCCCTTCGCCTTCTCCCCTCCAACTTATAGTGGTGGTGGTGGGAAACGGGCCCATCGACGATGTGATCTTGTTCCCGCAGCGGCCGCAAAGAGGTCTCGCGGCCACTTCGCCGGCGGGGGTGTTTTTTTGTTCGCCCCGGACCAGGCGCCGATGGTCCTGGAGCCCGCGAACGGCCCAGGCATGGGTGCGACAACCTGCAGCATCGCTCAAAACCAAGACCAGAGCCCTAGACTTAGGTCTGACCTGTCCCCCTACGGGCAGATTTTGAGCGAAAAAACAAATATGCAAACATACCCCCCAATAATCAACATATAGTCAAAACATAATCTCCAAACTATGTTTTACCTCTTTTGAATTTTCCTACTGTAGCGAGACACGCCCGACTTAACCCTAGACCCAACATTTGTGCTGCGTCCTTCGAACAACCATGATCTGCGACCGTCCTGGGGTAAGACGAAGCCAGGATGAGGATAACATCGGGCGAAGATAAATCGAGAAGCTCTGATTTCTGGCGGCTGTGGAGGATGTCTCCGGCGCCGCGGCCCTCTCAGAGCGCTCCAGAATACTCTGAGAGCGTCCCTGCACACTCTGGAACGGATTTGATCCTCGTCCCAGCCCCGTCCGACGGGGGCCGAACCTGGGCGAAAGCTCCTGGTGTGAAAAGATTGCAGCGCCTGGAAACGGGCACCAACACCAACACAGGAGCTTGCCTCCACAGGGGGAAGACGATCCTAGACTTCGGTGCTGGTGGTACAGTCAAAAACCCTAATAAGGACGCGCGGTAAGGACGCAAGACCCTTGGAAGCCGAAGTTAGGATTTTTGGGGCGGCGGACGACAAAAATCCCAAGGACGTAAGAGCAAGGAAGAGCAAGCACGCAAGGGTACCCTGAGCAAAGTCGCGCGTCCTTATTTGGGTTTTTGACTGTAATGCTACGGTCACCTCGGCAGCCATGAGATCACCACCACCACCGAGATCGGGATCTGCGCCCCTCGGTGGAGGCACACCGCCGATGTTGGCGCCGGTGTCAACCTCTATCGGGTCGGGCAAAAGGGGGGGATAGCAAAGGGTGGGGGTTTGAGAATCAGCTCACGTAGCTGATTTTCCCGGCGCCTCCCGGCGCTGGAGGCGGCTATGCATCGAGGAGTGGGCCCCTCGGTGAGGCCGAAACCAGCTGGATGCAGCGAATTTCGCAACCCCCCCTTTCCCAATCCCCCCGTTTCGTCCGGCCCGAGTTTAGTGGAACCTGGTTTAGTGATATGTACTGGGGGACGCCCCACCCCCGCCCCGTTCCACGAACCGGAACTGTCGTCACCAGAAAAAGCACCAGATACGGCAAATTTCGTGACCCCCCCCTTCGCCCGTATCTGGTGCTTTTCGGGTGACGGCAATTTTAGGAGGGGATCCTCCTAAAATTTGGAGGTGATCTCTTTTAGGAGGGGAAAAACACACACAGACACAATCAATCGTCGATTCCCAGAGTCGGGCCAGGCGAAAGGAGGGGATTGGGAAAGGGGGGGTTACGAAATCTGCTGCATGCAGCTGGTTTCGGCCTCACCGAGGGGCCCCTTCCTCGATACATGGCCGCCTCCGGCGCCGGGAAAATCAGCTACGTGAGCTGATTCTCAAACCCCCCCTTTGCTATCCCCCCTTTTGCCCGACCCGAAAGTCGGGCCTGTCCCCCCACAGGGTGAAGATTCAGAAATGGTACAAAAATCGTCCGGGGACGATTGCTGGACCATTTTTGGCCATGTCTGGAACTCTTTGGGAGCGTGTGTTTTTTTTCGCGGACCGTGCCCCTGTAGGGGGACAGGCCAGACCCAAATCGATCTTCCGTGATCCCAGCAGGCGGTGGCCGGAGGGTTCCAAAGGGGGCTTTGGGGGACGGCGCTTTCCAGGAGGGGTTCCCCAGGGGCCTCGGAGCCTCGTCCAGGCAGGGAGCGCGAAGCCCCTGGGGGGCCTCTCCTGGAAAACCCACTCCCCCAAACCTCCTTTGGAACCCTCTGGGGTGGATGCGCAGCACCCCGCAGTTCCGGACAAGAGTGAGGGGGCGGGCGTGGGGTGGGACGCGGGTGGGTCGCGGGCGGGTCACGGGCGAGGACAGCGACGACGCAACGGCAACAAAGCAGGCAGAGTCTGCGGGGCGGGACGCCACACCTGCCACGCACCTGGGGACCATGAATGTGAAGGGGCCCTGGGACACACAAACAAATACACACAAACACCAGAATTCGCTACATTTTTCCATATTTTCGGGGTTTCTGTCTTCCCCCCCCACTTCCCATATCTTCCCATACTTTCTGGGAATCGACGATTGCTTGTGTCTGTGTGTTCCCCCCCCCCTGATGAGTGACCGTTCGGCACCCTCCCTCCGATAGTTGGCCCGGCCAAGGCCCGCGGAGCGCGCCAGGGTCGGTGCTGGAGGCGCCGCCGAGGGTTGAGCAGGGACCGACCGCCCCGGCATTTCTGTGGGCCTACCACGACATGTTCTTCGAACCTAAAAGTGTTCTATAGGGACCCAACCCAGTGTTCTTAAAACATAAGCACGATGTGTCAAGACAAGGCAGCCCCAGCCAGAGATGTCCTACGGACACTTCGCAGGAACCGCAAAAGGTTCTTAGAACAGTGTTCGGTAGGCCTATAGGCACGCCAGGACGCTTCGCTACTGATTGAAAGGGGGGTGGATGGGGGGGGCAGCGCCGATCAGAACAAGGCCCGCGCGGAGTGCCGAGAAATTACCGTCAAACTGACAGCAGCAGGGCTGCGCGCGATGAGACCCTACTGGACGCCCGTGCTGAAGCTTCTTCAAAAGCACCGGCGGGCAAGCGGAAGCGGTCAAGAATGGAACAACGAGGCACGGATACAAGGGTTAGGGAAACGAGCAGCGACCCAAACATAAAACCTCGGAGGCCCGCGCGGACTTCTCGGATCGGCGCTGGACCCCCCTCCCCGGCGCGCGGAGCGCGCCGGGGTCGGCGCTGGAGGCGCCGCCAGGGGGCTCCGGCGCCGACCCGAGAAATCCGCGCGGGCCTCCGAGTTGTTGTGCTGATGTCAGGGCTGAGCCTCAGGGGCGTTTTTCGTTTTCGTGCTGTTTTCGTCTTCCCTCGCTTCTTTGCCTCGAGGCCGCCTTCAACGCACGGCGCAGTCGGAACGAAAACGGCCCACGAAATCACCAAAAACACCGTTCAGGTCCAGCTCTGGCCTGTGTCATTACTCGCTTCCCTGCCATCGGTTTCGGGGCGGAAGAGGAGGAGGCGGAGGCGGAGGAGGAGGAGGAGGCGGAGGAGGCGGAGGAAGAGTAGGAGGATGAGGAGGAGGAGGCGGAGGAGGAGGAGGAGGAGAACGAGAAGGAGCGATCCCGAGAGCCTGCTTCCGCCATCCATTTCCCCAGCTTCCCCACCCCTGCCGTCGGTTTCGGCTGTACCTTCGGGCCCGTCTGCGCTCCGCGAGCCTCTCTCTTCCGAGCTCGGCCGCGGGGCGCCTCCCCGGTTGCCGCTGCCGTACTGGCCCCGCAGCCGCCTCTCGGAGCCCGCGGCCGCGCTCCTGCGCGCGCGGCCGCCGGCTCGCGGCCCGCAGGGCCGCCCGCCCGGGGCTGTGCGCACCGTCGGGGGTCGCCGCGGGTGCCCCTGGCCCTCGAGGTGCCCCCCGGCTCTGCGCTCTGCGCTCTGCCCCCGGCTCTGCGCTCTGCGCTCGCCACGGGTGCCCCCGGCTCTGCGCTCTGCCCCTGGGGCCTTCGGGGCCCCCGGGGCCTCCCGCGGGGTGCTCCGGAGTCCGTGGGGGTCTCCTGGGAGATGCTGGAGGCGCCCTGGTCCAGGGACACTTCTGGCAACACCCGGAACTGGGGGGCCCGCACTATCCGAGGTAGACCTAGCCCACTTGGGGGCGTCCAAGACGGGGGCGTCTAAGAAGGGGGGCTCACAAGTCGTGGCCCGGGGCATGCGTTCAGCCCAGGGGGGAGGCCGGGGGGCGAATTGAAGTACGAAGAGGCGCCATATAATCTGGGGAGATATCATGGGCCCCGCAACGATATCCACCCCTCTTAGTCATCACCCCCTTCTTGGCCGCCCCCGATCCATCTAACCTAGTGCCGCCGAGATTAATGCCACAGGGATAATAAAGTTCGGGGTCGCGGGGGGATTATAAATGTTGCCTACCGGAGGCCAGCATGTGTGAGGAGAAAGAGATGATGGTAAGAGGACCGAAAGCCGAGGATCGAGGATCGAGAATCGAAGTCCGAGGATCGAGGATCGAGATCCCAGAAGTAGAGAAAGATAGACAGACAGGAGAGAGGTGGAGGAGGAGAAGGAGGAGGAGGAGGAGAAACGCCAAAGTTCCAAACCAGTTAAATTTAATTTGTAAACAAACAATGGAAATTAAGCTGTTCATCTGCTCGTGTAGGGTAGCTCACGTGCCTCGGTGTTCGTGGATAGTAAACCACAACGATAAAGAATTCAGGGGGGGCAGGGGGGGAGGAAACGGAAAGAGAAAGAGAAGAGCAGACAGAAGAGAGAAAGAGAGAGAGAGATAAAGAGAACGCTGATGGTTTCGCTTGAGACATCCTCGACAACGTCTTCGCTTCGCTTGATGTTGCTATCTCAACATAAGAAGGAAGTTAACCTCGATGGTGAACTTTTCACAATGATAAAAAAGTTCGGCGTCCGCGCCCCGCGCCCCTGACCAAACTCTTCTTGGCCGTGGATAATCAACTCTAGCGTCGAAGGGGGGTGGGTCCTTGTTTATCAACGGCAAGCAATTATGGCTGGCCCTGTTTGCTGTCCTCGAATCTTATCCGCAAGAACCCAGGAACCGCTTCATCCGGAATGGCGGCTGCTCAAGTAGAATACCCGACAATATCTACATGGGGCAGAACGTGATCCAAGAAAAATCGGGTTGATTGCAATCTGGGGCAACTTCAAAGCGAAAAAGGGGGTCACGAATCCAGAGTTCCCCCTGACCACCCCGTGCCCCTATATTCCAAGGATCGGACTGATGGCGCGCCTTCTGTTGAGGGCTGGTCTCCGAGACCCCCCCGGGTCATGAAAAACATCACGACGGAGTGGTTCTTACAAAACGACTTAGGATGGAATGCCCGTCCAAGGCAATGCGCAAGATAGTCCATAATTGAATCGATCAGTCGGATCGGCGGTAGAGATGAGTCGGATCGGCGGGAATTGGCAGGCTAATGAGGCCTCGATTGAGAAATCGGAATCCAAATCGAAATCCGATATCAAATCGAATCGGAATCGTAATCGATCATCATCGGATCGAGTCGGAAGAGTCGAAATGGGCGTCGGGTGCAAGAGAGTCGCCGGTTTGCAGGACAGACGACAGACAAGGCCCCCCGAAGATGCAACGTAACCTACTGGCCTCAGAGAGTCCCCAGGGGAGCACTGCAAGCATGCAGGAGAGTCCCAAACAACGCGATGAACACCGGGCAAGCGAGACCTCTGGCTGGCCCCCTACGCACGATCGTTCAACTTATCTGGGGGGGGGCCGGGTAACGACCGTTACGCGACAAGGGATGAACCAATCTCTTCTCAGTAAGGAAGCTTGGCACACTGAGGGCAAACACCACATCCTCCTTCACCGTCGGAGACTGGGTCGAGACGCTCTGGAGGGCGAAATGGTCATTTGCTGGGCGCGTGGTCTCCGTCACAGATGGAAGACGGTGTAGAAAAGGATTGGAATGGCGATCCTGACATCGAGTGACAGCATCCCGATGCGCAGGTGGCCAGCGCAAGACGTGGGGCACGGTATAGTGGTATGTCGGGCGTGTCCCCCTAGAGGCGGAGTTTGGACGAGCAAATACTCAGAAATAGCCAAAACATACTGAAAAAATAATCCCCAGAGCACTTGGGGTCCATTCCTGAACGCTCCTCCTGCAGGGGGACCCCGCCCGACTCAAGCTTCGTACACTGGACGCCTGCCCCTGGCCCAGCGCCGCCCCCGAGCGGCTTTCCCCCCTCCACGGGCCCCCTTTCAACCGTCACCGCTCCTCCTCCGCGTCCCCTACGTATACTCCTTCGCCTCCTCCCCCCCCCGCTCCCCTGCGAGACCTCCCGCCCAGTGCACGGCGTCCCCGCCGGCACTCCGTCCGCCTCGGCCCCTGCCCCGCCGCACGCCATTGCCTCCCGGGGCCCTCCCCTCTCCCGCGCCCCGGTGCCGCCCGCTCCACCCTCTCCGCCTCGTCCCCGCTGCCGCCCCCCATCAATTCCCCCGCCCTGCGTGCGCGCCTCCCTCCCTGCCCCGCCGCGTCGAGGAGGGCCGCCCGAGACAACGGCAGCGCTCCCGCCGTGCCCAGCTCGGCCCGGAGGAGATGGGGGGGTGAGGAGGAGGAGGAGGAGGAGGAGGAGGAGGAGGAGGAGGAGGAGGAAAGAGGAGGAGGAGGAGGAGGAGGAGGAGGAGGAGGCACAACAAGTACGACACACGCCAGGGGGGGGGGGCCGCCGATGCCTCGACTGCTTGGGCCCTCCTCCGAACTGCTGGCCTCAGCTCTCGGCCTGCCCTTTCCCAGGCACTGAGCTGCGCCCCCCCGCAGAGCAACCTCGAGGTCGGGCATGTCCCCCTACAGGCGGATTTCGGACGAACAGAGCAATGCGCAAAAATGCACCAGAATCATCCCCTGACTATTCTTGTGGACCATCTGTCAATCGTCCTCCTGTAGAGGGACACGCCCGACTTAAAGCAACCTTCGCTCGCCCTTCCCCCCTCCTGCGTGCGCCCCTCCTTCCACACCCAGCATGCGTGCATGTTTTCTCTTGGACGCCCAAAACATGGGAAGGAGTCAAGTGCTCACGATACCCAACAATAGATGGTGTCCAAAGCCGACACCGGACGCTGTTGGGCGGGCGGCTACCGTCTCGACTTGGCAACGTCCGCGGCGGCACCGACAGCGAATCCAAACCAAAACGAGAAGGAACCCCTTTTGGTGCACCGTGCCCATTCGATGCCCCCCCGAGCAGCAGGGGGGCGGGGCGATATGGGGCCCCGCCTCTGAGAAACCGCCCGGGGGGACGGCTCCTTCTGAGAAGGCCCCCGAAGACGCGAGGGCCGCGACGCCCCCGTCCAAGACGACCCCGATCTCTGGCCACGCCGCGTGCCTCGACCATCTCGCGTGCCCCTCCCCGGCGCCAGGCTGCGCCCCACCCCCCCGCAGGGGCAGACCCGCCCGCGCTCCCCGGTCCTCGCGAGGACGGCCCGGCAGAAGTCCTCGGGCGGCATGCAGACCTGGCGGGTCCCCCTGCCTGCGCCGCCCGCCACCTGCTCGGGCCTTAGAACCGTACCGCATTCCGACAGGTTGTTGCACCTTACCGAGAGGAACAATCAGATGCATATATACAAAAACTGTTGGAGTTCTGCACGGGTTCATGGCGTCGGAGCTGGGCACCTTCCTGGCGCGCCTTGGGCCGCCAAGGGCTTCGCCCGAGGCACCGTGGGGAAAAGGTGTCCACGGCCGATCCCAGAAATCCAATCGGAACTCCGAACATGTATGTGTGTGCCTCTTCTTTTCCGAGTATCCAGGAGGTCCCGCGGACACTTTGCGTAACACAGTGTGCGCAGCATCTAACCCCCCCGTCAACCCACAAACGAAACCATTCTCGATTGTCGCGTATTTTCTGTAGATTCGCAAATCACTTTTGCACGCGTTTGCGCCAATTTTCGCCCAACCCCCCCAATTGCTAGGCAACTCGTCGATCGCAAGATCTCTACCCCCATCCATCCCACTTCCCCCTTCCACCCGCCATTATCGTTCCTCGTTTTTGTTCCTCTTCGGGCAACACTGCAATCATCGTGAATTGGATCGCTGCGCGTCCACCCTGCAAATGCTACGCCCAGAAACTTGCGCGCCTTTCACCCTCGCCCGCCCCGACATGCGTGCAGTAGTATGTGCGTGCGTGCACGAACCTGCATGCATCCCTCTCTTTCTCTCCTCCTCTGGTTCCCCCCACCCCCCACGCGTGCCCTTCAGCCGGGGCATGGCCCATTCGTATTGCGTTCGGCCCCCGCGCTTTGTTTTGTAAGCTTGCCAATTGGTGTTTACCTGCGTCATTCTACTGGCATGCAAATGTACATTGTGCCCTGTACCCCATCCTGGAAGTTAAAACCCTTGTACCCCCGTTCCAATCGCGGCGATATCCCTACACGACCGCCCTGCGGGTGATAAGGGCGTTAGGGGGATTGAGATCACATGCCCAACCTGACTGACCTCCAGCCTGCCACCTTGATGTCATATCTCTCTTTCTCTGTCTCGTTCTCTCTCTCTCTCTCTCTCTCTCTTTCTCTCTCTCTCTCTCTCTCGCGCCCTCTCTCTCTCTCTTTCTCTCTCTCTCTCTCTCTCTCCCTATCATATGGACAGGGTAATATAAGATGGATTGAATTGGCCCGCCGCAGGCGCAGAAACAAATGAATTGATGGATTGGGTTGGATGGATTGGATTGGGTGGGGCAATATATCATGGGGCAAAATGGGTTGGATAATAGAATATGGATTGGATTGGACAAGATGGATTGGATAACGTAAGCTGGATTGGAAAGAGAAAGCCCGCCGCAGGTGCCGACACAAATAAATTGATGGATTGGGTTGGGTGGGTTGGAATGGATGGAATAAAATGAAGTGGATAAGATTATGGCTGGATTGGAAGATATGGCTTTGATAAGATAAGATGGATTGGATTGGCCTGCCGCAGGCGCAGAAACAAACGAATTCATGGATTGGGTTGGGTGGATTATATATAAATATAGGAGAGAGAGAGAGAGAAAACAACACACACACACACACACACGCAGGCGCCGAAAAAAAACAAAAATATGAAATGAACGACATGCGTTAGCGCCGGGACGCCCGGGACACCCTCGACACTCGGGACACCGCCCGGCCCAACTGGGACACCTCCCGGCCACCGGCGGACGGGAAACGGACTTTCGCTCCTACTGACACGCGGGACCCCGGGGACACCGCCCGGCCCAACTGGGACACCTCCCAGCCACCAGCGGACGGGAGCGGACTTTCGCTCCTACTTCGGCCTAGCTACAGGGGAATCACGCGCAGATTCGCCTCGCCCGCACGCACGACACTAACGCGAAACCGAAACCGATTTCCGGCGGGGGGTCTCCGTTTCACTGCGATCTCACCCCCCAACCTCCGATCCACGCGCCCCTCCCCCCCCTTCCCTCCATGCCCAGTGCTGTCTGTCTTTTGGCCCTGTCATTTTCACCCCCCCCCCGTCTGCCTTTGCTCACGCCTCGTCGTTGTCGCGACCGCGCCCCCGAGACGCAACGCATCGAGGGCTAGGCGACAAGCTTGTAATTGCCCGCGAGTTCCAAAAAGCGCCGGCAACCTAACCCATCGCATGGGGACACGCTGGGGGCCAAAACTTGGCGACCCAGAACTCATTGGCAGGATGACTTCAGAACGAGCCACGACGAACGCCCGCCCGCCACGGCCCAACGACTCGACATCAGGCTCGGACTCACGCAGCGGTGGGAACTTCCTTATCACCGCCATCTCCTGGCGACACCAACGACGGCATCAACTCGCCAACCTGGTGTTCTCATGATGCCGATCCCTTCTACAGTGCAGAGTTCTTTGAATCATTTCCAGCGCCGCGCTCGCACGGCGCGGGCCCCGCTGCAAACGACAGGACATGAAAGCGCGAATGGGGGGCTGCCTGAGCGTCGTCGGAGTCCAACTTGCAACGCGCGCGCTCGACGCGTCTTCAACCGCGTCAATTCAAGACCCGCGGGGGCGTCGCGGCTCTAGCGGCGCCCCCCGGCCCCGCGCTGGCATTTGGCAATCTTCATTCGCGCTGATCCTCGGCGGTAGGGCGCGCCAAATAGCTGCGTCTTCAGCGCAAGGTCAGAGGGCAGACGGCCTCTGTGAACGGGCGGCGCGCCCTGCGTCGGCATCGAACCACAGTCGCCGACTCGACGCCCCCCGCCCCCCTCGCCGCGCGCGCGATGCCCCGCGCCCCCCCGCGCGCGCAACCGGAAGCAGGGGGCCCCCTAGATCGGGCCAGGGCGCGGGAAGCGCAGGTCCTGCAATGTCGCGATTCGCTCCGACGCCTCCGCCATGCGCTGAGCCGCTCGACGCAACGGCCCCAAGGTCGGGGTCAGCCTCGTCGCGAATGTCACCCGCCACTCCGCTGGCATCAAGCTCTAGCGCCTCTGCGACGCACTCGGGCGCCGCAACTATCTCTCATCTGGCAACTGGGCGCGGCTCCACCGGGGAAGGCAAGGCCCAACTACCGCAGGTCTCTCTTCATGCGCGTGGAAACGCTCTTCGGCTCATGTGATAGACTCAGCGCGTGCATCATCAACCTCGTGCTCGTGACGATCACGGCCGCCCTCTGCTCGTGAGCCCTCGCTGCCGCGGCGGCCCCCATCTTGATGTTGCTGGGGCGCGGGATAGGCGGCGGTCGGCAGTGGGCCAACTGCGCTGGAGCGAAGGGCTGCACGGCCGCCTCCGCGACCACGCGCTCGCCCTTTTGCCTCGACATCTGCCTGCGCAGCGGGCTCCGGCCCTGCTGATCTTCTCCTCGATCCCCTTGTGGGCGCTCTCGCTCAACGGATCCCCGTCGATCGCGGCCCTGGCAAGTTCGTCGCCTTGGGCCGTCTTGCCATCGGTTTTCTTTTCGAAATTTTCATGGGGGCCCTCGTCCGAGGTGCCCGCAGATTTCCCGCGGCATGTAGTCTGAAATCGTCTTAGCGCGCCATCTGCGCTGCGCGGTCCACGAGCCACTCGGCGTCGTGGAATTCATTGCACCCATCACCTCCAACGCGATGTGTACTCGTCTGAGGTTTGGAAGTCCTGCGCCTTCGCAACATGCCCCGATGCCCTGCCGATCCGCGAGTCGCACCGAGCATGCGAGATCAAAACCCTGCGGGCGGGAGATGCAAATGTGCCACCGGGGACCAATGATGGTAGGACCTCAATAATAAACCGCGGCGCATGGTTTGCAAGTTGCGTTGCGAAGCTGCGCTTACTGCGTGGAGGTATATTTCTTTGTGCGCGCGCGTGTGCGTGTGCGTGTGTGTGTGTGTGCGCGTGCGTGGTGGGGGGGGCCTTGCCAACCAGATGCCCCCAGTGATCATGTTGCTGGCGCCCTGGCAATGGCCCAGAAACACGTCGAAGACCTTCGAGCTGCGAGTTGTGCAAAATGACGCCTGCGCCCCTGGGATAATCCTGCAAAGGGACCGACCAGAGACAACAAACATCGCATCGGATTCGTCAACACTTGCGTGGCCGATGCAGTCGATGAGCTGGTCGATGAATTTCTCTCTGCAGTGTCGAAGGCTGCTATCAGTCGCCCCGTAGCTGTCCACGTTTCCGGCGCTTCTGCCAATGTCCCATATGTCACACTCCGACGAAAGGTTGAAGTCCGCAGAGCTGTCGCTCCCAACGCGCCTCGCCCGTGAGTCCTTCGCCCAACCGTTGTGAGATGCCTAGGCGGACATCTCCTCGTCTGGGCCGATGGGGCTGGCGCTGCATCCTCGAGCCCTGATGATCTCGTTGGTGCTCTGGTCCATCACGGTCGGATTTTTCCATCCCACCCACCGCAGATCGCGCGCTTCCTTGGGCGAATCCTGGTCCACCTCGTCACTCCGCATCATTTGACACCTCTCCGAAAGCAGCTTCATCTCGTCCTCGGTCAATGTGCGCCCCTCGGCGTTTTTGCATCGGCCATGCACCCATGCCGCGCAGTAGTGCGAGCTTCATCCAGGAATTGGGCGACGACCATTGGTGCTGTCCCCCCGCCTGCCGCGCCCGAAAGGGGCATCCAGTGAGCTGGGTTCCGCCTTGCGATCGCGATCTCATCCTCGAAGCTGCTCTCTTCGCGCGGCTAAACCGAAGGCTCGGGCACCGCGGCGCACACGGCATTGGCGCGCTCGTTGGCGGCGCCGTTATTTGCGGGAAGCCGCCAAGCTGGGCCAACGGGAGCAGATGAAGCTTCGGGGGGACGCCAGCGCAGTCGTACATCAGTGGCACGTACGCTGCTTTCTCTTTGCCGCCACCCTCGCAGAAACAGCTCGAAGCCTAAAAGTTCTCGCCGCCGGTCTCGCCGTAGATCGCGCGCAGCTGTCCAAGAAGGCGCCCCCGCTCGGCTTCGACCGAAATGCGGCCAAGGCGCCGCCCAGGGCGACGGCATGCACATTCGCGGTTGAGATTCTTTATTCTGCCACGCCGAAAGCAGATTTTTCCCCAAACAGCTTGCTGAACGCGGTGCTGTTGTGATAGAAGCTAACTCCGGCCGAGGGAAATCGGAGCAGAGACATCCTCACAAAAATTTGATGGTCCGGGCCGTTTCGCTTGAGACATCCTCACAACTCTCGTTTCTGAGTTGGCGGGGATTGGCCGTTTCGCCTGAGACGTCCTCGAAAACTTGCGCTCCTGGACGCCGCGCGAGAGGTGGTCCGGGCCGTTTCGCCTGAGACATCCTCAGAATTCTGAGCTCTGAGATGCCTTGCGCGAGGTGGTCTGGCCCGTTTCGCCTGAGACATCCTCGAAACTCTAACCTCGGAGATGCCGCGCGGGAGGTGGTCCAGCCCGTTTCGCCTGAGACATCCTCGAACTTCTGAGCTCTGAAATGCCCTGCGCGAGGTGGTCCGGCCCGTCTCGCCTGAGACATCCTCGCAACTCTGAGCTCTGAGATGCCGTGCGCAAGGTGGCCCGGCTTGTTTCGCGCAATACATTCTCGCAACTCTGAGCTCCCAGATGCCGCGCAAGAGGTGGTCCAGCCTGGGGGCCCAGAAGACCACATGTTACATATCCTCCCTGGGACCCTGGGAGCCCGCCTGAGACATCCTCGAATTTCTGAGCTCTGAGATGCCCTGCGCGAGGTGGTCCAGCCCGTTTCGCACAAGACATTCTCGCAACTCTGAGCCCTGAGATGCCGTGCGCAAGGTGGTCCGGCCTGTTTCGCACAAGACATTCTCGCAACTCTGAGCTCCCAGATGCCGCGCAAGAGGTGGGGCCCAGAAGACCACATGTTACATATCCTCCCTGGGACCCTGGGAGCCCCAGGAGGCCCCAGAGAGCTCCAGGAGGCCGCAGGACGCCCAGGACAGGCCCCAGGGGGGAGCAGGAGATTCCCAGGAGGCTCCCAGGAGGCCCCAGGAGGCCCCCTATCAGAACGCGTCAAAATAATACACATCCGGTGTCGATTCGTTGATTTTTCCTGCTCTTGTGCCCCCCCCTCCATTTTGAGGGGCCCAAGCGGCCACAGGTTAGATATCCTTGGGCGCCCCAAGAGGCTTCAGGAAGCCCCAGGTGGGGTCCAGGAGACCACAGGAGGCCCAGGAGGAAGCCCCAGGATGTCACCAGGAGGTCCCACGAGGCCCCAGGAGGCCCCCGCAACTCGGAGCTCTGAGACGCCGCGCTCGAGGTGGTCTGGCCCGTTTCGCCTGAGACTTCCTCGCAGCACGTTTCGCCCGAGACACCGGCCCGTCTCGCCTGAGACATCCTTGCAACTCTGAGCTCTGAGATGCCGTGCGCACGGTTTCGCGGCTTGTTTCGCGCAAGACATTCTCGCAACTCTGAGCTCCCAGATGCCGCGCAAGAGGTGGTCCAGCCTGGGGGCCCAGAAGACCACATGTTGCATATCCTCCCTGGGACCCTGGGAGCCCCAGGAGGCCCCAGAGAGCTTCAGGAAGCCGCAGGACCCGCAGGACAGGCCCCAGAGGGGAGCAGGAGATTCTCAGGAGGCTCCCAGGAGGCCCCCTATCAGAACGTGTCAAGTTAATACACATCTGGTGTCGATTCGTTGATTTTTCCTGCTCTTGTGGCCCCCCCTCATGTGGGAGGGGCCCGACGGCCACATGTTAGATACCCCCCTGGGAGCCCCAAGAGGCTTCAGAAAGCCCCAGGTGGGGTCCAGGAGGCCACAGGAGGCCCAGGAGGAAGCCCCAGGAGGTCACCAGGAGGTCCCACGAGGCCCCAGAAGGCCCACGCAACTCGGAACTCTGAGACGCCGCGCTCGAGGTGGTCTGGCCCGTTTCGCCTGAGACTTCCTCGCAGCACGTTTCGCCCGAGACATCGTCGCAACTCTGGGGTCCGAGATGCCGCGCGGGAGGTGGTCCAGCCCGTTTCGCCTGAGACATCCTCGCAACTCTGGGCTCCGAGATGCCCTGCGCGAGGTGGTCCGGCCCATCTCGCCTGAGACATCCTCAGCTCTGAGATGCCGTGCGCAAGGTGGTCCGGCCCGTTTCGCACAAAACACTCTCGCAACTCTGAGCTCTCAGATGCTGCGCAAGAGGTGGTCCAGCCTGGGCGCCCAGAAGACAACATGTTACATATCCCCCCTGGGACCCTTGGAGCCCCAGGAGGCCCCAGAGAGCTCCAGGAGGCCGCAGGACGCCCAGGACAGGCCCCAGGGGGGAGCAGGAGATTCCCAGGAGGCTCCCAGGAGGCCCCCTATCAGAACGTGTCAAAATAATACACATCCGGTGTCGATTCGTTGATCTTTCCTGCTCTTGCGCCCCCCCCCTCATTTTGGGGGGCCCCGACGGCCACATATTAGATATCCCCCCCCTGGGCGCCCCAAGAGGCTTCAGGAAGCCCCAGGTGGGGTCCAGGAGACCACAGGAGGCCCAGGAGGAAGCCCCAGGATGTCACCAGGAGGTCCCACGAGGCCCCAGGAGGCCCCAGGAGGCCCCCGCAACTCGGAGCTCTGAGACGCCGCGCACGAGGTGGTCTGGCCCGTTTCGCCTGAGACTTCCACGCAGCAAGTTTCGCCCGAGACATCGTCGCAACTCTGGGGTCCGAAATGCCGCGCGCGAGGTGGTCCAGCCCGTTACGCTGGAGATATCCTCGCAACTCTGGGCTCCGAGATGCCCTGCGCGAGGTGGTCCGGCCCATCTCGCCTGAGACATCCTCGCAACTCTGAGCTCTGAGATGCAGTGCGCAAGGTGGTCCGGCCTGTTTCGCGCAAGACATTCTCGCAACTCTGAGCTCTCAGATGCTGCGCAAGAGGTGGTCCAGCCCGGGGGCCCAGAAGACCACATGTTACATATTCCTCCCTGGGACCCTTGGAGCCCCAGGAGGCCCCAGAGAGCTTCAGGTGGCCGCAGGACGCCCAGGACAGGCCCCAGGGGGGAGCAGGATATTCCCAGGAGGCTCCCAGGAGGTCCCAGGAGGCCCCCTATCAGAACGTGTCAAGATAATACACATCCGGTGCCGATTCGTTGATTTTTCCTGCTCTTGTGCCCCCCCCCCCCTCATTTTGGGGGGGCCCGACGGCCACATGTTAGATATCCCCCCCTGGGAGCCCCAAGAGGCTTCAGGAAACCCCAGGTGGGGTCCAGGAGGTCACAGGAGGCCCCAGGAGGAAGCCCCAGGAGGTCACCAGGAGGTCCCACGAGGCCCCAGAAGGCCCACGCAACTCGGAACTCTGAGACGCCGCGCTCGAGGTGGTCCGGCCCGTTTCGCCTGAGACTTCCTCGCAGCACGTTTCGCCCGAGACATCGTCGCAACTCTGGGGTCCAAAATGCCGCGCGCGAGGTGGTCCAGCCAGTTACGCTGGAGACATCCTCGCTACTCTGGGCTCCGAGATGCTGTTCGGGATGAAGAGGAGGTGGAGGAGGAGGAGGAGGAGGAGGAGGAGGAGGCATGTTTGAACATGCCATGCCAGCCCGCACTGGACGGGCACGCAATCGACCTTGGAAACCGCAGTGGGTCTGAAAACCCTGTTTGGTGATACTGCACTCCGGCTATGATTTATTATGCCGGCGCCGCAAGCAAACGACCCTGAAGCCGTTCGACAATGTGGCCATGCACCGGGTAGACATCCTCCCTTCCGCCGAAGTGTAGAGCTTCGCCAACCTTAGGTCGGGCATGTCCTCCTACAGGCGGAGCTTGGACGACAAATTAAAAATAGTCACAAAATGCTCAGAAGAATTTGAAAAAGATCGAAAAAGGGTCCTCAGACAATTTGTTAAAAAGTATTTTGGAATAGTCCTCCTGTAGAGGGACACGCCCGACATACGTCGGACATTGGCAGAACTGGGTTTAGTGGGACCTGGTTTACTGATGTGCACTGGGGAACGCCCCCCCCGCCCGTTCTACCCGGAACTGCCGTCACCCGAAAGAACACCAGCTACGGCAGACCTGGTTTAGTGACTCTGGCCAGTTTAGGGGCCCCAGGGCCCTGCTACTGACCGGGTCCCCTTGCCTGGGGTCCTGGCTATACCCGATTGAAGCCAACCCCCTCGTGCACGCATCCGCCTTCTCTGCCTCACGGAGGACGGCCCTGGCCGCGCGGCGTGCCCCTCGCCCTCGCTGGACCGCTCGCGGGGAAGCGGGCGCAGAGCAGTGTGCTGACCTGAGCTCGGTTCCCTCCTGGACTCGGTCCGGGCGAAAGGGGGGATAGCCAAGGGGGGGGGGGAATCAGCTCACGTAGCTGACTTTCCCGGCGCCTCCCGGCGCCGGAGGCGGCCGAGCATCGAGGAATGGGCCCCTCGGTGGGGCTGAAACCAGCTGCATGCAGCAGATGTCGTAACCCCCCATTTCCGCATCCCCCCTCCTTTCGTCTGGCCCTATGGACGTGCTGGAGCTCAAAGACAAGATCTGGCTCCGAGCCCATCTCGGAAATTGCTGGTCAACCAGTGGGTCATCGACCGCAGCCTCCTCCTCGCGTCGCCGGCCTTCCACGAGTCCAGCAAGTGAAGCGTCCACTCAGTAAACTGCCCGATCAGAGAGTCGTCGCCGAGAATGAGGTCCAACTTCGATGGCGCGCCGTGTTTGGGCATCCTATTCCTCTGCGGCAGGCAGGACAAGGACACGCCAGTTGCGTCAACAATCGTTGCAAGCACCCCGAGCACGTGCATGTTCCGGACGTCGAAGTAGCGTTGCCTGACGCTGTTCGTCTGTCCCCTCGTCTCTCGTGGGAGCCCGCGCGAAGTCATCACCTGCGTGAGTGCCAGTGAGTGTAAGTGCAAATGGGTCTGAGTGTCAGTGAGTATAAGTGCAGGTGGAGCTAAATCTCACTGAACATGAGTGATACCATTGAGTCTGAGTATGAGTGCATATGAAAGCGAGTGGCCTGTGCGTAACAAAGTCTGCGCGTAAGTGAATCTAAGTGTGAGTGAGTCTGACCATGGGAAGACTGTCGAGTGTGAGTGAGTCTGAGTGTGAGTGTGACTGGAGCACGAATGTGTCTGAGCATGAGTGTTGTGGATGTCTGTATACAAGGAAAGCCAAGGGAGGAGGCGGAAGGTGAGGAGGAGGCGGAGACCTCTCTAAAAACACGAATCCGATCGGACCACGATGGAAACTACCGCCTCCGAAAGGTCACCTAACAAATCCGAGACGGGCGAAATTCCTCATTCGTGGGGCAGCGTTTCCCACTTGCGCTCATGGCCCATTCGGCACTGCGCGCAGCTCAAGCAATTACGTGCGCCAAGTACTTCAAAACTTACCCTAGCAAAGCACCCTGATAGCAGCAAAGGGGGCATTTTTTCGTGTGTTCGTCATTGTGACTCGGCAGACTCCTCCCGCTTCTCATCGCGCCCATCTCAAGACCAGCGCAGCGGAGGGATACCCGCCATGATCTACAGTCCTGATGAATAAAAGAAGACAAGCCTCTTTTACCAAACCGTGCATTGATAAAACGGTTCTTCTAACTTTCAATGTATTGCTTTGTGCTCCGCTGTAACGCTAACATTTGCCCCGAACCCTGGACAGGGGGCAGAGATTGAGACATCGCAAGACTAGCCAGGAGAGGAAACAGGTACTATTCGGCACTCGCCGCCAATCTGGAAAGGGCGGCTCGGAGGGAATAGGGAACGCAACCTGTCTACAGTCGTGCCTCTCCCCCTCTCTGGCGGCCGAGAGACTGATCGACTGTCTGCGGGGGAAAGATCTGATGGAGCTCTTGCGGGAGACGCCGGCGCGCCCCTGGCGTCTTTTGGCCAACGAACACGTCGCCGCCATCGTGCGCCGCGAACAAACGAACGAATGAAGCCGCGCCCTGACGGCGCAGCGGCAACTGGGCGAAACATGCTGACCACGCGCGTGGCGGCGCGCAGAGAAAGACGGAGAGTCGCACAGCGCCTCGGGGGACCGTCGTCGCGGCCTCTGTCCCCAACGATGTGCGAGGGGTAGCTGCGCAGCTCGTGAGAGAGAGGGGGGGGAGGCGGGCGAGGCAGAGGAGAGCGGGGAGCGACGCAAGCGAGACACGTGGCGGCACTCTTAGAGCTGCTTCCACCCTGTCTGGTACGCGTCTACCGTGTACTGCTGCCGTTCTGAAGGAGCCCATGCTTCTTCAAGAACTCGCAGAGGAAGGGCGCCACGTACCGGGAGCCAGCTGGCGTCAGGTGACTGGCATCCTCGTACGCCATGACGTTGCTGCCAGGAATGAATGGCATGCAGATGTCCCCATGACAGAAGAGGTTCCTGTACTCAAAGAGCAACAAACTGGAAGTCCTCTGCAACTCCCGAAGCCTCAAGGTGATCGTCGAGTTCATCACGTCCTGCCTGTTAGGGAAGCAATGACTGCGCAGATCCGCTGGCAACCCATTATTACCGCACTTCGTGGGGACATCTGGCCAGTATTTCCTGTACGAGTGATGATCCCCAAGCATGAGGACTCTGGCACTCTTATTGTCGGCAATTGTTACCCAATCGTTCAGGAAGGACGTAACAATGTCAACGTGTAAGCCGAGAGGCCCATCTATGTATAGGCCGATGGCCACGATGTCGCCAGGCACCAGATGGTCTGCGATCAGCTCCTGAAGCTCGGAATGATACCTTTTACTTGGATATCCTCTGACGGGATCAAGTTTGGATTCCCAAAAGCCATCGATGAAGTGGACGCTCGCCCACGAACGCACATCAAATCTGCCGCCCACTGCCTGCGTTAGAGCATGCTTGAAGAAGAGCGCGTGCGAGTCACCCAATAAGAAGAGCGTGGGCTTCCTCTGTGATCCTGTCGCTGGCGATAAGCACTGCCGCTTCTGCCTGTCGAAGAGCTCGGTCAGTGCTTCGTCCATGCGCTTTTCCTGCGTGCAATTTTTCTTTTGAAGCTCGCACTCGCCGTCGCACCATTCACCGCCGCTGCAGCGATAATAGACGGCCCAGCAGCTCTTGTCCAGCTCAGTGCCACCGCTCATGTCCAAGCAGCATGGCTGGCCATGCCTGCCATCGTTAGCAGTCGCTGGCGCATGCGTGAATTCAGGAACCCTGCCGCACGCGCAACCTGTCAAGGCCAGGGCATGGCTCGTGGGGGCGGGGTGCTCGAGGTCGTCGTCCCCTGGGCTGCTCGAGGTCGACTCCGTGGCTGCGGAGGGGATCAATGAGTTTCCTGCCGACACGCTCAGCTTGCCGAACAGCGGGCCGCGAAGTGCGAGCATGCAACCCGCCAAGACGACAGCGGCGGGCAGCAGCACGGCGAACGCGTGCCAGTGGGCCCGGGGCCGCCAGGACCGGAAAGGCCCCTCCACAACGTGGTACGTCGCGGAGGCCAGCGCGAGCATGACTGAGAGCAGCAGGAAGTACCTCCAGGCGACGGGCAGATCTTCCACCACAGTCCCATCAGCGAGCTTGAGCACAGGCCAGTGCCACAGGTAGAGAGGATAGGACAGCTTGCCGATGTACACTGGCAGCTCCTGCCCCAGGACGCGTCTCAGGGCGCTCGACTCGGACCGCCCTGCCACGATGACGCAGGCGGCGCCCGCAACGGGAAGCAGCGCGCCGGGAAAGGGGAAGCCCACGCTGACCGTGTCAAGAACTAGGCTCGAGGCTATTAGCAGTGTGGCCACCAGGTCCTGAGCCCCCACCACTGCTGCGCTTCTCCCGTCCGCTGTCATGTCCAGCCTCCCAGCAGCGTGGGCGTCGGCAAGGATGGCACCGACCGCCAGTTCCCAAAAACGCGCGGGCAGCAAATAAAAGGCCATGTCTGGCGCGTGCACGGTCATCACCCGCGATGCACACCCAGAAAGAGCAGCGAACGCTCCAAAGATGATAAGGGAGGCCGGCCATGGCGGACGGCAGCCAGCCGAGGCAACAACTCGGCGGCCGTGCGCGAGCAAGACGAGAAGAGGAAACAACAGGTAGAAGTGCTCCTCTACCCCAATAGACCAAGTGTGCACGAATGGATTGGCGGCGTTCCTGCTCTGCCCCGTCATCTCGTCCCAGTAGCCGTCGCCAGTCTGCTGGGAGAGCCACGCAAAGAACACATTGGAAGCGCCGCAAAGTGCACTGGCGGCGGCTGCGAAGTTGTCTTCCAGGTGAGGAGTCATAGGCGGTACCATGATAGCGATGTAGAGTCCACAGGACGCCATGGAAATTAGCAGCGCTGGGGTCAGCCTTTTGACCCTGCGGGCGTAGAACCCACAGAAGAACTCCGAACGGCTGCCGCACGAGTGACTGAGCAGAGACGCGGTCACAACATATCCAGAAATCACACAAAAAAATGTCGACTCCAGAATAGCCTCCTGGCAGCCATCCTGCGTTCATGTGGTAGGCGATGACGCTCAGCACAGCGACGGCTCGCAGTCCATCCACGTCTGAACGGTATCCTATATGAGCTAGCGTCTCGCTGTCTTTAGCTGTGATCAAGGGGTCGTTCTCGACAACGTGCTCATTGCCCACATCGTTCACACGATCGCGGTGCGGAATGAAGGCTTCGACGCAGCTTCCCATCCTGCCCTGGAGGCTGCTGGGCACGCCACACAGCGAAGCAGAGTCTCAACTCCAAAGGCCTTGAGCCAAAATGGCGACAGATAGCAGCAAAGGTGACATGAGAGACCCGTGGGACCTGCAGGACATGTGGGGCCATCGAGGCCTGCTAGACCATCTGGAGCTGTGCAGCCTGCGAAACCTGCGAGACCTGCGGGACCTGCGGGACCTGTGGGACCCGCGGGACTTACGAGACCCGCGAGCCCTCCGGGGCCTGTCAGACCTCTGGGACTCGTCGGACCTCCGGGACCAACAAGCCCCGTTGGAGCTGTGGGACCTGTGGGACCTGGACTTGTGGGACCTGCGGGACCAAAGGGACCTGCGAGACCTGTGGGATTTGTGGTATATGTGGGAAATGCGGGACCTGTGGGGCCTATTGGACCTGTGAGAAACCTGTGAGACTTGTGGGGCCTGTGGGGCATGTGGGACCTGTGGGACCGGTGGGGCCCATCGGACGTGTGGGACCCGTGACTGTGGGACCTGTGAGACCTGTGGGACCTGTGGGAACTGTGGGACCTGGGGGACGTGTAGGACATGCGTGTTCTGTAAGATCAGATGGAACTGTGAGAATTGCGGGGCCTGCGAGACTTCTTGGAACTGTGGGACCTGTGGGACCTGTGGGCGCTGTGAGACCTGAAGGGGCTGCAGGATCAACGAGACCTGCAAGACCTGCGGGGCCTGTGGGACCTGTGAGCGTTGTGGGAGCGGTGGGACATGTGGAACCTGTGGGACCTGCCGTGTTGGGCTTGGGGGGCTTACGAGACCTGCCAGACTTGCGAGGCCTGCGGCGCTTGCAAGACTTGTTGGACCTACGGGACCTGTGAGATATGTGGCTTGCGACAGCTGTGGAACTTGGGGGGCTTACGGGACCCGTGGGACCTGTGGGAACTGCGGGAACTGTGGGACCAATGGGACCTGCGAAACCAGAGAGACCTGCGAGGCCTGTGGGACCTGTGGGGCATGTGGAACTGTTAGACCTGCGCGACCTGCGATATCTGCGAGACCTGTGGGCCTTGTGGGAGCTGTGGGACGCGTGGGACTTGTGTGACCACTGAGAGACCTGCGAAACCTGTGGGACCTGCAGGGGCTGTTAGACCTGGGCCGGCACGGAAACGGAAAGAGCGCTTCAACAACTTGACCGAAATTACTCACACCACCGTTCGTACTGGGAGCCTTGGCGTTGAGAGCTTGTTCCGTCACCCCTCGCTCCTGGGAGTCTTGGTGTTCAGAGATTGTTGCGTTGCCGCCCGTTCCTGAGCCTTGGCTGGGCCTTGGTGTCAGGAACTTGTTACGTCACCGCTCTCTGCTGGGAACCTTGGTCTTATCAGCTTGTTTACGTCACCGTTCGCTTTTGGGAGCCTTGGTGTGAAGAGTTTTTTGCGTTACCGATCGCTCTCTATTTGGCGTCTCTGGGCCTTCGTGCGAGTCCTATTGGGGCCCTTTTGGAGCCCTTTTGGGGGCCTCTTGGGGGCCTCTTGGGGCTGCTTGGGGGGCTCTGGGGGCCTCCTGGGAGCTTCTTGGGGCGAAAGGCTAGACGTTTCGGTTCGTGGTCCCCCTCTTGGGGCCGTCTTGGGGCCCCTTGGGCCGTCTTGGGCGCCTCTTGGGCCGTCTTGGGGCCCTCTTGGGCCGTTTTGGGGGCCTCTTGGGGGCCTCTTGGGAACCCGTTGGGCCGTCTTGGGGCGGTCTTGGGGGCCTCTTGGAGCGTCTTCAACGCCGTGAAAGCCGAAAGGCCTTGTATGCTAAACATGTACCTTTTTTCCAATAGGAAATTAATGATTTTCGCCTCCTGGTGGCCTCTTGGGGGCCTCTTGGGGCTTCTTGGGGGGTCTAGGGCCTCCTGAGAGCGTCTTGGGGCGAAAGGCTGGACTTGTCCCCCACTCGGGGCCGTCTTGGCGCCCTCTTGGGCCGTCTTGAGCGCCTCTTGGGCCGTCTTGGGGCCCTCTTGGGCCGTCTTGGGGGCCTCTTGGGAACCTCTTGGGCCGTCTTGGACGGTCTTGGGGGCCTCCCGGGCCGTCGTCAACGCCGCGAAAGCCGACAAAGCACACATGCTAAAAATATACGATTCCCTTTAGGAAATTGATGATTCTGGCATCCTGGGGCCCTCTTGGGACGCCCTTTGGGCGCCTCTTGGGGGCCGCTTGGGGGCCTCTTGGGCCGTCTTGGGCGGTCTTGGGCTCTCTTGGAGCGCTCTTGGGCCGTCTTGGGGGGGAACCCGAAAAACATGCAAAAACCCAGTGGAAAACCAGAATACGGCCATTAGAGCCCATATGGGCACGCTACCCCCCTCCCCTGGAACCCCTCCATTCAGGACTTCGCCCACACCAGAACGTCATCACTCGTACCTCGCTCTTTCCGTGACCTGGCCCGGCACAGAAACGGAAAGAGCGCTTCAGAAACAGAAACCGAAATTACTCACACCACCGTCCGTACTGGGAGCCTTGGCGTTGAGAGTTTGGAACGTCGCCCCTCGCTCTTGGGAGCCTTGGTGTTCAGAGATTGTTGCGTTGCCGCCCGTTCCTGAGCCTTGGCTGGGCCTTGGTGTCAGGAACTTGTTACGTCACCGCTCTCTACTGAGAGCCTTGGTCTTATCAGCTTGTTTACGTCACCGCTCGCTCTTGGGAGCCTTGGTGTGAAGAGCTTTTTGCGTTACCGATCGCTCTCTATTTGGCGTCTCTGGGCCTTCGTGCGAGTCCTATTGGGGCCCTTGTCGGGCCCTCTTGGAAGCCTCTTGGGAACCTCTTGGGGGCCTCTTGGGGCTGCTTGGGGGGCTCTGGGGGCCTTCTGGGAGCTGCTTGGGGCGAAAGGCTAGACGTTTCGGTTCGTGGTCCCCCTCTTAGGGCCGTCTTGGGGCCCTCTTGGGCCGACTTGGGCACCTCTTAGGCCGTCTTGGCGCCCTCTTGGGCCGTTTTGGGGGCCTCTTGAGAGCCTCCTGGGCCGTTTTGGGGCGGTCTTGGGGGCTTCTTGGAGCGTCTTCAACGCAGTGAAAGCCGAAAAACCTTGCATGCTAAAAATGTACCTTTCCCCTGGGGAAATCAATGACTTTCGCCGCCCGGTGGCCTCTTGGGACGCCTCTTGGGGCTTCTTGGGGGGCTCTGGGGGCCTCCTGGGAGCGTCTTGGGGCGAAAGGCTAGACTTTTCGGTTCGTGGTCCCCCTCTTGGGGCCGTGCCCTCTTGGGCCGTCTTGAGCGCCTCTTGGGCCGTCTTGGGGCCCTCTTGGGCCGTTTTGGGGGCCTCTTGGGCCGTCTTGGGGCGGTATTGGGAGCCTCCCGGGCCGTCGTCAACGCCGCGAAAGCAGACAAAACGCATATGCTAAAAATATACGTTTTCCCTACGACAATATATGATTTTGGCCTCTTGCGGCCCTCTTGGGACGCCCCTTGGGCGCCTCTTGGGGGCCTCTTGGGGCTTCTTGGGGGGCTCTGGGGGCCTCCTGGGAGCTTCTTCGGGCGAAAGGCTAGACGTTTCGGTTCGTGGTGCCCCTCTTGGGGCCGTCTTGGGGCCCCCTTGGGCCGTCTTGGGGGGCGGATCCAGTTTACAGAAGAAAGTGGTCGTTTAGACCTGGCCACCTCTCCTACAGAGAAGTACACACTTTGAAAATTGTTGGCCCCGTCTAAAGTACTCTGGTGGACACCTCCACAGTGTGTAGGGAACAAACCGCACAGGCGCGCCCAGAATACCAATCAGCACCAGTTTTCGCGCTCTCCCGAGCGAGCGCGCTCAGAATTGCAGCCTGATTCTGATTTCGTGCTTCCCAAGCAGCCGCGCCCAGAATTGCAATCTGAGCTCGATTTCGCGATCTCCCAGGCAGGCGCGCCCAGAAATGCAATGTACTCGGTTTCGCGCTCTCCCAGGCAGGCGCGCCCAGAATTCCAACCTGAACTCATTTTTGCACTGTCCCGAGCGAGCGCGCTCAGAATTGCAATCTGAACCTGTTTTCGTGCTTTCCAAGCGGACGCGCCCAGAATTGCAATCTGAGCTCGATTCCGCGCTCTCTCAGGCAGGCGCGCTGTCATAATCCTCTCATAATGCTTTCAGAGTCCTCTCAGAATGTTGTCAGAATCTTCTCATAATCCTCTCAGAGTGCTTTCAGAATCCTCTCAGAATCCTCTCAGAATGCTGTCAGAGTCCTGTCAGAGTTCTGTCAGAATCCTGTCGGGAGTGCTCGTAGAGTGATGCAATAATCCCCGGGCAAACCCCTTTAGACAGGGCCACTTGACACTTTAGACGCGGGCAAAAGCCTTTAGAGGTGGCATTCCTCTGTAGAGGGGTGGACCAGTGTAAACGACCAAAGGTTTCTGTAGACAGTTTTGCGCCGTCTGAGGCGCCTCTTGGGCCGTCTTGAGGCCCTCTTGGGCCGTTTTGGAGGCCTCTTGGGGGCCTCTTGGGAACCTCTTGGGCCGTCTTGGGGCGGTCTTGCGGGCTTCTTGGAGCGTCTTCAACGCAGTGAAAGCCGAAAAGCCTTGTATGCTAAACATGTACCTTTTCCCATAGGAAATGAATGATTTTCGCCTCCTGCTGGCCTCTTGGGGCGCCTCTTGGGCGCCTCTTGGGGCTTCTTGGGGGGCTCTGGGGGCCTCCCGGGAGCTTCTTGGGGCGAAAGGCTAGACGTTTCGGTTCGTGGTGCCCCTCTTGGGGCCGTCTTGGGGCCCTCTTGGGCCGTCTTGGGCGCCTCGTGGGCCGTCTTGGCGCCCTCTTGGGCCGTTTTGGGGGCCTCTTGAGAGCCTCTTGGGCCGTCTTGGGGCGGTCTTGGGGGCTTCTTGGAGCGTCTTCAACGCAGTGAAAGCCGAAAAGCCTTGTATGCTAAAAATGTACCTTTCCCCTGGGGAAATCAATGACTTTCGCCTCCCGGATGCCTCTTGGGACGCCTCTTGGGGCTTCTTGGGGGGCTCTGGGGGCCTCCTGAGCGTCTTGGGGCGAAAGCTAGACTTTTCGGTTCGTGGTCCCCCTCTTGGGGCCGTGCCCTCTTGGGCCGTCTTGAGCGCCTCTTGGGCCGTTTTGGGGCCCTCTTGGGCAGTTTTGAGGGCCTCTTGGGAGCCTCTTGGGCCGTCTTGGGGCGGTATTGGGGGCCTCCCGGGCCGTCGTCAACGCCGTGAAAGCAGACAAAGCGAATATGCTAAAAATATACGTTTTCCTTAAGACAATATATGATTTTGGCCTCTTGCGCCCTCTTGGGACGCCCCTTGGGCGCCTCTTGGGGGGCCTCTTGGGGGCCTCTTGGGCCGTCTTGGGCGGTCTTGGGCTTTCTTGGAACGCTCTTGGGCCGTCTTGGGGGGAACCCGAAAAACATGCAAAAACCCAGTGGAAAACCCGAAAACGGCCATTAACACTCAAATGCGCACGCTACCCCCCTCCCCTGGGACCCCTCCCTTTAGGGTTTCGCCCACACCAGAACGTCATCACTCGTACCTCGCTCTTTCGGTTACCTGCGCGACCTGCGAGATCTGTGAGACCTGTGGGCCTTGTGGGAGCTGTGGGACCTGTGAATCCTGTGGGGCCTTCAACCGCCGAAGGCCAAAATAAGGCCCTGAATTGTGGGACCGCCGGGCACGACCTTGGGACCCGGGGAACTTACTAAATGTCGTGGATCGACAGATGTGCCGTGCTTTGGAACAATCGGGGCCCCCATGGGGGGATTTGTTAAAGAACCCGAAGGTTCCTTACGTCCACCATGTTTTCCTGGAGCGGGGGGACCCAAAATTCAAACGTCCCAGCGTGGCCGTCGGAGGCCCTCAACGAACCACCACGCTTGGAAACGCGTTGCAACTGTTTTGCCGAGACCTGAAAGCGACTCTGATGCCGTCACCGCCGCACCTGCACTGCATCCGCTAACCCGCAGGCGAACCCAAAGGAACCGCCATGGAAACGGGCGCGACCCCAGAAACGGGCGCGACCCCAGACGGCACCAGCACCCCCCCTGGGGAGCTCACGACGGCCCACGATGACGCCGAAGTGTCCCACATAGCCTCAAAACGGCCCAAAAATGCTCAAAAGGCCACCGAAAAACCGAACAGGACCCCGTGACAAGCCCAATGCGGCCTGAGAGTAACCCGTGAAAGACACAAGAGAGGCAAGTACAACGGACGCAGAATAAGGCCAAACAATTATTCACTGCTTGGAGCTCCCCATATGTGCAACTATTCGCATGGACCTGTCCGCCGTGAATGTCTAGGCGCAAGAGCTTCCGAATATAAACGGGCTTCAGTCATGACGGTCTGGAAATGAATCTAACTGCGAATGAATTGGAGTGTGAATGAGCCTACGAGCGCGTCTCTGCGCATGAGCCTGGGGCCTCCTGGGGCCTCCTGAAACGTACTGGGGCGTCATGGGGCCTCCTTGGACCTCCTAGGGAGGTTTCGTGCCCCAGGGAGGCCCAATCTATAGCAACAGACTAACATAAAACATTGCGGATGAGAGCCACAGGAGAAGGGCAATCCACAGGAACACACGTAAAACAAGGACTCGTGCCCCAGGAGAGGCCCAAGATGTAGGAACAGGTGCAAACATGTAGGATTGTGTGCACAGGACAAGGACAATATATAATATATATATATATATATATAATATATATATATATAAACATAAGTATAACAACAAAGACTCGTGCTTTAGGTGAGGCCCAATCGATAGAAACATACGTAAAACACATGGGATTGGAGCCACTCCTGTTGCCTTCTGAGGCCTCCTGCTCCTGGGGTCTCTCGGGGCCTCCTGTTGCCTTCCGAGGCCTCCTGGCGCTTCCTGTTGCCTCCTGGGGCCTCCTGTGGCTTCCTGAGGCCTTCTGGAGCTTCCTGGGGCCTCCTGGAGCCTCTTAAGACGTTTTGTGGCCTCTTGAGTCTTTCTGTGGCCTCCTGATGCCTCCTGGGACCTCGTGTGGTCTCCTGGGGCCTCCTGGAGCGTGTTGGAGCCTCCTGTGGCATTCCGAGAAGAATATGCGCCCACAGCCTGGCCACCACAACAGGCAAACCGATCGAGACATCCTCAAAATCTGGCCCACCTGGGGGGTGAACATGAACGCTCGAAACATCCTCCAAATCTACTCCAGAAGCGATAGGTGTTGGGACAGAGAACAAGCAAACCGCTTGAGACATCCCCACAAACCGGCCGCGAACGGGACCCTGAGAAAACCCCTGGCGAAGCGAAGGATGTTGGGACAGAACACAAGCACACCGCTTGAGACATCCCCACAAAACGGCCGCGAGCGGGACCGTGAGATGACCCCTGGCGCCTCCCCCTAGGGGTGTGAAACTGAGCGCCTTCTGCATATCTGCTCCGAAAGCGACAGATGTTGGGACAGAAAACAGGCAAGCCGCTTGAGGCATCCCCACAAAACGGCCGCGAACGGGACCGAGATAACCCCTGGCAGCTCCCTTTTAGGGACGTGGCAATGAGCGCCTCGCTCGAGACATCCTCACAATCTGCTCCGAAAGCGAAGGATGTTGGTACAGAACACAAGCACACCGCTTGAGGCATCCCCACAAAACGGCCGCGAACGGGACCCTGAGATAATCCCTGGCGGCTCCTCTCAGGGACGTGAAAATGAGCGCGTCGCTCAAGACATCCTCACAATCTGCTCCGAAAGCGAAGGATGTTGGGACAGAACACAAAGCAAACCCCTTGAGACATCCCCACAAAACGGACGCGAACGGGGCGTGCGTGAGCCTCACAATGAGTAAGTCTGAATAGTAGTAGGTCTGAGTATGAGTAGGTCTGAGTATGAATAAGTTGGTGTGTGTGTGTATGTGTGTGTGAGAGAGAGCAAGTCTGGGTATGAGAGTCTGAGTGTGAGTCAGTCTGTATATGAGTAATTCTGGGTATGAGGAGGAGAGGGGAGGAGAAGAGGAAGGAGGAGTAGGAGGCGTCCAAATAATAACAACAAGGGGCATGTGTGCCAAGGATCATACAATCGCAAATGCGAGACAGACGGCAGATGGCAATGGTGCCAAGGTCCGGTAGGGGGGGGGCAAGCGAGTGCCCTGACAGGCCCACGACGGATCATAACGAAGGAGCGGTCCCGATGTGTTCTGCATCCTGAAGCCGTCTCGGGGGTCCCGTGGTCGTCGGTCGTCCGTGGTGGTGGTGGTCGTCGTCGTCGGTCGTCGGTCGTCGGTCGTCGGTCGTCGTCGTCGTCGTCGTCGTCGTCGTCGTCGTCGTCGTCGTCGTCGTCGTCGTCGTCGTGGTCGTCGTCGTCGTCGTCGTGGTCTTCGTGGTCGTCGTCGTTATCGTCGTCGTTATCGTCGTAGTCGTCGTGGTCGTCGTGGTCGTCGTGGTCGTCCTGGTCGTCGCGGTCGTGGTCGTGGTCGCGGTGGAAGCACGGGGGAAGAGGCGCGGAGGCCCAGGGAGAATGGAGGGAGCGCGGGGGCAACGGCAGAGGGGCGCAGGGGAGGAGCGGGGGGAAGGCGCACGGTCGGAATCAGGCCAGGAGGGGCCCGGGGAAGGCGGGGGACACGGAGGCAAGAGGAGGGAGGCGCAGGGAGGAGCGGGGAAGGGCGCACGGTCGGAATAAGAGAAGGGGGGCTCGGGGAGGGTGGTGGGAGCGTGGAAGGGAGGAGCGGGGGGGGGCGCACGGTCGGAATAAGGGGAGGGGGGGCCCGGGGAAGGCGGTGGGAGCACGGAGGAGCAGGCGCGGGAGTCCGGGGAGCGTGGGGGGAGCACGGGTACTAGGGGGGAGGGGCGCAAGGGAGGAGCGGGAGAGGAGGGGCGCACGGTCGGAATAAGGGGAGGGGCGCTCGGGAAAGGCGGGTGGAGCGCGGGGGAGAAGGCGCGGGAACTCGGGGAACGTGGTGGGAGCACGGACCGAAGGGAGCGGGGCGAATGGGAGGGGCGGGGGGGCAGGTGCACGGTTGGAATAGGGGGAGGGGGGCCCGGGAACGGCGGGGGAAGCACGGGGGAGAAGGACGCGGGGGCGCGGGGAGGGTGCGAGGAGGACGGGGGCAAGAAGAGGGAGGCGCAGGGGAGGGCGGGGGAGGAAAGGGGGGGCCAGGGCGGAGGATAAGGAGTGTGGGGAGGGGGCGTGCGGGGACAGGCGGGGGAGAACGACGGAGGAAGAAGCCGCCGGGGGCCGGGGACGTGAGGAGCACCGGGCAAAGAGAGAGGGGCGCAGGGGAGGAGCGGCGGGCGGGCGCACCGTCGGAATAAGGGGAAGGGGGGGCCAGGGAGAGCGGGGGAAGCACGGGGGAGAAGGGCGCGGGGGCGCGGGGAGGGTGGGAGGAGGACTTGGGCAAGAGGAGGGAGGCGCAGGGGAGAGCGGGGGGAGGAAGGGGAGGGGCTCTCGGTCGGAATAAAGAGTGGGGGGGGGCTCGGTGACGGCGGGGGGAGCACACAGGGCAAGGCGCGGGGGCCGGGGAGCGTGGAGGGAGCACTGGGGGCAAGGAGAAAAGGGCGCAGGGGAGGAGCGGCGGGGGGGCGCACGGTCGGAATAAGGGCAGGGGGGCCGGGGAGAGCGAGGGGGGAGCACAGAGGAGAAGGCGCGGGGGCCAGGGAGCGTGGAGGGAACACGGGGGCAAGGAGAGAGGGGCGCAAGGGAGGAGCGACGGGGGGGCGCACCGTCGGAATAAGGGGAGGGAAATTTGCCCGGGGACGGCGGGGGGAGCATCGGGCAAGGAGAGGTGGGCGCAGGAGGAAGCAGGCAGGGGGGTGCACTGCAGAATAAGAGAAGGGGGCGCTCGGAACGCGGAGGGCGCACCGTCGGAATAAGGGGAGGGGGGCCCGGGGAGGACGGTGGGAGCGAGGAAGGGAGGAGCGGGGGGAGGGTCACACGGTCCGGAATAAGGGAGGGAGGTCCGGGGAGGGCGGGGGGAGCACGGAGGGGAGGAGCGGGGAGGGCGCACGGTCGGAAGAAGGCAGAGGGTGCTCGGGGCGGTGGGGGGAACACGGAGGAGAAGGCGCGGGGGAACGAGGGGGCACGGGGGCAAGAGGAGACAAGCGCAAGGGAGGAGCGGTGGAAGGGGGCGCACGGTCGGAATAAGGGCGGAGGCGGCTCGGGGAAGGCGGGGGGAGCACGGAGGCAAGAGGAGGGAGGCGCAGGGGAGGAGCGGGGGTAGGGCGCACGGTCAGAATAAAGGGAAGGGGCCCAAGGAGGACGGTGGGAGCGTGGAAGGGAGGAGCGGGGGGAGGGCGCACGGTCGGAATAAGGGGAGGGGGGGCCCGGGGAGGCGTGTGAAAAATACAAAACAAAGGAAAAGGAAAAGATAAAAAAAAAAAAAAAAAAAAAGCACGGAGGAGCGGGCGCGGGAGTCCGGGGACGGCGGGGGGAGCAACGGGTACTAGGGGGAGGGGCGCAGGGAGGAGCGGGAGAGGAGGGGCGCACGGTCGGAATAAGGGGAGGGGGGCTCGGGAAAGGCGGGTGGAGCGCGGGGGAGAAGGCGCGGAAGCTCGGGGGGCGTGGGGGGAGCACGGACCGAAGGAAGCGGGGCGAATGGGAGGAGCAGGGGGGCAGGTGCACGGTTGGAATAAGGGGAGGGGGAGTCGGGGACGGCGGGGGAAGCACGGGGGAGAAGGGCGCGGGGAGGGTGCGAGGAGGACGGGGGCAAGAGGAGAGAAGCGCAGGGGAGAGCGGGGGGGGGGAGGGGGCGCACGGTCGGAATAAGGAGTGGGAGGGGCTTGGGGACGGCCGGGGGAGCACGACGGAGGAGATCGAAGGCGCGGGGGCCGGGGAGCGTGGAGGGAGCACCGGGGGCAAAGAGAGAGGGGCGCAGGGGAGGAGCGGCGGGGGGGCGCACGGTCGGAATAAGGAGAGGGGGGCCTGGGGAGAGCGGGGGAAGCACGGGGGAGAGGAGCGCGGGGGCGCGGGGAGGGTGGGAGGAGGACTTGGGCAAGAGGAGGGAGGCGCAGGGGTTAGCGGCGGGAGGAGGGGGGGGCGCACGGTCGGAATAAGGAGTGACGGGGGCTCGGGGACCACCAGCAGAACCACCAGCACGACGACCAGCACAACCACCAGCACGGCCACGAGCACGACCAGCCACCAGCACGGCCACCAGCACCTCCACAAGCACGACCTCCATCACAACCACCAGCACGACCACCAACACGACCACCAGCACGACCACGAGCACCTCCATCAGCAAGACCAGCACCAGCACAACCACCAGCACGACCACCAGCACGACAAGCAGCACAACCACCAGCACAAGGGAGTGCAGCAGGCCCAACCAACAGCACTGGGCCAGCAGCACCACCAACCACCAGCACGATGCCGCAACGAGAACGGAACGCTGCGAACAGAAAGAGACACTGGTCAGAGGACGGTCGCCCAATGTTCCCAAGCTGCGGGGGGCCTATAGAGCTGCAGTGGCAGCGGATACCGCGGAACACACTGTTACAAACCGCCGCCGGCTAGGTGCATTGGACCCCTTGGTGATATTAGCATCAAGACCTTCAGATCTACCACTCAAGAGGCTACGATGTTTTCGTAACGCATGGGATGACTAAAAAACGGCACTCCCGACCCCCCCGCTTCGCGCTGAGGCCTTCTCTGGCGCCGATTTGGGCAACATAGATCCGCTTCTCGCGCCAACTAACGCGAAACCATAAGAATGCGGGGCGTCTCGACCAGACTCGGCATCAATTCCCAAGCGCGTTTCCGACCCTGCGGGGCGCCATCCCGCCCCATTTGTCGAGCCCTGGCTGGCCGTGGTGACGACGGCACCACTGTTAGGTCGGGCCTGTCCCCCTACAGAGGGATTTTGGGCGAACCAACAAAAACAACACATACTCCCCAGACTATTGAATACTCCTCCCGTAGAGGGACAGGCAGGACTTAACACCACTGAGGGGAGGAGAGAACTCGGGGGCGGCCGAGAGGGGGGCGCCCAAGAGAGGGGGGGCGCTAACCATGGCCAGCGGCATGTGCCGCGGCCAAGGGGGGGGGACCAGGAACGCAATGAAGTAAGAAGAGGCGCCATGAAATCTGAGGAAATACCGTGGCCCACGCCATGGTAGCCCCCCCACCCCTGGTCGTCCCCCCCCTCTTTACTGCCCCCGAGAGAACGGAACAGCGAGCGCGGCGGGCGAGGACGCCCGAAGAGGCAGGCGGCGCGTGCCGCCTGGCACGCGAGGCACGCGGCGGTCTTCTCCTGGCAGCAGGGCTCCGCCGGCGTGCTGCAGCACAGCTCGTCGTACCTGCCACGGACGCTCCCCTTCGAAGGAGGCTTGCATTCGTGAAGGGGGCTTCGTGGGTGGCGGTTGTGCGGGACGGGAAAATGACCACAACCACTGTTTCTCGTTTGCGCCGCCTTCCAGCCGGCCGAAAATCAAGCACTGGTTGTGGTCATTTCCCAAGCTCAACGGAAATGATCACAACCACTGCTTTGTTTCTGCTGGCTGGAAGGCGGCAACAGAAGAAAAGCAGTGGCTGTTGTCGTTCTCGCGTCCCGCAGGTTGCCCTGCTGGGGCGGGGAGGGGAGGGGGGCCCCTGGAGGGTCCAGGCGCCCCGGGGGCTTTCCAGGTCGAGGCGCTTGCCGGCCCCGCGCTGCCGCTGGCTCTGCTGGGGGCCCGGGCGTGGCTCCTCCCTCGGGGCCCCTCGTGCCCATCCCGGTTGCAGGCGGGGGGGGGAGCAGGGCGACCCGAGACAGCGGCGACCCGAAGCCGGTCCCCTGGGCCCCTCCCGGGGCCCAGACCGCTGCAGTACGATGGCCCTGCCCCGAATGCCAACTACCGTTGGCTCAACTCCTCCTCCTCCTCCTCCTCCTCCTCCTCCTCCTCCTCCTCCTCCTCCTCCTCCTCCTCCCCCTCCTCTCTCACCCCTCCTCCTCCACCTCCCACCTCCTCCTCGTCCGCCCTCCTCCCCCTCCTCCTCTCCTCCTCCTCCTCCTCCACCATCCTCCTCCCTCCCCTCCATTCTCCTCCTCCTCCATTCTCCTCCTCCTCATCCACCTCCTCCTCCTCCTCCTCCTCCTCCTCCTCCATTCTCCTCCTCCTCCATTCTCCTCCCTCGCCCATCCTCCTCCTCCTCCTCCTCCTCCTCGTCTTTCAGGGTCGGCGGCACCGGCCGTCAGGCCTTCACAGTCGGTCCCCTGGGCCCCTCCCGGGGCCCAGGCCGCTCCAGAACGATGGCCCTCCCCCGAATGCCAACTACCGTTGGCTCAACTTGCCATCCTTTCAGTGCTGGGTTTAGCTCGGGCCTGTCCGCCTACAGGGCGATTTGAAGCGAAAAATGAAACATACCCCCAAAATACTCCAAACATGCCAAAACATAAAAGAATCGTCACCTGATCATTATTTGACTATCTGTAGAAAGACAGGCCCGACTTAAAACCACCGTTGTCTCAACTC
>CAUYUJ010018893.1:294881-321499 GCA_963575745.1 Prorocentrum cordatum | reverse complement strand
ATGAAGGCGGCGCGCTGCCCTCGCAGCCAGCCATCGCGAGTCAATGCGACGGCGTCGGGTCGGTCAATATCCCAGCACTATAAGGGGAGAGTGTCCCATGGCGGCGGCGGCACGTCCCCGCAGCCTTCAGGGAAGGCCCCGCGAAGCCAGAATGCCTGGTTACCACCGCCTCCATGGTCAGCGCAGGCTCGCTGGCAGAATTTTGGATCAATTTTGAGACGTCCGCTTGGCATTCGTATCCAAGGGCTCCCAACTTCGCGCTTCGCGCTGCGCGAAGCGCGAAGTGCGAATAACTTCGCGCTCTCGCGCCGCCTCCCAAGGGAGAAGAGGAGGATGAGGAGGAATCGGAGCCGAACCGCGAAGCGCGAAGCGCGAATAACTTCGCGCCCTCGAGGGCGCCCTTGAGCCAGGCCACACCGGGGGCAGCGGCCGTCGGTGTCGTAGCCATCCGCGCGGCGGCGCTCGCCAGTCCAGACCGTTGCTGCTGCAACGGCCTCGAACGCACAGACCCTCTGGCGGCGGCCGCGCTTGCGCACGCGGCAGGCGGAATTGTCCCCTGCACCCCTGCACCGAGGCCCTCTCGAGGCTCTGCTGACCTGGGTCCATCCAGGCCCAGGTCGGTCAGCCCTCGCAGAATCCTGCAAGATCCTGCACCCAAGCCCGGGTCAATGCGAAGGATCCTGCAGGATCCTGCAGGATCCTGCACCCAGACCCAGGTCAGTGCGCCCCTGGCTCTGCAGGATCCTGCAAGATCGGGCGCTCTGACTGACCCCCGTTTGCACTGACCCCCGTCTCTCAGGCCACGACCCTCTTCAGCAGGCCGCGCACCGGCCTGTCGACACACTTGCTGGTCGACCGACTCCCTGAACGCCTGCCTCCTGGACGGCGGAGTGGTCCGGGTCGACGCCCTCGCAGTCGAGGCGCCATTCCTCTCGGCGGGGATCCAGCCAGCAAATCTGGATGCTGCGGGTCCCAGCCCAAGTTGGCAGGTCCAGCTGGGGGTTTGAAGGGCATGTTTTCCACCACCACCACCACAAGTTGGAGGGGGCAAGAAGGTGGAGGATGAGGAGGAGGAAGAAGAAGAGGAGGAGGAGGACACCCTTCCCCTCCTACTCATGGTGGTGGCGGCGGAGGACAAGCCAACAGGGCTGGCAAACGATCCCGAGGCGGCCCGCCGCCACCCTCGCGAGCGCAGCTTGCCGAGCTGCTCTACCACGGCTATGCCCAGCCCTGCCGCACCGTCGGGAGGAGCTCCGCAGGGAGGCTGCACCACAGCTTGACCTGGTGGGTCCCTGCGGCCTTGGCTGCAGTGGAGAGGCAGCTACTGGGAGGTCTTCGTCGGAAAGACTGAACAGAATTAAGCCCCATTGGGGGGCTACTGCGCCGGATTCAGCCGCGGATTCAGCGGGATCAAGCCGGAGCAAGCCGGATGAAGCCGGATCAAGCCAGGTTTCGGGCCAGGGCAAAGTCAGAATTTGACCTCCCAGGAGTTGCATCCGAACTGCATCATCCAGGGTCGGCGCCTGGGCAGAGCACATGCGTCAGGGTGGCGGTGCAGCGGCGGCCAACGGTGATGCCCGTCTGGTCAGCGGCCTGCGCACCGCGGTGAACGGGAGCACATAAAACCGGCCCCATCGTGGCTGGACTTGGGCTTTCTTTTGGGGGGGGCACCGTTGCACGACCAGTTTGACAGTTCACAGTTCACTTGCTGGCAGCCTCTCGTGCCGCAATGCGGGCACGAATGGTGGCTGCACTTGGGCCTCAAGTTGGTGTGGTACAATTGGGCCGTGAGCTTCCGCCACGCCGCGTTTCGCCTCAAACGCAGGGGCCTGCGCCGCGTGCACCTTGGCGGCGCGGCCGCGCGCGAGTGCGGTGCGCGGGGCCCTGCATCTTTCCAAGGCGACGTCGACGCCCACTTCCTTGGAGTTGGCCGTCTGCAGCACCACGCCGAGCTCGCTGAGAGCAGTCGCAAGCTGCTTCCTGAGAAAGGCCGTGGACGAGGATCACAATATCGTCGACGATCTGCCCGAGAAACTGAGGAAGGCCGTGGGCGAGGTGATGTGGATTGCCTCCAAGATGTCGTGCAGCATCCGGCGGGCTGGCTGGCTGGCGGAGGAATCGCCCTCCACCAAAATGTTGGCCCGGCTGATCGGCAGCCCGCGCGCTCTGCCAACTCTGCAATCGCGGGGCGCAAGGCACCGGAGGAGGGAGGAGGGTGAGATAAAGGTCCTCCGCTGGGCATTCCAGGTCCTCCGCCTTGCGCACCATGCAGCCGAGTTCAATGGAGTCGTAGATCTTGTCCAGGTCGGCGAAGACCTCGGCATGGGCGGCTACGTGGGCTCGCGTGACAATATCATCGAAGGCGGCGGTGAAGACCGCAGCCTGCAGCGCATCGGAGCCCTTGGTGGAGGCGTCCCAAAAGCCAGCGCGCTCCTCGCACCAACGCGCCAGGGCCCATTGCCTTGCTTTGCCCCACGAGGTGAGGAGGGGGAGGAGGGGGGTGCAAGAGAACGTGGTGGAGGAGGAGGAGGAGGAGGAGGAGGAGGTGCAGAACGATGAGGAGGAGCAGGATGACGAGGGGGAAGAGGGAGCAGGCAGGAGGACAAGAGGAGATGAGAACGCGGAGGGATTACAAAAACGCCCCCCTGGAGGGAGGCAGGGGCGAAAAGAGTTGGACAAAGCGAGGATGCAGAGGTGGGAGGTGGTGGAGGGGAGGAGCTGGGTGAGGAGGATTGCGTAGGCTGAAGCGGTACCTAAGCCCTGTGTCTCGGCGAGGCGGCTACCAGAGAAATACCAGAGAATGTGCAACAGTACGAAGCTCACAGATGGGGGACCACGAGGAGGGCGGTGAGGCGAGAAGAGGGCAGAGGAGGAGGGTGGAGGGCGAAGGAGGGCGGATGGCGGAGGAGTAGAGGGCAGGAAGGCGGAGGATGAGGAGGAGAAGAGCTGGAGGACGAGGTGGAGGACGAGGTAAAGGGCAAGAGGAGAAGGAGAGCGGAAGGGCAGGAGGAGGAGGATAGAGAGCACGACGAGAGGAAGAGGCAAAGCGTAACCGCATTGGGGTAGATGGAGCAGGCCGCGATCGCCGAAAAAAAAGAAACAACGAGACCGACACGCAGCGCACCGTTCCACGGCGCCCGCGAGCGGGCATCTGCTCGACGGGCCCTAAAAACACGAATCGATAGGTCTCCTCCCACGTCCCGTTCTTCCTCCTCGTCGGTCCCCTCCCCTCATCATCGCTTGCCTCGCCTACTAATCATCACCACCACTACCACCACCACCGGCGGCAAAAGCAAGATCATCGCAGTCATGACGACCATCACCACCATCACCAGTGCCATCATCATCATCATCATCATCATCATCATCATCAGCAGCAGCAGCAGCAGCAACATCATCATCATCATCGTCATCATCAGCATCATCATCATCATCATCAGCAGCATCAGCAGCATCAGCATCAGAATCAGCATCAGCATCAGCATCAGCATCATCAGCAGCAGCATCAGCGCAGTTAATCATCGCAAACACCATCATGATCCTCCTGATGACCACCATTGTAATAATCGACGTATCCGCCATCAGCACCATCACTATCACATCATCAGCACCAGAATCACCAAACCATCGTCATCATCAACACAATCATCAACATCGACAACAATTACAATAGCCATCGTAATCACCATCGCCATCAACATAGTCATCATCACCATCATCTGTTGCACCTCCTGGCGGGCCTTGGCGCAGGGACGCATGATCCCCGCAGGAGAGCGAAGGTTCTTTCACGTTCCCTCTCTATCTCATCCGCTCGTTGTCTCTCTTTCTCTCTCTCTCTCTCTCTCTTTTCTCTCCCTCTCTCTCTCTCTCTTTTTTTGTCTTTCTCTCTCTCTCTCTCTCTCTCTCTCTCTCTTTCGAAAAGAAGAATAGGGAAGTCGGAACGGCCTCGCCGCCGTGCCGCGCCCTAACGGCGTCCTCGGCGTCTTCAAATCGCAAGGGGCCCAAGGGCACACACATAAATACACGCAAATCCCAGGATTCCCCGTATGTTCCCATATTTGTTGGGTTCTCGTGTTCCCCACCCCGCCCACTACCCATAATTCCTTATACTTCCAGGGAGTCGACGAGTAATTGTGTCTTTGTGTTTCCCCTCCTGAATATCAGTCGGGCCCAATCGTAGACATCGCGAAGACACTGAGTCTAAGGAACCTCTACGCTGCCGCTGCCGCCCCTGATGCAGCCATCCTTCGACCCGTAACGTTCCTGCTCCTCCATCGGGTTCTTCGTAGCTTGCCTCGTCCTCCTCGTCGTCCCCATCGACGACGTTCATCTCGTCGTTCTTTCTGTCCCTCCATCCCGAACAAGGCGCGCATCTGGTCCCGGGATCGTCTTGGCTTCTTGCCTGTCCGCCGACAATGGCCCGACGAGGTCCATCCTCGCAGGCATACATAACGCACCGATCACGTCCTTCCGTCCTCGACACCGTCTACTGCCAGCGGGCGAACTGTTCCGGCGATGGCGTTTTCGACGACCTGTCGAAGCAGGTCTGGATCGCCGTCGTGGCCAACCTGTTTCCGCACGCGCTCGCCCACACATGTAGGTAGTATGCCCCGCTGTCCGATGCAATTGACGCCTTTCCCGACACGCAGTGCACCATCGCTTCCAACCTCGTCCCAGGGTGGGTTTGGCTTTGTTTCTCTTCATAAGTCTGCGCGTAAAGGGGGGAGGCCAGGGCGGGCCTGGCACGGCCTCACTTATTTCTCGCACGCGCCAGCCCGAGCCTGTAGCTGACGACGTCCTCGTCCAACTCCACCCCCTTCCGCCACCTTTTGCTTTACATCCTGTACCTCAGCGCTGACGACGTCTGAGGTTGCCTTGTTCCCTCCCCCCTGCGGCGGCGCCTTGCTGGCGCATGGCATTCCACGCTTCACGCCGTCTGCGAGGTCCCATGGTGCCGCGTTTGTCCAGGTCGTCCTCGCCATCGTCTGCCTTGTCGTGTTTCGGACCGCGGTGCTCGGAATATTCCCAACGCGCCTGCGTGTCCCCGTTGTGATCCATCTGCCTGGCGACGCAGAACATATCCGCGCCGATGTTGTTGATCACGGGGTAATACATGGCGCGAATGCCCCCTATTGCATGATTACGATATCTCACACCTCCGTCTGCTGCCACTGCCGCCTCTTCTCGACCTGACGGGCACACGCATGTAGCTGAGGACAGATGGTTGCTGTCATTTCTTCCGCCCACAGCTGCCACCACCGACGTTCCCGGCCAATCACGGCCCACGCATGTAGCTGGGGACGGATCTATACAGTTTGTCTCGCCACCGCATGAAGCCAACGCCGCCCAGCTTTTCTCGAACAGGGGGGCGCACACATGTAGCTGATGAAAACTTTCGTTGTCGCTTTCGCAGCCGACTACACGCATGTACTGGCCCGCACACGTAGACGTTGAAGTCTGTTTATCGAACCGGCAGATGTCCTTACCAATTCTTCACGCACACGCAGCCCTACGCATATAGCTGATGACGCACGCGCTGCGCCCCTCGCGCCCCCAACCGCAGCCGTTGCCGGGATGTCGCGCACGCGCTGGCCAGGGCGTGCACGTGATTACGTCTGGCCTTCAGTTCGCTGCGCGCTGTCGGTTGCCAATGGCTCCTCCGTGCAAGTTTCGATTATAATATTTTGCCTGGATATTCGTAATCCCTGCAAGATGTTCCGATGATATAGCATGGTCAATGGGCGCCGCAGATGACATGGGCAAGAAGGGATAATGCCGTCAAGCATACACTAAGGTAACACTGGAATGAAGAGGCCGGCCCGCCGGCCGACGCACGCGCGCGCGCCGTAGGCTCGCTCCTTTTCCGCCCCCCTAGAGCCAAAGTATATAGCTGCAGGAGCACAAGAAGTCAGTCAGCACAGTAGACGGACAGCGCGTGCAAGGAGAGAGAGAGAGAGAGAGAGAGAGAGAGAGAGAAAGAGAGAGAGAGAGAGAGAGAGAGAGAGAGAGAGCAGGCAGGGCAAATCATGGCGGTGCGGAAGGGGCACATTGACTCCCCCCGCGGCGGGATCCGTAGAGCCGCCCCGACCCCAACCCACCTGGCCTGCACATATGCACAGCCCCCAGAGCGAGCCCCAAAAAGCATTTTACCGCTCGACGGTGGTTGCCAGGGGGCGGAAGGCCGAAGAAGCCCGACGTTCCCCGCCTGAGCTACTATTTCCAGCTCAGGCCTCAATGCCCACGCACACTTGGCGCACCCGCTCCACGAAGTAGCGCGGACCAGAATAGATTTTCTCGCACAGGTTCCTTTGCGCAGCATCACTCACACCTTCTCCATCGACCTCTCCATTCTCGAGAGTCATCCCAGGGATCCCTGTTGCTCCAGCGCCACTGGTTCTGGCCCCTGGAGGAGCTGCCCCCTCTTCTGCCCGAGCTCCAGCCACATGGCTCACTCTTGCCCTGGCCCTTCTCCAGCGGCCTCGCCTACGGCGAAGGCGGCGGGGGGGGCACCGGCAAGGACTTGGCGTCCCAGAATCGCGCCGGAACTTGTCGCTGCACTCGTCCGGACGAAACCATCGCCACGTTTGGCGATGACCCGTGACTTGAAGATGCCGGGATACATGTACATAGTACCCTCGACATTCTCCATTCACGGTCTTGTCCTCGCAGTCGACGGTCGCGTCGCACGCGCCGTCCACGGCTGGCCCGGGGCCATCGCCATCGCGCGCGCGGCCGCCAACCGGCTCGACAGCCAGTCTTTAAGGGGTGGGTTCCTCAGTCCAAGATTCATCCGCCCACGGCTGGATCCTGTCATAATCGGCCCAGCCGGCACTGGCACCTGACGTGGCTGGGCCGGCAGACACAGGAGCACAGTGCGCAGCCCGACCATATTGTTCCATACTGGAACCTCGGACGCGACGCCGGGCGAGAGCACGGCTGAGTTCGCTGCCCCGGGGCGGCGTCGCCGCTCGGAGTAATACTGTCAACAACTGGGGCTACAGCATCTGCTGGCGACTCGGCTGGGACTGTCTCGGTTGGAGTTGGCTGGGCCACTCTCCTCCTTTTACTTCTCGAGGCAGTCGGTGGTCCCAGTGGCGCCATCAACATTGAAGACCCCAAGAATGCTGCTGGCAAGACAAATCTCGACACTAAATTGGGGCTCCGTAAACGTGTGTATAAAGACCATGACCTCTTGAACGCCCGAGCATTTCCGTCGCACGGTCTCAGATACTTTCCTGATCCATTGATCCAATTACGATGTAAACCAAATGACTCTACTGCAGCTCGGATCCGACGATCCACAGCATAAGCATCTTGCACAACTTGGGCGGATTGCGGATTACGCTGCACCTCATACCCCGAAACGCAACACTGTTTCCCGCGGACACGAATAAAACTATGACTTCTCGTACAGCAAACAGAATGTGCCCCCATCTTCCATGGGTGGGGATGCGATCAAACGGTTGATTCCAAATTCGATCCACAAGCTCGGGTAGTCCTGGCGGTGCGCCATGGCTAATGTCGGTGTCCAACGGGCTTGTATTTGGAGCAATCGACAAGTATTCAATAACAAAAATTGTTGCAATTTGGATAACATCTGACGTCTCGTAAGCTTCATTGTTGTAGTTAGGACCACACATGCAACCAGAAATAGAAACCAAGTCAAGCAAAAAAAGCAACGATCTGTTCGGAATAAGCAGTGGATGTCGCTGTGCGATATGGTTACTGCATATACCATCCGACATCGCAGCCTTCTCCTCGCGTTCCAGGACTACTTCATCACTGCGGTTTGGCCGATGATCAAGTTCAGCAACGACTCGGAAATCTATGTCTCCTACGTGGGTCGATGCGGATGCTCGGTTCGCTGCTTCCAAATTATCCGTCAACACTCGAACTGAGGGAATGACAAGTCCTCTTTCCGCCATCTCTCGCCCCCACTCGTCCCAGCACGTCTCCAGCTGAATTTGGTGCGCACTAACATGTTCCCAATCGAAAACGGCCAGCGCAGAGCATCTCATAGGGCGAGCACATTGGTCCAGATCTGGCGTCCAAATCAATGGCCACCATTGAGCAGCCGCGGGGCGAGCATCCTCATGCATGTGTTCTAGCCAGTCAATGAACCTGAGCTCGAAGGGTTCAAGATACTGAAAGTATGGCTCGCGACGCGCCGGCGGTTGTGCCGAGACGCTGTCAGGTCGCCAGGAAGGAACGGCCCTTGGCTGCGAATTCATGACTGTACCACCAGCCGAAGCAGTCTTGAAACGTATATGTTCATTAGTAACCCATTTGCGCTGATGCTGTTCGGCCTTGCTCAAATTGCCCAAAGCATCAGCGGAACTCTTGTTCATTGCTGTTACCCTGTTCGAAACCATCTTAGATCGACTCTCTCCTCTCGGGGTGGTTCCAAGACGTATTTTCAGTCCGAGTCTCGCCCATGCAGTACTCAATGCATTTTCTCCAGGCGATTGTAAGTAATTCGCTCCGACGAACGAATTGTGCATCTGACAGGGGTAAGGCAATGCAAACAATATCCAAAACCAACCCTCACAGCATGGTATTGAGCACAAATGCACCTCCCATCATGAGTCCACATGTTCCGCATGATGGGGGCTTTTGTTTTCTTCTTCGGACAGGGTGCTTTCTTCTACGTCGACTACCTGTAAATCGGAGAAGACCCACGCCCCAATTGTACCAGACGAGAAAGCAACCTCCCACGCAGACCACTCCTGTGAAAATATCAAGGTCCACATCACCTGCGGCACAGTGGTTCTGCCAACCTGTTCAACCACTTGCAGTTGCACAATACGCGAAATATAACTGAAACGTGCTTGTCCCGTGGCCACAAGAGTTCCATCGCGACAGATTCGATACCTGAGGCGAGTCACTACCCGTCCATTCAAGACAACAACATATTGTCAATTCTCACTGTGCGTCACATCAGTGCCCCAGAAAGTGGGGGGTGCCTGAATGAAGCCAAGCACACCGATTGGGTGGTCCACCGCCAGCAAGGGCATTGCCCTCAGCCTGATATACCCGGGCGGGTGGAGCCTCACCATCCTTCCGCTGGCTGAGCCAGTGAGGGACGTGCTCAGCATATTCCACAGGGAACTCGCGCCTCGTCGGTATCAATCTGGGATGTCCGTAGTCAGGTGCTCTGCACAATCCACTAAGCTTGTTCGGGAACTTGATGATCCCTTCTCCCAGAGTTGACTCCTTCACGTTTTCTAGGGATGCAACATGCAGCAGATGCCCACGGCACCGTGCCATCCCAAGCTCGCAAGGAGGACACACGCGAGTGATGCTGCGAGCGAAACAAGAGTGCAAAACAAGAGTGCCCCTGACACGCAAAAAAAGATCAATGGCATGGGCTTAGCAGCCCGTTCATCCCTATCGATGGTGACGACCAGGTCTCCGCGTTCCTCATCAACGACTGCGTCGCTGAGGCATCTGGGTTCAGAAAGGACCGCCACTGCTCAAACACGTGCGTTTGTTCAAGAATCGCAATGTCATCGGCCCTGACGCCTAGAACATCAATCTCTCCTGGTGGCAGCGTTGTCAGGCCGTGCATTGCAAAAGCAGTAGTGGCGTGTGTTACACCGTCGTTCGTCATCTTCTGAATGAGGTCGCTTGCATACACCCACCCGCCCGATGATCGGGCGCATTCGGCGCAATGTCTCGCCAAGTACACCGCGCACCCGCCTATAAACTGCGCTTGGGAGTGCGCTCGATGGCTACATTTTCTCCAGAATTCCGAGCTTCCCAGCATGGCGGGCTCTCGGCCGCACTTCAACAGCCTGGCCTCCGCTTCCTCGGCTGTGCCGGTAGCGTCATTCGGCAGCAATGGGGGAATGAGTGCAGCGTGGGCCCCCCGGCAAATGGAGTCTGGTCTGTCATCCGAGTCAGACTCTGCTTTGAGAAATCTGAGCGCTCGCTAAAACGTTGTACCTCTAGCTCCCCGAGCAGCGCAATATGGGGCCGTGTACCATGCGTGCATTCTCCTTGATCGCATTATAGCACGCCCGCGAACAGCTGCGATGCGCGGGGGCACTGGTTCAGCCCTGTGGGCTTGAGTGACCTGCATTCGGATTTCATCACTTGTTCCATCTCGAGTTTTTCTCCACTGCCGTCGATCAAAATACAAGGCCCCCCCATCAATAGTGGATGTTGCGTGACTGACATTCCTCATTCGACAAGGAGGGTCGTGCTCCTCAGGACGGAGGTGTTTATGATCAGGCGTCGGCGGAAGAGTCACACGCATAAGCAAGTTCGTGACTACTGGACCGCAATTCGCAGGCAACACGTCCCCCGTCTATTGTCCTGCGTTTCAGTGGGTCGCGCATCACTTCCCCCATCTGTTTTCGACGCGGCGGACCCCTCGTTGGGCCCGGTTGTACCGGTCAACGCAGTCAACAAGTACTCAGAGGGTCCATTCCTCTTCTCATCTGCTTGCTTCAGATAGCGAAGTGCCCAGGTGATCATGTTACCCCTCAAAAAAGTCGCCTCTTCAACAGCGAGCCCCCTAACACTGTCAAGCTGAAGTCCGCCGGGGCGGGCTTGCCAGAGCATGATCAGCTCGTTGCGCAGTGACAAATGCGCTCGGCTCGAATCGGGGCCCAAAATGCATGGATAAAAGATCCCTGGCCAATTTAAGAAACGCTGACACAACATCATTTCCCGGGAGATCACTTGGGGGCAACAACAAATCGAACTTATACTTTGCCCCTTCTCCGTCACCCTCACCAAGCCTATCTGGTTGGGACGCCTGCAGGTCGCGCACTATCGCATCCGCAGGAGGAGGATCTGGCAAGTCAAGCACAAGAGTTCGAGGACCCTCAAGGGCACATACTTCCATTGTCCTCTGGCTAGCTCCGGCTTTGCTGTGCTGCTCTTGCTGTGCCTCTGTTGGGGAACCAGGTGCCTTTTTGCCATGTTGAAGATCGAAACGCGGGGGGTCCCTTGGAGGGAACGTCGGAGGCGCAGTTCGACTCTTCGCGCTTCCTACGCCTGGCGCATCCGCCGCAGTCGTAAATGGGTCGTCTCTCAGAGAGGGCCTCCACTGATTTCGATGTGTTTGGTGGCGGCGCTTTGGGCTCTCTCTTTGGCATCTGATGGGAGTCACTTGGCTTGGCCAGCGACTTCGGGGCAGGCCCAGGAGGGGGCGGAAGCGGCTTCGACGCATTGTCTGACAACGGTTCCCAAGGATACCTGTCCCCCGGCGGCGGCGCCGTAGGAGACAGGCCCCCTTCCTGAGAGTCGTTCTCCGACTCAGCAGCCGTCGTGTCCCCCTGACCTTTAGGGGTCGGCGGCACAGGAGGTCCGGCTGTTTTGGGAGGCGGAGGTTTCGGTTCCTGAAGACCACCAAAACGCGGTGGAAGCATGGCTGCACCAGAGGCGGACCAGCCTGCCGGCTGCGCTGGCGGCTTGGCCGCGGCCTCTTCTTGGCCATGAGCCGGGCGTTTTCTATCCTCATTGGCTCCGTCCAATAACGGGTGGTCGAAAGCGAGTTTGCAACCTCTGCTCTCCAAGTAGTCCCATACGTTCTCCATCGAAAGATCATACTCGAGGCACGGTGAAGAATTTTCTTGCCATTTGATTGCTACTACTACTACTACTACTACTACTACTACTACTACTACTACTACTACTACTACTACTACGACTACTACTACTACTACTACTACTACTACTACTACTACTACTACTACTTCGACGACTACTACTACTACTACTACTACTACTACTACTACTACTACTACTACTACTGGGACTATTACTACTACTATTTCTACTTCTACTACTACTACTACTACTACTACTACTACTACTACTACTGCTACTACTACTACTACTACTACTACTGAAAAAAAACAACGAATACTGCTACGACTGGTACAGTGCTATTACTACTACTACTCCTACTCCTACTCCTACTCCTACTACTACTACTACTACTACTACTACTACTACTACGGCTACTGCACTAACTACTACTACTACTACTACTACTTCTACTACTACTACTTCTACTACTACTACTACTACTACTACTACTACTACTACTACTACTACTACTACTACTACTACTACTACTACTGCTACGACTGCTACGACTACTACGACGACTACTACTACTACTAATACTACTACTACTACTACTACTACTACTACTACTGCTACTACTACTACTACTGCTACTACTACGACTACTTTTACTACTACTGATGCTACTACTACTAATACCATCACGATGGCTACGACTACGGTGACGATTACTAGTGCTACGACTGCGACTACTACTACTACTACTACTACTACTACTACTGCTACTACTACGACTACAACCACTACAACTACTACTACTATTACTACTACTACTACTACTACTACTACTACTACTACTACTGCGACCACCACGACTACTACTACTACTACTACTACTACTACTACCAGCACCATTACTACTACGACTACTACTCCTGCGACTACGACTACGACTACTGCTACTACTACTACTACTACTGCTGCTACGACTAGGACTACGACTACCACGACTACGACTACTGCTACTACTACGACTACGACTACGACTACGACGACTACTACTACTACTACGACTACTAGTACTACTACTACTACTACTAATAATACTACTACTACTACTACTACTACTGCTACGACCACCATTACGACGACTACTACTACTTCTACGCCTGCGGTTACTATCACTACTACTACGACCACTACTACTACTACTACGACTATTACTACTACCAGTACTACCACTACTACAAATACGACTCCTACTGTTACTACTACTACTACTACTACTACTACTACTACTACCACTACCACTACTACTACTACTACTACTACTACTACTACTACTACGACTACTACTACTACTACTACTACTACTACTACTACTACTACTACTACTACCACTGCGACTATTACGGTCACTACTCCCACGATTACTACTAATACGACGACGACGACGACGACGACGACGACGACTACTACTACTACTACTACTACAACTACTACTACTACTACTACTACTACTACTACTACGACGACTACCGCTACTACGACTCCAGGTGCTACTTCTACTTCTACTACTAAACCTACCACTACTACTTCAACTACGAAAGCTACTACAAGTAAGACCACTACTACACATTTCACGACGATTACGCGACTACTCATACAATTGTTACGGCTACAACTACCACTACTAGTACTACTACTACTACTACTAATAATATTACTACTACGACTACTACAAATACTACTATTACTACTACTACGACTACAACCACTACTACTACGACGATCACCACTACTACTACCACTACAGCTACTACTACTGTTAGATCTACTACTACGATTGCGCAATCAACAACAACTACTAATATTTATACGACTACTACTACTACTACTACTACTACTACTACTACGACTACTACTAGTACTGTTCATACTACTACTACTACTACTACTACTACTGCTGCTACTACTACTACTACTACTACTACTATTACTACTACTACGACTACTACTACTACTACTACTACTACTACTACTACTACTACTACTACTACTGCGACTGCTATTACTACTACTACTACTACTACTACTACTACTACTACTACTACTACTACTACTACTACCACTACTACATCTACTACATCTACTACGACTACGACTACTACTCCTGCTACGACTACGACTATTAGCCTGGCGAAGGACCCAACCATATGCAATTGTGAATACCGCAATTGTGAATACCATTTTTGCCCGCGCTTCCTATGTGGCCACAGCTTCCCGCCGGAACCCGACATGCTCAGGAACACGTTCGTGGCCGTCTTCGCGGGCGCCGACGACGACACGGACGGCGTCCCTCTGACCGAGGAGCAAAAGCAGAAGAGGGCTTTGAGAGCCATGAGGGAGGAGGTGGCGTTGCACGTCGACACGACGGAGTACGACGCCCAGGCGCGGTTGTTGAAGCAACACATCTATGGGGCCACGATCCTCGTGAGGGGTGTGCCGCAATGGCCCGGGGCCGCCATGCGAACCTTGCCACTGGCGCCTTCGCTGGAGCTCCCATGGGGCCACGATCCCCGTGAGGGGTGTGCCGAAATGCCCCGAGGCCGGCATGCGAACGAACATTGCCCCTGGCGCCTTCGCTGGAGCTCCTATGGGGCCACGACCCTCGTGAGGGGTGTGCCGAAATGGCCCGAGGCCGCCATGCGAACCCTGCAACTGGGGCCTGCGGTGGAGCTCCCCATGGGGCCACGATCCTCGTGAGGGGTGTGCCGAAATACGCGCCGGACAGAGCCTCCCACGACGACTCCCACGACAACTCCCACGACAACAGCAGGAGCGACGACGCAGACAGCAATCCGCCACAACATGACACAGCGTCCACACCAACACGACGCAGTGATGGCACCGACAACAGCAACGACGTGACCTCGTGGAACCTTGGGCAGAACACATCCAACGCGCCACGCGACGCGCAGAGCAGCCTATGAAGTTCCACCACGCAGACAACTGGGTGACGACACACAAAACGGAGGTATGGAGGGTATAGAGAACGGCCGCCAAAGTGGCCAAGCACGCGCCCACCAGGTGGACGTGGAGAGCTTTGCAGTGGCAGCCAGACGCCCATCGACAACAAGGGGGCCAGCACAAGCGCTGGGACGATGAAGTTCTCGCACACCTACGTCAGCGCAGGCCAGACCTCCACCCAGCCCCGGCTCCTACACGGAACAAAGGGCAGCCAAACGACCTCACGTGGATTCGTACGGCCCAAGACACCATGACGTGGTCAACTCTCAAGCACCACTACGCCAACACGTGAAAGAGCATCACGCCGACATCGACGTCAAGGACCTTTCCCCTCCCTCCCTCTCTCCCTCCTATCGCATCGCATGTTGTTCAGACACACCAGATTCTTGAGGCCACGGCCTCGCCCACCTGGTCTTAGCTAGACCCAGACCGCGTCCGCAGCGGTGGTCGCATCGCATCGCATAGCATCCTCCGCCTCCTGCTCCTCGTACTCCTCCTCCGCCTCCTCCTCCTCCTCATTCTCCTCAGCATCATCAGCATCATCAGCATCATCTGTTTGACGTTGATCGGACTTAAGCTGCCTGATCCTCCTCATCCTCATCCTCCTATTCCTCCTCCCTACCCTCGCATGCTGATCATCATGTTCCTCCTCCTCTCCGCCGTCGTTCTCGCAAGCCCCCCTGCCAGCTGGCGCCATTAAGCACACCGCGCGGAGGCCGAGGCGAGCTGGGAGCTGGTATCGTCGAAGACGCCGACTAGGAAGCGGTGCACCGCCTCGACGGTCGTGAAGCGATCCTGACAGAGTAGGAGGATGAGGAGGAGGAGGAGGAGGAGAGGGAGGGAGGGAGGGAGGGAGGGAGGGAGGAAGAATGAAGGGGGAGGAGGGAGGATGAGCATGAGGAGGACGAGAAGGAGGAGGAGGCGGAGGAGGCAACGTTCAGGAGAACTTTCATGCCATGAGGTTGCAGGTTACATAAGGGGGGGGAGGAGGAGGAGGATAAAGAGGAAGGTAACGAGCAGGAGGAAGAGAAGCAGGAGGATAGAGCGGGAGAGTGGGGAGCAGGGAGAAGGGACTTAAGGAACTCGGGAATGAGACGGGAAGGTAGGGGGCAGGAGGAGATTGGAAAGAGGGGGGAAGGGGGAGGGGGAGGAGCAAGGAGACAGGGGAGGGGGCAGGAGGAAACGGGGCAACGGAGCGGGAGGGGCAGGCGGGGCAGGCAAGGGAGGCAAAGGAGGCGAATGAAAAGTAGGAGGAGGAGGAGGAGCAGCAGCAGCAGCAGGCGAAGGAGGCGGAAGAGGGGGGATGGTAGAAAAAGGAGGAGGAGGAGGAGGAAGAGAAGGTAGAGGAGGAAAGGAAGGGGGGAGGGGAGGGGGCAAGGGGGGAGGGGGGGGCGGCGGCAGGGGAATGAGGAGGGAGGAAGGGGAGGGTTTTTGCCGAGCTGTTTCCCAGCTCGCATGGTGAAAGAATGAGGGAGCGGGGAAGGGGAGGGGAGAAGAATAGGGGGCAAGCTATGCCCATTCGCGTCATACCTGACGTCCGGCCACTCCCTTTCGATCCCTTTTCATTGCGTTGGTTTCTGATCTCTGCGCGGACGTGTGTCATAGAGGGCCTGGAACCCCCAGAAAGACCCCATCGTGTTCGACCTAATCGGAAAATGGAAGCTGCGTTGAAAGATGGGGAGGTGGCGGATGAGGAGGAGGACGAGCAGGAGGAAAAGGAAGAGAAAGGAGAAGGAGGACGAGGACGAGCGGCAACAGCAGCAGCTGGACTAAAAGAAGCGGGAGGACCGGGCAAACTAGGGGAAGGCGGGGGAGGGGAAGTGAGGGGACGAAAACAAAAAGAAAAGGGCTCGGATTCGGAAAGGTGTCCCGCGCTGGGACAAGAGTATCATGTTGAACGGCAGGAGCAAAGCGCCGATCGGAAAAGGGGGCCCACTCTGCCGCGGGCATGACATTAGAAACTCCGAGCACAAGCGGAGCGTAAACCAAAACATGAGACTCTGTACCTTTTTGTATGAAACCCTGTGCGGAAACAGTCACAATACGCGGAGAGGGCGGGATACCTCCTGCACGTGGTCAGGGCAGGGCGGAGACGCGTACTCGAGTATGTAAATGTGAAGGGGACGGGGAGGGGGAAGAGAGAGGGGGGGCGGCAAGCTAGATGCGCTCGCGCCCCGTCTGACCTCCAACCCACCCCACTGATCCCTTCTCATTGTGATGATGTTGCTCTACAAGCCGACGGGCGTCCTAGCGGATAAAGATCCCACACAAGTCACGGTCGCGTGATGTGCAATCATAAGCGGGAGCCATGCAAATTGGCGACAACGTGGGAGGTGGCGACATGTGAAGACTAGAATGTGAAGCGACATGTGAAGACGTATGTTTTCTGTAGAGCGATGTAAAGCGGGCTGTGTACAAAACACAGTAGGACGGGCGCGGTGCCTGGCCAGGCTTGAACCACGCGCCCATGGCCAAGCCCCGCTAAACCGCTTCCGTGCTACGCTAGAGACACTGACGATCTACAATTCGAGTCTGGTCCTCCAACGGGTCTGTCGCGTCTCGCCGGCAAAACGGGGGCGCAAAGCACCCAAACCACCAACAAGCCGCAACGGGCAGGAGGGACGCGGCGCAGTGTGCCGCTGCGACGGGAAGGGCGAGGAAGGAGAGGAAGAGGAGGAGGGAGGATGTGAGGGGTAACGATAGGGGAGGATAGGCACCGGGGGGATGCATCGACCTGGAGTCGGCGATACATCGTCAATACATCGGCGATAGGCCCCCGGTAGTGAATCCGCATCTTCCTGGGCGGGGTGGTTGGGGGTCGATGGGCGATTGGGGGTCGGTACATCCCCCCTCATGCATGTCCCCCCCTATCGTTGCCCCCGAGGATGGAGGGAGGGGGGGAGGAGCAAGGTCCTGCAGCGCCTCGAAATTCCGCAGCGCGAGCCTCTCCTGCTCCCGCAGTGCCGCGAGCTCCTCCGGCTCCAGGCCCGCGTCGGCGGCCTCTCGGAAGGAGAGCGTGTACCAGTCCTCCCGGCCTTCGAGCCGCGATCGGTCGGGCCACACAGATGGCCAAGGAGGCCCCAGGTACGAGCGCACAAAACTCGTTGGAGGAGGGAGAGGGGAGGATCAAGGTGGTTCAAAGTCTCCGGCCTTTCTTTGGGTCTCGGGACTCGGGAGGCTTCTGGGGCCATCTGGGGAACCTGCGGGGGGCCCCCCCTCCTCCGCCGAAGAACCTAAAACTGGCTGGTTCCCTGACGCGTTGATCCGGGCCCCATAAGCGGGACTCTGCCAGGCCAGGGCATTGGCACACCCAGGAAAGCTGCAGCCGTGCGTCAAAGCATCCCTCATGCATCACCTCTCGCCCAGTGGATCTTGCAAAGTTCTGGTTTGCAATGTCCTGGTTTCCGAGGCCCTGAGTCAAGACCCGAGCAGGGCTGGACATAAACGTTGTTTTTCGTTGTTTTCGTTTAGTTGTCCGTTTTGCTCAACCTCTTTTCCTGCTCCTCCCTCCCAGAACGAAAAACAAAAGCACGGCCGAAGTCCCGCAAAACAGCGTTCATGACCACAGCCCTGGACCCGAGGCGTGGACCCCATCGTTCTTTCTGCGGCCTTCCTCGGGCTGAACCAGTGTGCTGATTTCTGGGGCCGCGAGTCGACTCCCCCCAGACGAGCTTGTCATCCTGAGTCGTGCCCCGACAGTCCTACGGGGGGACCGTGGCGGGCCCAGGGAGCACCTCTTCGCCTGGGGACCCCGTCCTCTCTTGGCGAAGTATGCGGCGTCGGCTGCACCGGTGGAGGAGCAAACAAAAACCAGCATACATGTAAACTCGTGGAGCTCCGCGCGAAATTCTGGGATCGGCGCTGGACCCCCTCCTTGGCGCGCGGAGCAGGCCAGGGGGGCCCAGCGCAGATGCAAGAAAAACGCGCCCATCGTCGAGAGTAGATGCTGCTACCGCCGGCTGCCCTTCGACTCTCGGCGACACCTCTGACGCGCCGGCTGCCTCTGCCGGCCCCAGGAGGCCGAGGGCACGACGGCTCCCCGGGGCCCCCCCGGCGCTCGCAGGTGGTGGCCCGCCGACCACGCGCCGTGGGGCAGGGGCGGCAGGGAGAAGATCTTGCCGAAGACCGCCTCCGCGGGATCGGTCGGCGTCGCGCCGGGAGAGCGGGCGGGGCCGGAGCGCGCTTCTCGGACCCAGGGCCCCTCGCGTCGAGGACAGAGACCCACGGCGGGCTGTGTGCTGCCTCGGGGAGCCCTTGCTGGGCCTGGGGGCCGTTGAGAAACTGCCCCGGAGGACCACAGCAAACGGCCCCCCAGGAAGGGGTCCAGACCTCTGGGGTCCACGCAAACAAAAAAAACGTCGGGAGTCTGGAGATCGGGCCGCGTCGGCGGGCGCGGAGTCGGAGTCGGAGTCGGAGTCGGATCGACTTGGCAGCGCCAAAATGCACAGCAGCGACCATGCGAGCGTCGGGCCGCATCGCATCGTCGGAGCATGGGATTCAAATCGGATCGGGCGGGCCATCATTGATATAGGATCGGATCGGGTCGAAGTGCACCCTGCCTTGGCCCTCTTCATCTGGAAGCGGTTGGTGACGACCGCGACGTGCCGCATATCGCGGGCCTCGACGAACATCATCCTGCAGAGGAGAAAAGGATACCGATGCCGATGCGGAAGATATGTAGCGTGACGACCTCGTCGGCGGTTTCCGACAACACGTAAATCGCTCAGCCTTACACGTCAGTCGTAAGAAGTGGGTAGAAACATGAAGTAGGAAGGCGTTGGAAGTAGATTGGGCTTCCGCACGCTCCCCGAAGAGGAGAGAAGAGGGAAAACCGCTCGACCCTTGAAGTAGGAAGGCCGGCTAGAGTAGATTGTGATCTGGGGATGCCAGAAGTACCTACTTACTCTCAGCGACCGACGGGTAAGCGGTCGCGCCCTCCATACAACGCGGATCGCCCGCTGTCAGCATTCAACATTGAACGCCCGGGCTGGGGTCGCCGCCGCGCCGACGCGGTGAAGCTCTGCCGCACCCCTCTCCCGTCGCCGCGGACGCATTTGGCGGGCTTGTCTTCCACCGCCACCACCTTAAGTAGGAGAGGGAGGGGTCCTCCTCCTCCTCCTCCTTCTCCTCCTCCTCCTCCTCCTCCTCCTCCTCCTCCTCCTCCTCCTCCTCCTCCTCCCCCTCCTCCTCATCCTCCTCCCCCTCCTCCTCCTCCTCCTCCTTTCCTCTTCCTTATAGATAACTCCTCCCTGTCGGACCCCGAGGCCAGTTTTTAGGGCGGGCCGGGCGTTTCGCCTGAGATTTCCTCACCATTTATGGCCCTGAAGCTTCAAAAAAGACAACAACTTCACATATTGAGGGCGGGTCGTTTTCAAAATGTGGCTCTCGCATTAGCGCCGCGCACATTCGTTTTAAAAAATTGCAAGAATTCAGCGGATTGAGGGCGGGTGGTTTTCGAAATGCGGCTCTCGCCCTAGCGCCGCGCACATTCTGTTTAATAATTTGTAAGAACTTCACGGATTGAAGGCGGGTCGTTTTCAAAATGTGGCTCGTTTTACAAAAATCAAAGAGTTTCATTGATTGAGGGCGGTTCCTTTTCCAAAATGTGGCTCTCGCCTTAGCCCCGCGCACATCATGTTTCAAACTTTGCACGAGTTTCACGGATTCCCATGATCAACGTACCAGAAATAACGTTTTGGATAAATTCAGGATCATGCGGGCGCAACAGTTATGTTGATTCGCTGTGTTGAAGTCCCAAAAATGGCGTTCTAGCACGATTCTGGAGTCAAGACGCAGCAGTCAGGTTGATACGTGGCGTTGAAATCCCGCGGACAATGTTTCGGCACGCTTCAGGATCTTCAAACTGTTGTCTTCCAACGAGGCAGTTCCCTCAATGGACATGAACCGTTGTAGGGGCCTCCAACTTATGGTGGGTGGTGGAAAACAATCCCATCAGCATTCGCCTCCAGATCAACGTCCAAACGAACCCCAGGAGAGGGCCAGGAGCAGCGGCACCAGCCGGCGCCTCCAGCGCCCGACCTCGACATCTTCTTCAGCCTCCGCTGCAGTACCCCGGACGTCAGCCTCCCGAGTTCCAGCAGGACCGTGCGTGCCGACACGGCGTGCGAATGGACGCTGGCACGGACATGCGAAACGGACAACTGGCAGGGATTCTTCGGCGAAGCACGGGCAACATGCGCTGAGGCCTGTGACCCCTCAGCGCAGGCCCTGAAGGGCCTCGCCCCCAGGCAAAAATTGCCGCGCGCTCGCCTCGCCTCGCCCCGCCTCCAGCGCCCGAGGCGCCCAAAGCGCCCGGCGGCGGGGCCGCGACCGGCTGCATGCCGCAGAGTTCGAAAAAAGATCGCTCGGGGCGGGGCGGGGGTGGGGCCCGTTAGGGTGGGAGTGCACTGCGATCGCCACAGTACGCGCGCGAACACCAGCATGCGGGGGGCTCCAGGCCCCCATCACCTGGGCGGGGGCAGGACCGGGTCACGACTTCTACGCGCCCGAGGATACAAACCAAAATCGCAAACCCCGCTTCGCCCGACCCGAGACGCACACCATCCTGCAGAAGTACGCGTTACCTATGAGCGTGAAGCTGAGAATGTCCGGCCACACGGCCTGCTTGGGCACGCCACACCTTGAGGTCCGACGTTGCAAAAAAGATGCAGCATCGCAAAAAATCACGGCCGGAGCCCTGGACCACATTTTCCTGCGGCATGCGTCGAGCCAGATCGATCTGTGAACGTCCTGAGGCCTGAAGCTGGGCGAGAACGCCCAGTGTGAGAACGTCGCAACGCTGAGGTCTGAGGGTACCTCTCGTGCAGGTAGCGGGCGCACACGTCCGCCTCGCAGGTCTCGCCGCTGCCGAAGTAGTTGCCACGGTTCGGGGCGGTTGGATTCCAGGCATTGTGAGTCACGATCGTGGGGGCCACGAGCCGCGGTTTCCCAAAGGTCCTCGCGATCTGCTCCTCCCGAAGAACAAAAAAACTGCTCAAACACGAGATTTTCGGAGGTCCGCGCGGGCTTCTGGAATCGGCGCTAACCCCCCTGGCGACGCCTCCAGCGCCGCCTCTGGCGCGCTCCGCGCGCTGATGATGCGGGGTCCGGCGCCAACTTGTGAGGAAACTACTGGAGTCCTCGGGCGGTAACTCGAAACCCAGTTTCATTGGATTCACGTCGGACTTCGTCGGATCATCGCCGCACGACCGTCGTCCCGGGTCTCATGGGAAGGACATGCGGACTGGACAATGCAACTGATGCGAACCGGGCGAGGCCCAACAAATCAGCGCGCACCTCCAAAAGACTGCAGTCCTCGTGCTACCAAAGGAACGCGGATGAAGGAAAGAAGGGTCTTTTCTGGCAACGGCAAGCTTCGGCCACGAAGCGGTTATCGACCTGGATCTGGGGAACGGCTCCAAATTTCAGAGCCCCTCCCGAGCCCAAAGAAGCCCCTGCTCCAGCGCCTCGACTCGAAACCCGAGACATCCGCGCGGACCACCGAAATACGAACGCCAGCAACATAAACTTTTGGCGCTCCGCGCGGATATCCTGGAACTACGCTGGACCCCCCTCGCTGGCGCGCGGAGCGCGCCAGGGGCGGCGCTGGAGGCGACGCCGGGGGGCCCCACCGCGGCTCCAAGGTATCCGCGCGGAGCTCCGAAAGTTTCTGTCCATAGCGTTACTTATCATTATTCTTCTTCGACTTCTCCGCGGCCTCTTCAAACAGCGCCCTGGCCTCCAGCAGCCTCTCCTCCGTCCACGGCGGGGCCTCCCCGCAGGGCATCAGGCCGCCGCCGGGCACCACGATCGCGTCGACGTCGTGGCGGTCGGGCTCGGCGCGGCCGTCGGGGCACAGCTGCGGCTTGTGCGGCGTCGCCGCGCCGAGGCGCTCCTTCAGCAGGGAGCGCCCAAAGTGCAGGGCCGCCACCACCCAGACCGTGCCGCCCGAAGCGACCAGCGCCGGGGGCAGCCAGCGCGGCCAGCTGCCGCCGGGGGCAGAAGCAGAGCTGTCATCTACGCGCTCAAAGTCGTCCCGGTGAGCTGGCATCAGATCGGCGAGCGACAGTCCACGGGGAACCACGCTGAGAGCGCGGGGCCCACCACCGCAAGCGCTCCGAAAGCCAGGGAGCTCCTCCTCTGCCGCTACCACGATGTTGGCTCCCAAGTAGCTCGACGACAGGGACGACTCTACGGCAGAGATGCTCGCGTTGGCGTAGCGCACGGAGGCCCGAAAGATGATCCGAGGTTCGACTGCAACACGCAGGGAGCCGCTCGAGGAGTTCGTGCGGAGCATTCTTAGCACGGATGGTGCAGTCACCTCTACTGTGCTGAGATTCTCTGTTACCAGCTGTGCTCGTAACACGTCGGCTATGATCGTCCGCAGGGCGTACGTGTCCGCCTCGGGGAGGGCTATGAAGCACTCCATGGGGATCTCGATGCCGATATTTGCGGTCTCAGATGAAGCGAGATCCTCGCGGGCGGGCAACATGTCCACATCCATGGCCCCGCGATCCAGACGACTCTGCCGCGACACCATGGGCACAAAGCGGCCCTGTGCGGATGCCCTGCGCAGAGCGTGCTCAGGGGATCGCGCATACGTGGGATCGCGCCTCGGTGCCCAGACCGCAAGGGCATGGATATGGTAAGAGGCACCTGCTGGAAGGTCTACGCAGGAAAGAGTGAAGGGTATGGGGCCAGTTTTCGGCCACGGGTAGGTACCAGCACCGATGCTGAGTAGAACCTCTCGGGAAAGCACTATTGGGAGGTGCATGTGTTCGTCGCTCACGACCCTGAAATCCGACGACGCAACAAAACAATGCAACATCGCAAAAGATCGCGACCTGAACCCCAGACCCCGTCCTTCTGCGGCGCTCCTCGAACAGGGTCGATCCATGAGGGCCCGGGGCCCGAAACGCGCGGTTTGAAAAAATCGGTTGGATCTGAGGGGGGGTCCTTCGATGCTGCCACGCCCGGCTTCTCGAGCGGCGCCAAGCTGCGGGAGGAGGCCTGGGGGGCGGGGGGACGTAAGGGGGTGACCAGTTCAGGGGGGAAACATCGAGCTGAAATCGGCGATACATCGCCGATAGATCGACGATAAGCCCCCGATAGCGACGCCGCACGCCCCTGGGCGAGGCGGGCTATCGGGCCACTACAAGCGATGAGTGAGCGATTGGAGACCGATGCGTCCCCCCCTGAGCTGTTCCCCCCGTAACGTTGCCCCTGGAGGCCGCGGCGGCGCGGAAACGCAGCGACCTGTGGGCATCGCCAAACCGATCCCTATCCTCACTGGCGCGGCCACGGCCCCACTGCCGAACGACCCCCCTTACATTGGGGTATGGACTGCTCCCTTCGGGTTTCGAACGGTTTATCCTTACCTGGGCTGGTGGGATGGCGGACGAACCCTCGTATCTGACCGTGCAAAACACCTGCAAGATCGCAACACGAACGAAAAACGATCAGAACCCTAAGCCCCATCTTTCGTCGCCATTCTTCAAGCCGGATCGACCTGAAAGGGCCCCAGGGCCCGAAACCACGCGAAAACGCCCGTCGAGAAAAAAACGGCTGACGAAGGACCCAGCTGCGAGCACCGCGAAGGATATGAGATGGAGGAAGGGGGCCCGCGGCGGCTCAAGCTCCGTGAGCGGCGGTGTTGTCTCCATTTTTTTCCCCAATCCCGCGCGCGGCCGTTTTGCATCCTGTTTTTTCCCAGCTCACGTCTTTGCATCCCATTCGCCTGGCGCCCTGATGGACGCGGCTCTGAGCGGGGCGCGGCGCGGAATCCCCGAGACGCGCGCCGGTCGCCCCCATGGCAATTCTGGCGAGGCGCGCGGGTCGTCCGCGGCACTGGGCAAAGCAATAAACTGACAGACTGCGCCCTGGCGACAGCGGCTCTGGGCAGAGCGCTGCGCGGAGTCCTCGCGACGCGCGCCAGTTGCCCTGCAGGGGTCCAGGCGACGCGCGCGGGTCGTCCGCTGCGCGGAGGACGGAGAGCTAGCTGGCCGACAACGGGCCAACCGCTGGGCAGAGCGAGGACGGGCGAGCGAGGCGCTGCGCGGATCGCAGCACGGAGCCCCCGCGACGCGCGACGGCCCCCCCGAAGGAGGCCCGGCGACGCGCGCAGGTCGTCCCAGGCTGGAAGCCAGATGATCAAATAACAGCCAGGCGCGCCGCTGCAACGTCCGCAGCGCAGCGCTAACAAAAATGCCCCTCAAGTCAGGCCTGACGGATATACTTTCGTTGAAGCCCAACTCCACGGCAAGGGCCGTCGCCTCTCTCCTGCTGCGCCTCGCACGCGCCGCAAACTGCCCCGGCTGGTTCCACAAGCCCTCTGGCGGCCCGGCGAGGAAGAACTCGACGCGCGGCGCCCTCATGAGCAGGAGGTCCTCATGGCGCGCGGCGCGCGAGAGCAGCCCACCAGTCGTCGCCCACTTTCTTGCCGCCCCCGACCTCGTGGCGGCCGCAGTCCAAGATCACGCCTGGGCGACGTCGGCCGAGGGGGCAGCGCGTCGGGCAGCCCGCCGCCCAGGGCGAGAGCCCACATAACCGAGGGGGCGCGGAGCGCACTGCTCGCGCCCAAGAAGCGCGGCTGCAGACTGCACGCGAGCGCCGCCCCCTCGCCCGGTCGCCATCTCGCACGGCGCGCCCCTGGCACGCCACCGCGGCGATGGCCCCGCCGCGCGAGAACGGGAAGCCGGCGCGGGTGACCTTGGAGGCGCAGAAGGTGAACGGCTCCGACGCGCGAGGCTCGATGAACGCCAGCGGGCCCGCGAGCTCTCCCGCGAGGCCGTCGTCGCGGCGCCCCAGGTCGCCCGCGCGGGGCGCGCCCGTGTACTTCCCCATCCGCACCCAGAACCCGGGCAGCCTCTCGGCTTGCTCGACCACGGCCCTGCCACGCGGATCCACAACGACGCGCACGATCTGCCCCATCGGCATCCTTGACGAGGCCGCTCTTGAGGTCGAGCGCCTCCAAGAGCCGGATCCGCGCGCCCACGTGCACCGGGAGGAGCCCGCGCACGCCGCCAGCGTTCTTCGGGCTGGCACAGTTCATCATCTTGGCGCCCCTCGCGCTCATCGCAGGGGCAGACCCGTCGGCTGCCTGCGCAGGGAGGAGGAGCTCCTTCAGGACGTCCGCGCCCCACTGGGCGCGCACGATGTTCATCCACCAAGCCGCAGTGCCCCAGTAGGACCCGACGATGCCCCATTCTGGAACCTGTCCTCCCGCATGGAGCCGACGATCGTCAGGCGTCACATGCATGGCGTTCCACATGGCCCGGATGGCCGGAGGTGCCTGCTTCCCCGGCCCGCGCAGGAATGCCATGAGGTCCCGGAGCCCCGGGTCCTTGAAGCGGCTGGACGCCTGGAGCTCGAAGCACAGCGGCGAGTTTCAGAAGAGCTCCATCGCGGCCTGGCACTCCGGGGCGAGGTTGATGCCGGCCGGCGCCAGTTCCTCGAAGTTCGAGATGAGGGACACCTCACCCCCGTCGGCTTCAGCTTCAGGAAATACCCCCCTGTGGATCACGATGGGCATCCGGCCGAAGGCGCCGCCGACCTGGTCGCGCCCCCGCCCCTCCGCGCCCCACTCGGCCTCGCGTCCGAGGTAGGACCAGAACGCCGGCACGCTGCACAGGTTGGGCGAGATCGTGCTGACCTTCTCCAAGCTCATGCACCTGACCGCTTCCCACGCGCCCTGCAGCGCTTTCAGCTTGCCCCCTGCGGGCATGTCCCTGTTCCTGAAGGACTGCGCTCCGATGACCCCCGCCCAGTGGCAACTGACGGCCTTCTGAGCATCGGTGGAGATGTTCGCGGCCTGGGGCCACATCGCGCAGACGACCAGCGTGGACTTCGGCCAGTGTCACAGGGGAACAGCGCGCCCATGGCTGGCAGCACGACCCCCCGCACCAGGGCCGTCTTCCCGCTGCCGCCTTGGCCGAGGAGCAGGAACTGGAACGTCGTCCGCTTCGCGCGCCTGTCCACGCCGCCGCCCTCGATGTTCTGCCCCTCGCCCCACGCCGCGTTGCGGGCCTTCGCGAACGCCGCGGCGAACA
>CAUYUJ010018893.1:242381-289881 GCA_963575745.1 Prorocentrum cordatum | reverse complement strand
GGACACCCACGGCCTGCCCATCGCGCACTGCGCCCGCACCGCGTGGACATGAGAAGGGGCCACCTTGCCTGCAAGCTGCCGCCGCTTCTCAGCGCCTGGTTCAGCAGCGTCGCCCGACACGCGCCCGAGCGTCCTGCTGGGGGGGGGGGCGCCACGGCGGCCGCGAAGCGCCGCACCGCGTCCAACTTCTCGATGCGCTTCCTGATCGCCGACTCCTCTTCCTTCTGGGCGTTGGACCGGCGGCCCCTGCCCTCCGCACCCCCGCCTTCGCCCTCCCGCGGCTCCTCCGCAGCGGCAGGGCGCTTCACCCTCTTCATGGGGTGGCCTGGCGCTGGGGCGGCCAGCAATCTTTGCAGGGCCTCGATCGCGAGCTCCGCGTTCTGCATGTAGGCCACGTTGTCAACGAGCTTCTTCTTCGCGTTCTTGACGTCGATGGCCTCGGGAAACACCCCTGGGTTCTGGAGCGTCGCCGCCGCCGCACCAAAGAGGCCATCCATCGTGTACTTGAAGGGGAAGAAAGGGACGACGGAAGCGCCGTCACGGCGCTGCGCCTTGGTCGCCTGGAGTTCCCATAATCCTGAGCAAGGAAGGTCGCCCCACAGCTGCAGCCGATTCTTGCTCGAGCCCTCTATCCGCCGAGATCGCTGGTTGAAGTACGAGAGGGTCATGGCTTCCAGTCCTCTGTCGCAAGACTCGCGGAGCAGCGCTACCGCGAACTCGCGCTCCTTGGCGCTCGCCGACGCGGGCGCCTGCAACCAGAACTCGTCGGCGTCGACCTCCACCATCAGCCTGCCAGTAGAGACTGGTTGTCCGACACGGAGGGGGCCCCGGGGCTGCACGCGCGACGCATGTAGCGCTCGGTGACGCCCAGGTCCTCGCCGCCGCGCGAGCACTGCACTATGAAGTCCCGGCACTGCTGCTCCCCGTTGCTCGCCTCGAAGGCGTGATGCGTGCGATCCCAGGCTGCCGCGCATTGACTCGTCTGGAACTTGCGCGTGAAGGACGGATCTCGAGCGAATATGCCGTACTCCTCGTGCTCGGGGAAGCGTGCGCCAAGGTACTGCTTGTCGAACAGGCGGGCCGCGATTTCTATCACGCAGGACCTCCTCACGATGGATTCGAACTCCTGCTCGGTGAGGTCGTTGAAAGCGAGCATGGAGTTAACTTCGAGCTTGACCCACCCAATCAACCTGATCATGCGGGTCAGCACGGCATAGGGGGGACGCCCCCTCAGACCCTCGCCGCTGAGGAACTTCCCCCACAGGTGCAGGAGCAACTTCTTCTTGGATCCTCGGGGCCACTCCTGGCCTGAAAACACGCACCCCCCTGCGAGGAGCTCCACGCACTTCCGGAGCTCTTCGTCGTCGTAGAACACGAATGGGTCGAAATACTTGCGAAGCTCGTCGCCCATCGACGTCGCGATAAGGTCGGCGAAGAGGGAGAGGCCGCAGCCGCCCGCACCGAGGAAGACGCAGCACTGGAGCACGTTCAGGCCGCGCTTCGCTATGGCCAGCGCAGAGCGGATAGCGTTGAGGGCCTCGAAATTGCACCAGAAAGTGCTGGACAAGAACTTGTTCACGTCGTCCGTCGCGGCCTTCAAGACTGGGTCGTCCAGGGGCCGCTCTGGGCCCTCGTCCTCCGCGCCCTCATCCTCGTGCGTGGCCGGGGCCAGCGAGGAGCCCATGCAGAAGAAGAAGTCTTTCGGCGTGGGCATCCCGTCTACCACGACCAGCGGCTGCACGACCACGCCGTCGGCCGTCATCATGGGGACACCGTGCTTGACAGCGCGGTCGAGGTAGGACACCCCGCGCGCGGGGGTGACCGACGTGCCACACCACTCCGTGAAGTTCTTGACCACGGAGCCCCCCTGCATGAGCTCGGACACGAGCTTCTTGCCGAAGGATCGGGTACACACAGCAACGTCGATATGACATGGCATTTTCAGCTTCTTCGCCTTGGGCCGCTCGTCCTCATCGCCATCGCGGGGAGGGCAACCGTCGCCTCCCTCGCCCCCAGCTGAAGCGCGCTGCTGCGGGGGGCCGCCTGGCTCGTCCACGTCGGCCACGGCTTCTTCCTGATCGCCCGACCCCTTGTTCCACAAGGAAAAGTGCTCGAACATCTGGAAGGCATTATTCGCTTTCTGCTCGATGCCATCGCCGTCGGACGACTTGATACTGGCGTCCATCTTCTCCAGTACGCCGTTGGCATCTCGCCTCGCATCCTTGCCGACGCAGCGAAACACGCCCTCCAGTCGGTTCATGAAGAGGCGGAAGTGGGCATACATACCCTCGGGAAACAAGCCGGTGCAGGCCCTCCACCCGCCGCTGTTCGGGTCGAAGAAGCGCACGCGGCCGTCGACGCTGATGACGCGAGTGCGGCCGAGAGCCAGCCACATCAAGGTGGCGAACTCGTTCGTGGCAAAGTCGCCGAACCGACGGTTGTACACGGCGAGGGCGGCAGTTGCAAGCCTCATGTACTCCTCGGGCCAGTCGGCGTACTTCTCCACGATCCCCTTCTCGACGCGGCGGCTTTCAGAACGGATGCCCTCCCGAAGCGCGCGCTGGAAACGCTTGGTGCTGCGGACGACATCCGACATGACCTGGGACAGCTCCACTTCGCACTTCTCGAACACCGCCTTGGACCCCTGGACCCCCGGGAAGCGCATGCGCCCCTCGAACACCTCCGAGGGGGGGCCGACCGCCCTGGCCCGCGGCGCAGCCTGAGATAGGCGTTGCGCCGCACCTTGCGACGCGGGGTCTCCTGCGGGCGCTTCGCGGCCCCCAAGGTCCAGGAGGGCGCCCAAGCTTCCTGTCAGATCGACCGCCCCCCCCTCGCCCTCGCCCGCGAAGCTCATGCCGCCCAGAAGTGTAGATCGCGTCGGGGGGGGGGGGGGGGGCGCGCAGCGCTGCGGCTAACTCGAACCAAAGCAGCTGCGTGCATCCGAGCGCCAGGTCGGAGGGGCGAACAGAAACCTGATACCGAGGAGTCGGATAATGAGGATCAGATGGTCTCTAGTAGCAACGGTTGGTGCTGGCGGGCCTGTTTCACACGGTGGCCCCCCACTCTGAAGGCAACGACAGGCAGGTGGCAGTGGCGACGGTGATGGATAATGACGATCTGAGGACGCGAATTGCCTCAGCTTCCGCTTCCAGAGGAGGCGCGCAGAACGGCCCCTTCCCCTACCATGCGAGCGCATGGCTAGCGCATCTCAGAAGACATTCACCTTCAGGAGCGCCTCAATGAGCCTCAGCGGGGCGCAGCTCTTCGCTTCTTGTTGAAGGCGTGGCGCTTCGTGCCCTGTGGCTTCTCCTGCGGGGGGCGATTGGAGGGGGAACGCTTACGAACCCCTGGGAGAGCAACTCCTCGGTTGCTGCTCGCTGCAGCCCCGACCTTGCTCATAGCCCTGGCCGCGCGAACGCGCCCCTTGTGCTCTAGGCGTCGCGCGACCAGGGGCGCATCTGCAGCTCGCACGGCAGCCCACTCATCGTCGAGCAAATGGAAGTCCGACAGCGCACGCAGGGCGACGGCGCGCTGGCCTGTCTGCGACAGCGTCGGGCAATACTCTGCAGAGTTGTGAACGAGCAACTTCAGATCGCCGAATGCCTTGATCGTTAAGAGGAGCGTGGATTGATAGAACAGGCCGTGGAAGCGGAATCGGTTATTCATCTCTGCGCCCAGGGCCTCCACCGCAGCGGCCCCCGAAGACAACTGCGCTAGCTGCTCCTCTGGCACGAGTAGGAGGCGACGCTGGTCATTGAGAACGTAACTCAAGCGCTGGGGGCTGGTGGCTCGCCAGAGAGCCACGTGCACAGGCCCGACCTTCACCGACGGCTTCCTGCGGACCTCCACTAGGAAAGCGGCGCAGAGCGCGGCGAGATCCTCTATGTCATCCTCCACCGAGTAATACGGGGCACTCCCATCCAGATCCTGCAGGCGGTTGGCCGCCGCGTCGGGCGCCATGCTGCACTTGGCGATCCAGTCTCTCGCAACCAGGGCTCGCTTAAACATTTGCACGGCCCCGCTCGGCTGGGGGGGCTGCGCGCGGCCGTCAACCTTGTTCCACTTAGCCTGTGTCGTCCGCAGCGTCTGCCCCGCCGAGGTCTTGGCCCTGCCCTGCGCAGACTCGAACAAGAACGCTATGTGGACGAGGTCGAGAACGAGAAACTCCAAGTTCGGCATCACAGCTTTGAGCTGCGCCAGCAACTCTGGGCCAGGCGAATCAGTTGCCACGGCGCGCGCCTGGGCCAAACAATCGGCGGGCACATGCTGGGCGAGCTCTCGGGCGATGTCCTCTCCGCTCTCGCTCTTGGCCCCCGCGCAGCAGACCGCGGCCCCTGTCCGCCCGCGGACTGCGACGATGCGACGCACCGCCCCCGCGCCAGGAATTGCCGCAGCTTCTCGAACGGCAGCCTTCCCCCGGCAATCCGCCTGCCCGGCGATGCTGCGGCGCGGGCGAAAGAGGCCGCCCAGGGACAAGTGTTGGAATTCGCCGCGCCCCTTGCATTCCTCGAGCGCTGACGCGCGCCGGCGAATCACCCCTTCCGAATACAACACCTTCTCGGCCAAGGTCCTCCAGAACATCTCTTGCGCGCAAGGAATGCGCTCAGCCAGGTCGCAATTCATGCGCAGATAATGTAGAGCAATCCGCGCGCGGACTTCCTGGAAGGCGAAACCGCACAAGAGGAATTCGGCGTGGTACATCTCGCAGGAAGCCCCGGCGACGCACGCGTAGCCGATGCGAAGGCATTGCGCAGGGTTGGAACTGACCACCGTTGCTCGGACGAACGAAACCGCATTGGCGTCGAGGAGGAGGACAACGCGGCGATCGTTGAATGCTTGCACGTCGCCACATACTGCGCCGAGTATCGCTGCGCTCCGAGCCAGATAATCGCGCCGCACCCTGCGCACCATGCGATCGCGGTCAAACAACGCGGCCATGACCCTCAACTGCTTTGCCCCCGCGGCCGCGAAATTGGCGCCGCCCAAACGCAGACCACCAGCGATTCTCTTAGCCGCTGTTGCTCTGCGCAATGACGCGCATCTACGCGGCGACAGAGACGGGAGACCGAGCCACGCAACCATCGAAGTTTGGGGCAGAACGGGCAGGCGACCCCCCGGCCGTCGCTGGGCAACGATGCAGGAAAGGCTCTCTGCAACTGCCTCTTTATCATTTTCCTGACTTGAGAGAAGAACGACTGGATCTCCTCCTTCTGGGCGCCTCCGAAATCGACGCTCGCAAACACCTCGACCCCGCCCACGCGACTGCCCTGAGCGAGCACGGGGGGGCTGCTCTCAGGCCCTTCATTGGCACCCCGAAGAATGCCCAGTGGGATCTGATCTGGCTGGGATAGCGCAGCCCCCGCCAGCTCCTGATCTCGGCTGCAGCAGAAGAAGAACTCGGACGCTGGGGCCTGGCCTGGTTGAGAGCTTGGTGCCTCCAGCGGGGCCTGGTCTGGCAGGCACCCGAAAAAGGACTCGAAACGAGCCATGCTGTCACTGCGCCTTGCCGATCAGCAATGCCTCCTTGAGCCAAAACGGCAACGCAACATAGGTGGCCATCCTGGAGGCCATCTGGGAGGCCATCTCGGAGGCCACCTTGGGGGCCATCTTAGCCCATCGTCACCATCGTCATTCCCATCATCAACGCATTGGGACCATCTTGGAAGCCATCTTGGGCCATCTTGGCAATCTTGCATGCCATCTTCGGCGCCTCGGAGGCCATCTTGGGGGCCATCTTGGGCCATCTTCGCGAAGGCCATCTTGAAGAACAAATTGGGGGCCATAGTGGGCCACGGTCACCATCATCATTACCACCATCAACGTCTTGGGGCCATCTTGGAGGCCATCTTGGGCCATCTTGGCAATGTTGCATTCACTCTTTGGCGCATTGGAGGCCATATTGGGGGCCATCCTGGCCCATCTTCTCGGAGGCCACCTTGGAGGCCATCTTGGATGCCAGACCAGATCAGACCAGACAAGACCATACTAGACCAGACCAGAATGACGACGAGGACGAGGACGAGGACGACGACGACGACGACGAGGACGAGGACGAGGACGACGACGACGACAACGACGACGGCGACGGCGACGACGACGACGTCAGAGCCGCAACTGGCAAAATTTTGTCTCACAGCGGTTTCTGACGACGACGACGGCGATTTGTTGCTGCGCCTTCCGCTTGGCGCAACACCGTCGATTGATCTCCTGCCTAGACATGGCGGACCCATGCAAAGGCCGCCTGCCCCGCTTCGCACCGTAGCCCCTAATATCATGGCCTTTGCTGCGACGGTCGCGCTCGGTCCGCGCACTGGCCCTGCCGGCCACGACATTGCGTTTGCGGCTGCACCCTGGCAGCGTCAAAGGCCCAGGTCCCTTTGGAAGTCTCGCGCAAGGCTAGACCGTTCGAGATTGCCTTGCTTTGCTTTTGTTGAACTTCACTAAAGTGGGGAACTCTCGGGACAGCGCCATCATGGCTTCGGCTTCTATTTTTCCCCGGGCAGAGAGCTGCAAAACTGACTGCTGACCACCGCCTTCACGATACGCCCGTTTAACGGAAAACATTTGTTAACGCAGGAACCCGCCGTCTTTGGCCCAATAACGGCAGCTCAGCTCCAGGTCGGCGCAACATTCACGCACAGTCAGGCCGGGTGCTTTTCTATTCCAACATCCGAACAGTCCATTCTGGACAAGTCCATATTTGCGGCTCACCTTTTTCGGCGTCATTGATAGAGTACTCTGACAGGGGCAGACGCCCCAGAGCCATGCTCCTTCCTTGTAACAGAGATCGCCTGCGTGGTTGATTAAGGCCTGCAACAACCCGCAAGGCATCATGATCACAACTTTTTCCCCGCTTCGATCATAGTGCACAAAATGAACGTCTGACACATTGTCCAGCATGCAAACTATATAAGTCCCTTCGGGATAATGCTGTCGCATGCACTCCCACTGCGCACGAAGACCAATATTGCCTCGTTTTACTACACTTTTTCCGCCCCATGCTCTCGCAAAGACGTTTCGTATCGTTTCAGCTCTGGATCGGTTTGCTTTGGTAGCGTGGTGACAGCAACCCAGATGTGAATCCGCTGCGGTTGGATCTGGTGTCGCCGCAAAAGAAAATCCAACGTTTTCTCGCAAAGAACATCAGGGCGGTCAACCGATGGAATCACAATAGTACAGTCATGGCCGCCTCGCCCAACGTAGGATTCAAGAGCTCTCATGCTGGCAACTTGATCACAAAGGCAACGGAACAGATAATGGAGGGATGGAGGAACAATGAATAAGTATTACTGAGCACGTGTTCAAAGGAATACGAGAGCACTCGCGCAAGCTGGAGGACAACGCTGGGACTGGCACAGCAGGTGTGTAAGACAAAGTGCTGCCGGGTTGACGTGTCTAGCACGCTGTTCCTATTTTCCTCAGGGACGGGGGGGGGGCAGGCGAGCCGATCCGCAAACATTTTGTCTTACACGCTTGCCGTCAGGGAAGCTGGCACGCCGCGTCCCCCCCTTTTTCCCCCTTTCCTCCTCCTCCTCCTCCTCCTCCACCCTCCTCCTCCTCGAGGCCCCACGATTGCCAAAATGGCCCCAAGATATCCCAGAGATTGCCAAGTTGGCCCAAAGCGGCGTCAAGATGGCGCCTCCGGGGAAGCGTGGAAGTGCAAAAATGGCAGAACGGATCGCCCAAGATGGCTGCCTGACAGAAACTCCCGGTACCCTGGCCTCTTCCGCCTCCTCCCAATCTGGTACGTTTATTAACTGATTAGCTTTAGCAGCCGCCGTTCCTCCTCCACCCGGCCCTTCTGCGCCCCCTCCCAATCTGGAGGCTGCTAAAGTTATTAGAATAATAGAAGTTGGTAAAGTTAATAAAGTTAATAAGTATTAACTTTCAGCAGCCTCCGTCCCTCCACCACCTGGGCCTCCTCCGCCCCTTCCCACTCTGGAGGCTGCTAAACTTAATAAAATTAATAAAGCTACTAGAATTAATGAAATTAATTCCCAAATTAATTCTATGAACTTTATCAATTTGATTAACTTTATTACCTTTATTAACTTTGTTAACTTTGAGCAGCCTCCGTTCCTCCTCCACCTGGGTCTCCCCCGCCCCCTCCCAATCTGGAGGCCGCTAAACTTAAAGTTAATAAAGTTTATTAAGGTAATAAAGTTAATAAAGCTAATTCCCAAAATTAACTTTATTAATTTTATTAACTCATTAACTTTATTAACTGTATTAAGTTTAGCAGCCTCCGTTGTTCCTCCGCCCCCTAGCCTCCTCCGCCTCCTCCCGAGCTGGAGGCCACTAAAATTAATGAAGTTAATAAAGTTATTATGTTAATAAAAGTAATTCCCGACTTAACTTTATTAGCTGTATTAACTTCACTAACTGCACTAACTCTATTAACTTTATTAACTTCATTAACTTTAGCAGCCTCGATTCCTCCTCCTCCTGGCCTCCTCCGCCTCCTCCCACCCTGGAGGCTGCTAAAGTTAATAAAGCTAATAAAGTTAATAAAATTAATTCAATTGGCTCTGGAATTGACTTTAATAACTATATTAACCTTATCGCCCGCCGTTCCCCCCCCTCGAGGGCCTGGTGATTCTGTTTATCAACCCCGGAAGAAGTTAAGAAAGTTAATAACGTTAATTCTAAGCCCCCTGGGGCCGCAATCCACTCCAATCCCCCCCCCCACCTCCCTCGCCCTCGTGATGCTGGCACCGATGATGCAAATCCTCCTGGGCTCATTTCCTCCGCTCTCGTCCAGTCCCGTTCATCCTTGGCCCTTCGGCCACCCCTCCAATCGAACCCCTTCCTTCCCACCGCCCACCATCCCCACCCCCCCGCGCCTTTGCATGCCCAGACCACGGCCCCCTCCTGGACCAGCCAGGAGACCCGCGGAAACTCCCGCTCAGAGACCACCCCAGCGAACGGCGCGCAACGAATGCACAATTAGAGAGACGAGCTGTGTATTTCGACCGCGCACGACGCCCCCCCTGGACCAGCCGGAAGAGAAACGCGAAAATTCCCGCCCATTCAACACCACCCGCGAGGAACACACTCCAAATACGCAGATGGGAACGAGATCTGTGTACACAAATCACACCACGATCTGTGTAAACAGCGGACCCACACACGAAAATACACAGTTGAAGACACAAACTGTGTACACAGATCACACCTTGATCTGTGTATTTCGAAAAAGGTAAACGTTCGCCACCTCGAGGGCCCCCCGACTTTGCCAGCCCAGAACCGAAGTTGCCATGCCCAGCTGGGGGGGAATGCAAATACACACTTCCCTGGCCCAGGGCGCCCCCGAGAGAACCAGAACCGCAAATGCACGCTTCCCTGGCCCAGGCCGGCCGCGGTGTAACGCGGCCCCAAAGCGGCCCCCAACGGCCCGAAGACGCCCCAAAAGGCTTCGAAGGACCCCAAAGAATGCCGCGCAGCAATCCGAAAACACGAGAGATGTCACATGTCATGGACCTCTTCACAATCAAAGCTCCACGCGTCGCCATATAGACCACTGTTCTGGCAGGGGGCGGGCCTTGCCGCAGGCACCTATAATCTACGTGTTGTTAGCGATGCGACTGTGTTCGGCGGCCTTGCCGCCCGCATGTTGGGTGCGCCCCGAACTCTCGCATTGGCAATCCCCTCTGTTTGGCTGCGCCGCTGTGCTCGGATATCGAAAAAGCATTCACCGCTGACGCGGGCACGCGGCACCAGGGACTTCACTTTTCGAACAAGGAGGGTGGGCAAGGTAGGACGACGGACGGTGGAGCAGGGAGGCAAAGAGGAACGAGGAATAATAAGGGAGGTTGGAAGGGGCGTTCCCCCGCCCGAACCGCGGACGTTGTCGACACCATCCAGGGGAGGGAAGAAAGGAAGGGGAACGGAGCAAGGGCGAGGACGACGACGGGAAGCAAAGTGTCCCGGGTCCGCATATAGCCATAATTATGTATGCGATTCGGGTGCGCGCGCTTTCTTCGAGGCACTCCATGCCGGACCCATGGTGAATTCACTAATTCCTCAAAGCTGTGTAAACACTCTGTCCCCTGTTCCCTCTCCTCTACAACGGCCTCATAACAGAGGGGCAGTGGATTCCAAGTTGAACGTCACAAAAACGCCGGCCAAATCGAACTTCGCACTTTTGCTTGCCGGCCCAGGTAGACAGCAAGCACTTCAGCCTCCGACTCCGTTTTCACATCCAGCCCGCTCTCTCATCGCCCTCCTGCTACCTGCTCCCCCTCCCCCCCCCGCTTCCTCCCTCTCCCCGTTCCCCTTTTCTGTCTTCGTTATCTCCGTCCACCTTCAACCTCGCAGCTGAACGTCACAAAAACGCTGGCCAAATGGAACGTCGCACTTGTTTTGCCGGCCCAGGTAGACAACACTTCAGCCTCCGACACCGTTTTCAAATCCTGTTCCTCCGCCTCCTCCTCTTCCTCCTCCTCTTCTTCTTCGCCGTCCTCCTCTCCCGCCTCTTCCTCCTCGCCCTCCTCCTCCGCCTCTTCCTCCTCCTCCTCCTCCTCCTCCTCCTTCTGCTCCTCCTCCTCCTCCTCGCCCTCCCCTTCCACCCCTTCCTACTATTCCTCTCCTCCTCCTCCTCTTCCTCATCCTCCCCCCCGTCCTCTTCCTCTCCTCCTCCTCCTCCTCCTCTTCCTCCTCCTCCTCCTCCTCCCTCCTCCTCCTCCTCCTCCTCCTCCTCCTCCTCCTCCTCCTCCTCCTCCTCCTCCTCCTCCCCTCCTCCTCCTCCTCCTCCTCCTCCTCCTCCTCCTCCTCCTCCTCCCTCCTCCCTCCTCCTCCTCCTCCTCCTCTCCCTCCTCCTCCCTCCTCCTCCTCCTCCTCCTCCTCCTCCTCCTCCTCCTCCTCTCCTCCTCCTCCTCCTCCTCCTCCTCCTCCTCCTCCTCCTCCTCCTCCTCCTCCTCCTCCTCCTCCTCCTCCTCCTCCTCCTCCTCCTCCTCCTCCTCCTCCTCCTCCTCCTCCTCCTCCTCCTCCTCTCCTCCTGCCTCCTCCTCCTCCTCCTCCCCTCCTCCTCCTCCTCTCCTCCTCCTCCTCCTCCTCCTCCTCCTCTCCTCCCCCTCCTCCTCCTCCTCCTCCTCCTCCTCCTCCTCCTCCTCCTCCTCCTCTTCCACCTCCCCCCCCCCCCTTTCCCTTGCTCCTCCTCTTCCTCCTCAGCCCCCGTCTCGCCCCCGCTCACTCCGCCCACTTCCGGCCCCGCCAGAGACGGTCGCGGCGCGCGTGCAGCTGCGCGCGCGGGCGCTGCGGCGCGAGCAGCGGCGTCGCTCCTCAACGCCAGCGCGAGGGCGCCCCCGCCGCTTCCGCTCGGCACCCTCGCGCCCCCGCCCCACCCAGGCGACATTCCCCCGCTTCCGACCGGCCCGGGCCCGCTTGGAAAAAAAGTCCGAGGAGAAGGGCGGGCAGCCGTCGGGGGTCGCCTCGGCGCCCGCGGCGTCGAGCGCCTGGTCAACGTCTTCCCGCGCTGCGCTCGGGGACCAGGCGACGCGACGAGCGCCCCGCGCGCGCGGGCAGTTGCACGAACTGCCGCAGGAGGGGCAAATCCCACCAGCCCTTTGGGCATCAGTGGTTTAGAGAGCCCCCTCTGTCCTCAACCCCCCTTTTTCCCCTTCGGGGAGGGGTTTACCCCTCCCCCTACCCCCTCCCCCTGGGCCTGGAGAGGGAGTTCCGCGGGTGGTCAGGGGGTTTTTTTTCGACTCCTGGGAGGGCTAAAAAACGACGACCCTCACGAGGATTCTGGCCCCGGCGGGGGGATCCAGAAAAACCTTTCCTCTTCTGTGAAGCCAAAATCATTGATTTTACTACGGTTTTGGCCCCAGCTTGGCCTTCTGAGGGGGCAGCGCTCCTCTTCCTTGTTCTCAAAATCATTGATTTTACGAAGGTTTTGGGCTCATTTTGTCCTTCTCAGGGGGCAGCGCTCACTTGCGCTTCTGAGGAGGTCGCAAGAGGCCCCAAGATGGCCCCAAGAGGCCCCCAGGAGGCTCCCAAGACGCCTCCAAGAGGCCCCCAAGAGGCCCCAAGAGGCCCCCAAGAGGCCCCCAAGAGGCCCCCAAGAGGCCCCCAAGAGGCCCCCAGAGGCCCCCAAGAGGCCCCCAAGAGGCCCCCAAGAGGCCCCCAAGAGGACCCAAGAAGCTCCAAGAGGCCCCCAAGAGGCCCCACGAGGATCCCGAACGACTCACACCAGGACGAGGGGCCCGAACGACTCACACCACGAAGAGCCCGAACGACTCACACCACAAGGAGGGGCCCGAACGACTCACACCAGGACGAGGCGCCCGAACGACTCACACCACGAGGAGCCCGAACGACTCACACCACGACGCGGGCCCCGAACGACTCACACCACGAGGAGCCCGAACGAGTCACACCAGGAGGAGGGGCCCGAACGACTCACACGAGGGGAACAACACCACGAGGAGCCCGAACGACTCACACCAGGACGAAGAGCCCGAACGACTCACACCACGAAGAGCCCGAACGACTCACACCAGGAAGAAGGGCCCGAACGACTCACACCAGGACGAGAAACCCCAAACGACTCAAATCACAAGGAGCATTTTCTCCCCCTCCTCCTCCGCCTCGCCCTTTTCCCGCCCCCCCCACAAGGAGGATGTACAAGGAGGCGGGAGGAAGGAGGAACAGGGGAGATATGCGGGCCCAAGCGGACGCACGCCTGAAAAGCACGACTGTCGGCATGCTTCGCAAGAGTTGCTGCTGTGAGATGGGCTGGTGGGGATACGCGAAGCGTAAAGAATTCTCCAGCCAACCCAAGGCAATGGGCAGCAACTGCGTCTTTGCTCTGCACAAAGACACCCAGAGTTCGCGATGACGGAGCATCTGGCACAATGCGCCCCGGCCGCCCAATTGCGCTTTCTGCCCGCGGGCGCACAGGCGGATGAAACGGCGCCACGAGCACCTGAACAGCTGGAGAATGTAGAGACACCGACACACAGCGAACAGCACATTGAGCAGCGAGAGCATGCGCTCCCAGGTGCCATGCGTCAACTCCTCGACGCTCGCCCAGCCCGCCTTCTCCTGGGCAGGCTAGCGCGCCATGCCCGCGGGGGCGGTCCGAAGTAGATGCGTCGCTGCCGCGCGCACATCGCGCGAGCGCGCTGCAAACAGCCGCCACGAATCCCAAAAAACGGGCGCCGGCTGCAAATCGCAACCCCCATCCACTCTGGAGCGCAGGCAAGCGCGCATTATGCAGAATATGTCAAACACAAGGAATTTCGTCGAGCACGCGAGGGTGCGCAGGCGGAACGGGATCTTCACAGGGGGCGCTGGCCCCCCAACAACTCGAAGCGCAGCAGCTCCATCATAATCAATTCGAATCTCCCTCCGCGATTCCCACGTCCAGCTCGGCGCCGCCCTGGAGAAGACGCACGAGGTCATCCAGCATTGGCCCGACGATGGCAGGAGGGGCGGCCCGTCCAGTCATCGCCCCCCAGAGGTGGTCAATCGGCCTATACCGCTTCGGGGCCACGAACCTCGCCTTGCGGCCGCGCGCTTCCTGCTCGCGGCCGTCGCCAACATTACTGGTCGCGGCATCGTCGGAGCGCGCCCCCAGAACGCTGGCCCGAAGTGCTTTCGCCTTCCCCCCGAAGGACGCAGCGCTATCTGGGGAAGGGCCGCCCTTCACCAGCTGCCCCGCCTGCTGCGCAAAAGGGCCCAGAGGACACATCTCGCCGACAATCGCGCGCTTGCCGATATACTTGAAAACCAAGTCGAAGAAGGCCCAGTCAGCAGACTCGCGCCCGCTACTGGCACAGAGCCGCGCAACTCCGAATACACGCCGACAGACAGCGCGGGTCGCGCCCGCAAGGCGGCGCCGAAATATGGCCATACCCCCTGGGCAACCCATCCTCGAACGCGCACTGGTGCAGAAGTGGCGCGCAGACAAAAACGGCCTCGGCCGCATCTCTCGAGGGGGGGCGCCCCGCCCACGACATCCGCGAAGAGACATAGAGGTTGCATGGCCAGCGTCAGGACGAAGAAATACATGAGCGACCTCCAAAGGGCCTGCTCGCGGGAGCCACGCCAGCAACGTCGTCGATCCTGGCCATCAGCTCTGGTGGGCAGTGGTCGGCGCCCTTCCGAGAGCGCCCTTTCTCAAATCGCACGCGACCTGCAGGCGGGGCAGCCACTGGCGAGAAGCCGGGGGCGATGTCATTGGATTCGACTGAATCACTGCTGTTGCTGCTGCTGACGCTTCCCGAATCACTGGCCTCGGCGGCATCTGGACAGGCGACGTCGGACCCCCCCGGGGCGGGAACATCCAGGTCGACGGCCCCGGCTGGCTGTTCGCTCATTCCCACAATCTTCGCCAACACAGCTGTCATCAAATTGCCCTTGCCACGTTTCGTTCCGAAGGCCGCGGTTTCCGAAGAGTGCCGCAAAATGACACATTGACCGGCTAAATCCATAGCTTCTCGCCCGGAAAAGCGCGAGGAAAACACCCAGTCGGCCCCTCGCCATGGCCTCCTGTCCGGCGCGGCGGCCCCCCACATGCTGGGCGACACGCTCCACTGCCGATCGGCGAAGGACACCGTCAAGCACATCGTTCCGCAGTCCATGGATTTGGCGCTCGCGCTGACGCTGGGGGCCGCACCGACTCGCGCCGGTCGCTCCCAACGGGGAATTCGGGCAACAAGCGGGGGTCGCCCAGCGGGACGGCAATCCCGCCTCGGGCCTAAGCCAAAGCAGCTGCAGGGCCTTATCAACATTTTTCTCTGTCTCTCTCGGTGCGTCGTTTTCGCAGTTTCTTCCCATCCTGCCTCCACTGGAGCCCCCCCCCAGACGAGGCCTGGACCCCCGACGTCGTGATCAGTTGGTCCCGGCGGCTTTCTTTCGGTCGAGGCCTTGATTTTTTACCCCCGACACCATGAACGCAACGCGGCCTGTGGAGGCCGCTTCTGGGCCCTTGGTCCCTGAACAGAATAACCAAGACTGGCCGCCAGGATGGGGTCGAGAAGTCCGGAAGGTCACCCCCGAAAGGGGCCCCTCCACCTCGCGCCGGTCGCCCCCGAGGGGACCCCCGGCATCGAGCGGGGATCGTCGGGCGGGGAAGCAACCCCGCCCCGGGCCTGAGCCAAAGTCAGAGTGAAGGGGCTGAACCGAACGATCATTGATTGTCCCTGGGTGCGTGGCTGAAGTGGAATTCCGCGATGCGGATGTTTGTTATTATTGTCTGTTGTTGTCGTCGTCCCACCCGCGACCCACCCGGTGACCCACCCGCGACCCACCCCGCGACCCACCCGCGACCCACCCGCGACCCACCCCGCAACCCACGCGCGACCCACCCCGTGACCCACCCGCGACCCACCCGCGACCCACCCGCGACCCACCCCGCGACACGCCCGCGACCCGCCCGCGACCCACCCCGAGACCCCCCCCGGCGACCCACCCGCGACCCACTCCCGACCCACCCCGCGACCCACCCGCGACCCACCTGCGACCCACCCGCGACCCACCGCGACCCACCCGCAACCCAACCCCGACCCACCCCGCGACCCACCCAAAATGTTCGGCGCCTGCGGTTTTTTTTGTATTCGTTCCAGGTGGAGAACCTGCGACCAACCCGCGCCCGCGACCCACCCGCGACCCACCGTGACCCACCCGCGACCCACTCGCGACCCACCCCGCGACCCACCCAAAATATTCTTCGCCTGCGGCGAACTTCTTTTGCATTCGTTCCAGATGGAGAACCTGCGACCCACCCGCGCCCGCGACCCACCCGCGACCCACCGCGACCCACCCGCGACCCACCCGCGACCCACCCCGCGACCCACCCAAAATCTTCGGCGCCTGCGGCGGGCCTTTTTTGCATTCGTTCCAGATAGAGAACCTGCGACCCACCCGCGACCCAAACCGCGTTCAGTGTACAAATCAAAGTGTTCGGCACCTGCGGCGGGCTGTTTTCGGAGGTGGAGAACCCGCGACCCACCCGCGACCCAAACTACGTTCACTGAACAAACCAAAACTTCGGCCAGCGCGGCGGGTTTATTGCGCTTTCGTTCCAAATGGTGAATCTGCGACCCAAGCCGCGCCCAATCTAACAAATAAAATGTTCGGCGCATGCGGCGGGTTGTTTTTGAATTCCTTCCAGGTGGAGGTGGAGAGCCCGCGACCCATCCGCGACCCAAACTACGTTCACTGAACAAGCCAAACATTCGGCGCCTGCGGCGGGCTGTTTTTGCAGTCGTTCCGGGTGGCCAACCAGCGATCCCCCACGCTGAACTTGTCAGAGCACACAAATCGGCCCCTGCGGCGGGATTGCTCGCATTGGATTGGGAAAACGCCCTCGCGCCCTTCCCCCGACCCGGCCCACGCTGACTCTACAACAGCGCATCGGCGCCTGCGGCGGGGTTGTGTCAAAGCACGTTCGTTGACAATCCAGCTGCCTGATGCAAGTCGGTATCCGTGCCCAAAGCCTGGGTTCAGGGGAAACTGCCTCAAGGCGCCCACAATTACACGACGGTCGGAAGAACTGGGTTGAAACATGAATTAGCAAAGCGTTGGAAGTAGATTGGGCCTCCACCCGCCCCCTGGGGGGGAGGAAAGAAGGAAAACCGCTCAACTCTTGAAGTGGGAAGGCGCCTAAAATTGATCAGGATTTGGGCACCCAACAATACCTACTTCCAACGACCGGCTTGCAAGGGGCCTCGGGGCGCTCAAGGGCCCCCCTGAGGGGGGCGCCCACGAACCCTACCACACAGCACGCCACTGCCGCACAAGCGCGGCGGCGGATTCTGCATGCCGTCTGGCCCCCCAAGACCCCTTCAAGCTCAACTCATCCACGCCAACCCATCCAGCAACTTTACCCCGGCGAATTGCCTGGATCAGAGAAGTCGGGGGGGCACCCAATGAAACAAAGGATTGGTTTGCCGCTATCTGGAGAAAGAAAGGCAAGGCAGACGAGTGAACAGGGGACGAGGAAGACGCGGGAGAAGAGAGGATGCAGGGAGAAAGTGGAAAAAGGGGAGAAAAAAGAGGGAGGAGGCGGAGGAGGGGGCGGACGACGACGACGACGACGACGACGACGACGACGACGACGACGACGACGACGACGAGGGCGCGGACGCGGACGAGGAAGAGGAGGAAGAGGAGCACGAGAAGGAGGGGGAGGAGGAGAGTTAGGAGGAGGAGGAGGAGGAGGAGGAGAAGGAGGAGGAGGAGGGGGGCGCCATCGACAGGGAAGGCGAAGGCCACGAGGTCCGCCGGCTCGACGCCCGCGTCGCCCGCGCCCGCCCCCTCATTCATATCCGCAACTGCAGGGTGCTACGCGTTTGCCGGGTCTCCAGTCCCCCCCCCCCAACCTTGCCCCCAGCGCCCACCCCGCTTGCCCCCAGACTCTCGCCCCCCCCCCCAAGCCCTCCTCAAGCCTCCCCAAACCGTTTGCTCCTTTCGACCCCCCCAAAACCCTCCCTCTAAAGGCCTGGGCAGCCGACGTCGCGATCGCTCGAGGTTTCGACGTTTCACCCCCGCTTCTGGCGTTTTCTGTTCTTTCGAGACCTCGACGTTTCCCCCCCCCGACGCAATGGACGCAAGGCATTCCCTTTGGAGGCCGCTTCTAGCGCCTGCGGTCCCGATCCAAACTGCCCTGGCCCGGAGGACCCGCGAAAGAAAAAAAAAACTCTGAGGCTTCCGCCCCTCAGCCAAGATGTCTCGGGGGAGGAGGAGGAGGCGGAGGAGGAGGAGGAGGAGGAGGAGGAGGAGGAGGAGGAGGAGGAGGAGGAGGGGGGGGAGGAGGGGGAGAAGTAGGGGGAGGAGGAGGAGGAGGAAGAGGAAGAGGGGGAGGAGGCGGAAGAAGAGGAAGAGGAGGAAGAGGAGGAGAGGGAACATCGCTGGCCCACAAGGCACCGCTTATCGCGGCAGTTTCTCGCGACCAAATTCCGCTTGAACGAGCATCGAGCATCGAACTTCGAACTTCTCGACCTTCGAGCTTCGACCTTCGGCCCGGCGCGAGGCGTCAATATCCCCCCCCCCCCCCTCCCCCCCATCCTCCTCCCTCCCCCCCCTCCTCCTCCCCCCCTCCCCCCCACCTTCCTTCCCCCCTCCCCCCACCCTCCATCCTCTCTCCCCCCCCCATTCCACCTCCCTCCCCCCTCTCCCCCCCTCCCTTCCCCGCCATCCCCCCCCCCCGCCGCCTTCCGCCATCCCTCCTTTACCCCGTCCTCCTCCCCTTCCTGGAGCTCCCCTCCTCACCCCCCCCGAAGTCCGATCCCGGCAAATAGGTAACTCTTCAAGCTGATAGTGGACACGACCACCTAGGAGAGAACGACTCCTGATTGGACCAGCCCCCGATACGGAACCAAGTTCTCCAACAAGCTCCAGCGGCAGTTCCAACGACCTCGAGCCCTGACACGAATGCGCACGACGTGCAACGCGTTACGACAAAGAGCAAGTGGAAGTCATGGGGCACGAAGACACGTGGGACTAGGCACGACAAAGTGTCACCAAAGATAAACACACATTGAGCAACGCTGTGCTCCAGTGGACCTGACCACGCAGCCATGGCTGGCACAGAGGCCCATGGGAAAACGCAAGCGGAGGTGGGCCGATGACCTTGCAGCGATGGTGCGAAGACACCGTGTAATTTGAAGTAATTGGAGACAATCGCAAGCATCTGAATGAGCGGCGCCCTGGACCCTCCTGCCAGCCCCGCGCGCGGCCGCCCCTTTCGGGCGAACTAGGATTTGCCGAATGTCGCCTTTCCTTGCCTCTTCCCTACCAAGACATCCGAAGTCATGAGAAAATCATGACGACGACCTCCGGAGGTCGGTCTGGAGACCTCCCCCGGGACAGGTTGTTCATCCAGAGTCGTTATTTGACGCTCCTCCTTCTCCTCCACCTCCTCCTCCTCTTCCTCCTCATCCTATGTTTCTTCTTATCGTTATCCCTATGTGTATGAGTCTCATGTTTCTTAATACGATCGCAATGCTTCTTACCATTCTCATTCGTATTATCAATATTAATGATGAGGATTGTATTTTTCTGATTCGTAGTATTCGGAATCGTCTTAGTATGTTTCGTCTTCTTATTATTGCGATTCTTCTTCTGAGTAATAGCATGAATAGTCGTATCATTATTCGTCGCATGTGACTTACTGTTGGTATTAGTCGCATTCGTTGTCTTGTTAGTATTCGTCTTGCTCTTAGTCGTCCTCATATATTATTGCTCTCCGCCCTCGTATCATTATTATTTTACGTAGTATTCGCATTACTATGCTGATTATTCATATTAGTGTCCTTTCTTGGATTATTATTATTATTAGTCTTAGGTCGGGTCAGATCCTTCCTGAGTCGGGTCATTCCCCTCTTCTACCGGCTCCTGAACCTGTTGTGCCTGTGCATGTGGATGGTCATCAATCTTTGTTGGGGCGTCATCTACTTATCCCTGGAGGTTGGCTGAGCCTGGCCGGCGCAAGGCACCCGTGGCTGAGCCTGGCCGGTGAAAGGCATCCTTTGTGGAATTTGGGTGGATGGTGCATGTCATGTGCAGTTTCTCTGGCGGTTACAGTTGGAATTCAGCTGGCATTCAATTTGTATTGGCGCCTCCTTTCTGGTGGTGCGGTGGAGGAGTGAACACACGTGTTGATGCCGATGCGACGTGAAACAACTTTCTGCGCAGGTGTCGACTACAGTGGGGAGGGATTCATCCAAGGTATTAGTTTCGTTCCTCGGTCTTCTTCGCAGTGCCAGGAGGGTGTCGGGGCTCATGTTCTTCACTTACGCCGTGCTCTTTCTTCGTCTGAACCGGCAGGGGAATGGGCCTGTCTTTCCGTCGCTTCGCGACTGCTCCGCTCCGCTCCTCCTCTTCCTCCCCCTCCCCCTCCTCCTCCTCCTCCTCCTCCTCCTCCTCCTCCTGCTGCTGCTGCTGCTGCTGCTGCTGCTGCTGCTGCTGCTGCTGCTGCTGCTCCTCTTCCTCCTCCTCCTCCTCCTCCTCCTCCTCCTCCTCCTCCTCCTCCTCCTCCTCCTCCTCCTCCTCCTCCTCCTCCTCCTCCTCTTCCTCGCACTCCGTTGTCATCCTCATCCTGCGTGAGGGTTGTGCCGAACTGGGCATGCGGCGTCGGTGGGGCTCCCTCTGGGGCCAGGCAACGTGTGCGGGGTGTGCCGACTTAGGTGGCGGGGACGCAGGTAAACTCCGCCACTGGGGCCTTCGGTGGAGCTCCCTCTTGGGCCACGAAACGTGCGGGGGGTGTGCCGAATCGGGTGGCGGGGACGCATGCAAACTCGGCCACTGGGGCCTTCGGTGGAGCTCCCTCTGGGGCCAGGCAACGTGTGAGGGGTGTGCCGGCTTGGGTGGCGGGGACGCATGCAACCTCCGGGGCCTTCGGTGGAGCTCCCTCTGGGGCCAGGCAACGTGTGAAAGGTGTGCCGAATCGGGTGGCGGGGACGCATGCAACCTCGGCCGCTGGGGCCTTCGGTGGAGCTCCCTCTTGGGCCACGAAACGTGCGGGGGGGGTGCCGAATCGGGTGGCGGGGACGCATGCGAGCTCGGCCACTGGGGCTTTCGGAGGGGCTCCCTCTGGGGCCAGGCAACGTGTGCGGGGTGTACAGAATTGGGAGGCGGGGACGCATGCAACCTCTGCCACTGGGGCCTTCGGTGGAGCTCCCGCTGGGGCCACGTGTGAGGGGTGTGCCGACGTGGGTGGCGGGGACGCATGCAACCTCTGCCACTGGGGCCTTCGGTGGAGCTCCCTCTGGGGCCACGAAACGTGTGAGGGGTGTACCGAACTGGGTGGCGCGGACGAATGCAACCTCTGCCACTGGGACCTTCGGTGGAGCTCCCTCTTTGGCCACGAAGCGTGTGAGGGGGAGGTGAAAGGCCACGAACTGTGCGAGGGGTATGCCGAAATGTGTGACTATGACGCATGAGACGATGAAGTGATGATGATGATGATGATGATGATGATGATGATGATGATGATGATGGTGATGATGATGATGATGATGCTGATGCTGATGCTGATGCTGATGCTGATGCTGATGCTGATGCTGATGCTGATACTGATGCTGATGCTGATGCTGATGCTGATGCTGTTGGTAATGCTGATGCTGATGCTGATGCTCATGCTGATGCTGATATACTGATGCTGATACTGGTGATGCTGATGCTTGTGATGCTGATGCTGATGCTGGTGATGATGATGATGACGATGGTGATGGTGATGATGATGATGATGGTGGTGATGATGATGATGTTGAAGATGATGGTGATGATGATGACGATGATGATGGTGATGATGGTGATGATGATAATGATGATGCTGCTGCTGCTGATGAGGAGGAGGAGGATTAGGATGAGGATGGAGGGAGGAGGGGGAGGGGGAGGAGGAGAGGAGAGGAGAGGAGAGGAGAGGAGAGGAGAGAGAGGAGATGAGGAGAGGAGAGGAGAGGAGAGGAGAGGAGAGGAGAGGAGAGGAGAGGAGAGGAGAGGAGAGGAGAGGAGAGGAGGAGGAGAGGAGAAGGAGAGGGAGAGGAGAGGAGAGGAGAGGAGAGGAGAGGAGAGGAAGGAGAGGAGAGGAGAGGAGGAGAGGAGAGGAGAGAGAGGAGGAGAGGGAGAGGAGAGGAGAGGAGAGGAGAGGAGAGGAGATGAGGAGAGGAGAACGCGGGGACCGTCTCTTCAAAACGAGGACCCAACACCCCAGGATGGTTGGGAATTGGAACGCCAGGATCTCAGGGCAGGCCATGGGGAGAAATAAAGACACCGACACCGCTGCTCCCCGGGACCTCTCCCGGGCTGCGTTCTGACCCGAACTCCGAGGAGAATCCAGCCGGGGCGACGAGGGCTCTCCGGGAGGATCGGGTCGTGCCAAAGGGGGGGACAGCAAAGGGGGGGGGGGGGGGAGAATCAGCTCACGTAGCTGATTTTCCCGGCGCCTCCCGGCACCGGAGGCGGCTATGTATCGAGGCATGGGCCCCTCGGTGAGGCCGAAACCAGCTGCATGCAGCAAATTTCGTAACCCCCTTTCGTCCGGCCCGAGAGGAGCCGCGGTGCCGCCTCCTCCGCCTGGGCTTCTTAGGCGACACCCCGACCTCTCGAGGCCCACGCTGCTCCAGCGCCACGGGCGGCTCTCCCCGGCCGGAGCCAGCAGGCGGCGCTCGGGCCGCGCCGCCGGGCGCTCGGCGGGCGCCGCGGCCCCCGGCGCGGAGGACGGCCAGCGGGCAGAGGGCGGCGCACTCGGACGACCCAAGGGGGGGCTGCTGAGGCATGCAACCTCGGCCACTGGGACCTTCGGTGGAGCTCCCTCTTTGGCCACGAAACGTGTGAGGGGGAGGTGAAAGGCCACGAACCGTGCGAGGGGTGTGCCGAAAGGGGTGTGCCGAAAGGGGTGTGCCGAAAGGGGTGTGCCGAAAGGGGGCTGCTGAGGCAGAGGCCCCCCCCCCATGCGGGGACCGAGGGACGGCCCTCGCGCTACCGCAAGGAGCGCACAGGGAGGAGCGGGGGCGCCTTCCTCCGGCCGCGGCGGGCCCAGGCCAACAGACAGGCTCCAGGGCACACGAGTCCGAGGAGCGGCCTGGGAACCCGGGGCCCCTCCCGGGCCCAAAGCTATCCTGCTTTCAGCATTTGACAGGCCTAGAGGTTGACACCAACACCAATACTGGCGGTCTGCCTCTAGGGAAGAGGATCCCGATCTCGGTGGTGGTGGTGACATTCTGGCTGCCAAGGTGACCGACATATTACCACCAACACCGAAATGTAGGATCATCTTCCCCCTGTGGAGGCAACCCCTTGTGCTGGTGTCGGTGCCCAATGCCAGGCCTCCAACATCTGGACTGCGGATGGGGGTCGGAGGATCGCGCCGCACCGCCGATGCATCGGCGATGCGGCGCGGTCCTCCGACCCATCTACTTTGACCCCATCTACAAAAGCCTAAACAAGAGGATAGTAAACCATATCTGGTCTGACCTAGCCTGAAGGTGGGTTGCACGTGTCCTAGCTGGCTTACGAGAGGGAAAGATATTGGCTAAGTTGGCGGAGCCCGCTTACCTCAGTCAATCAACCCTTTAGAGCCACTCATGGTGGCTTGCAATTGAGCGACGAAAAATCATAGCGACGTTGGGTGACCTTACGCCGCGGCTTACGCGGGCCGCCAGTGCGGCACGCTACATTGGAAGCGAGGGCGCTTACGCTCGAAGAAGAAAAAAACGCCATAAACATAAACTTTGAGCGCTCCGCGCGGATTTCTTGGATCCACGCTGGCCCCCTCCCTGGAGCGCGGAGCGCGCCAGGGGCGGCGCCGGAGGCACCGCCGTGGGGCCCCAGCGCGGATCCAAGAAATACGCGCGGAGCGCCAAAGTTTGTGTATGGCGTTTTTTCTTCTTCGATACGCGCCATCTTACGCAGGCAGCTTACGCGCGAACGGCCGCGCAGACGGCCCTGCTTTCCCCTGTTGCCCAACTGTTTCAAAACACCTGGCGTTTGCGCCAAGGGCTAGGCCCCGGGACCATCACGGATCGATGTGGCTCGACGCATGCCGCAGGAAGATGTGGTCCGGGGCTCCTGCCGACTTCTGCGTCAACAGTCCTGCAACTTGTTCGTGACGCGGGCTTCAGGGAAGATAAGCGCGTCCGCCAGCGGGGGCGCCCGTACCAGGTGGCACGTCTGAGGTAGGGCGACCGAATCTATACATATCCACTGCTCCCTGGCCAGGCACACCGTGAACCCAGCAGCAGTGTATACGCCACACCCTCCTGGCTGGGCCAGGAGGGCGCATACACAGCTCCTGGGTTCAGAGTGGGCCTGGCCCAGGAGCAGTGGATGTGTATAGATTTCATCGCACGAGTCGGGGCACAAACTCTCCAGGCGCCTCGGATGGGACGGGCGTCCCCGATGGTAAAATGGTCCTGGTGTGCCGCTCTCCCCCTGCTGAGATAGGCCCACACCAGATGCGCCGTATCTCACCCCGTCAGCGCTCTCGGACAGCGGGGCAGGGACGTCGACGACACGGCCTCCCCTCCTGCTGGAGGACGCCAGCTGTACGCCGGCACCGAGCCAGGCCAGGCCCGTCCCGGGCCCAGGCCGGGACGGGCGTGTGCACCGGTGCTGGGCCCAGGGCGGGGATCAGCCAGGATCCGCTCGGCTGCACGCAGGAGCGACCCTGGGCAAGAGGTGCGGGGAGGGGTCCCGCACAAAGGGTCACTCCAGCGAAGGGTCACTCTCACTACGTGTAGCTGGTCGGTTTGGCACGGCCGCAAGGGGTAGGGAAAAGGTGAGCGATGCCCATCAGCACACGCTGTCATAATCCGACAGCGGCCGCTGTTGGGCAGGCGACTTGTTGTATCAAAACAGTGCCCACGACGGCACCGACAGCGAGTCCTGCTCAAAATGGACCGGAAGCGGTCTCAGTCTTCGCGCACGTGCTTTCCATAACCCATTTCGGTCGCACCGATCGGCGGTGCAGGGGTACATTTGACGACTCCCATCCTGGGGTCGCTGCATGACGCGGCCCCGAAGCAGCCTGCGAGAACGGCGCCTGTAAGGCCGCGCGGTGGCATCTCGCGGAAGTGGCCCGGTTGCCGGAACCCCCGCTGGCCAAGGGCCAAGATGGCTTCGCATGACAGCGACGCTGACGTCGGCGTTGGCTTCAAACACAGCGTGGATCGTTCATCCTTGTTGTTCTTGGCTGCCGTTGCCTCCATACCCTCCTCCTCCTCCTCCTCCTCCTCCTCCTCCTTTTCCTCCTCCTCCTCCTCCTCCTATCGTACTCATCGTTTCCGCCTCCTCATCATGTTCGTTGCCACTTTTGTGTCAAAGAGCCATTTGAGAGCAGCAGCGGTGTCAGGCTGCGGCTCGATAGCCCACCAGCGTAACTACGGCAGGTCTGTGTTATGACGGCATGCGCGCTGGCTTTCGACACTGCGTGCTTCGTTCAACCCTGAAAGAGCGGCGCGAATCAACGCTGATCGAAGCTTATCGGCGCTAAATATACACTAATGTTTCGCTAATCGACGCTCAAGCGGCGCTATCTCATCGATTACCCGACGCTAGTCGACGCGAATGCACTCTTAAGACGGAAGTGCGAAGGGGCACAAAGCTCTCATGAGTTGCAACCGAATGAATCGACTCGGGGTCCGCCGTACCGCGACCCGACCACTGCGAGGGCACGCACACTTTCACGGGGCGCCCTGCGAGCATGCGAGATCGAACCTTCACGGTCGCAGCGGGCGGTGCACAACACCTGTGCGAGGCAGCAAGGTCGTTGAAGCTTGAATCGACAAACGGGGGGGGAATCAGATGGAGCTAGGCTGGCTACGATGTTTACAAGACTTTCGCTGGCAACCCGACGACGGGTCCTCTGGGGGCTTCAGAATGGCCCAAGGTGGCACAAGATGGCCCCAGGTAGACCCCAGATAACTCCAGGAGAGCCCAGGATGGCCAAAGTTGGCCCTGGGGTGGCCCATGGAGGCCCCAACGTGGTCACCAGGTGGCCCCGGGAGGCCACAGGAGCCGCCAAGATGGCTCGGCGGAGGGCCCAGGAGAAGCGAAAAGCTTCAGAAACGCGCATGCCTGTAAGCGCGGACCCTAAACAGCGAGCGCTTGTCCTCTGGATGTGTGCGCTACGCACGGTGCCATACACGTGGCGCACTACATGTGGAAGGAGCTCTGTGGCGCGACATGTGTGGCCCACCCTCCCGCCCGCAACTCCATTGACTTTTGGTGTGGGAACGTCACGCTTCCAATCGCAAAACCATCGAAAACAAGTAATCCAGGACACCCTGGAGGCAAGCAGGCAGGGTGTCTCTTGGCATGGGTCTCCACTGTAAGGACAGCGGTCAAGCTGATGGAAGCGGGAGACACCGAGGAGCTCCCTCCGCCTCGACCTCCACGTCATCCTCCCTCTTCGCCCCTCGACCCTCACTCCCCTTTTCCTCCTCCTCCTCCTCCTCCTCCTCCTCCGCCTCCTCCTCCTCCTCCTCCTCCTCCTCCTCCTCCTCCTCCTCCTCTTTCTCCTCCTCCTCCTCCACACATCTCCTCTCCTCTCCTCTCCTGTCCCCTCCTCTCCTCTCCCTTCCCTTCCCTCCTCTCAAAAGGTTGCGGCGTTCTGACTTCGCAGATCGTTCGATTCCAAGGCACTGGCGGCGTTCAATCGAACGCTGGCGCCGGAGTCGCCGCCGCGCCGACACGACACGAACCTGCAATACCTCTCGGGGCGGACAGGGGGAGGGAACACAGCAACGGGGGCCTAGCGAATCGGCTCACGTATCTGGTGTCTCCAGCGCCTCCCAGCGCGAAAGGCGCCAATGTACCGAGGACAACGCCATGCGGCAGGGCCGAAGCCCGCTGCAAACACCAGATTTCGCAACTCCCCCTTCGCAAGCCCTCCTTCCGTCCGACCCAGACCTCCTCTAAGACGAATGCCGAATGAGGACAAATCCAAATGAGAATGAATCGGGACCTCTGAAGCCCGGCGGGCGAGTCTGAAGGATGCAGAGGGCGCCGCGGCCGTTCTGAAGCGCTCCAGAACGCTCCGAGAGCCTTCCAAAACGCCATGGGACGATTTCTGTCCTCATCATAGGCATGCCTCCCAGACCCCCGACGTCGTGACTACTCGTGAACCCCTCCAGGTCTGGACCTCTTCTTGGGGACCCGTGTTCAGTCTTGCCTGGCATAGCCCCCAGAGGCTTAAACTACTATGTATACATATATATATATATTCAGAATTGCTGCTTGTGCTTCTGTTTTGTTACATATAATAGTCACAATGATAATGACTATAACAATGTAATAATAGAATATGCTAAGAAATATTACTAATAATACTAAACAAAGGATACAAATAATATACATAGTAATAATAATAATACTAATAATAATAATAATAATTTAAATAATAATAATAATCATAATCATAATCACTCGACGCAAGGGGGCCTGGGTCGACCCCTCCTCCCACCCCCCTCTTGCGGGCCTCCGCTGTGCCCCTCGTATGTCGACGCCGCCGGGGCGCCGGAGTCGTCGTCATCCTGCGCCGCGCGGGGCGCAGGAGCAAAAGTGGCAACGCCGCCGCCACCAGCGCGGGGAGCTAGGGAGGGTCCTGCTGGTGGTGTGACCCCAGCGCATCTTGCTTACATGGCATGGGCTCGGAAATGTATTTAAGAGTAGCGTTTCTTATTTTCGGTGAGGCATCTCTGATGTGATCGACGAATTCCTCCAGGAAACCGAAAAACGGTAACCCCCCTCCCCGTTCGTTCGGTGGCAACTCATGGGAACCTCCCATACCATCTTGCTGGCTCTCGTGAATCGACGCCAGCCGACGCTCATCGACGCTACACAGCGCCAAGTCGGCGCCAATCAATGCTGAATCGGCGCCCTCGCGTCGATCAGCAGACGCGAGCGCACGCTATTGCACGCTGAAGACGGAACTACGAGGGCACACGAGACTCCCATGACTTGCTACCGAACGCTCGCACCGCTGGTCCCCAATTCGGGAAGGCATCGTGGCCCGCCTCCGACGTTGCGAGTGAGGGCCCCGTGGTGAGTGAGGGCCCCCGTCAGCGGCCAGGGCCTCCGTCAGCTCCAGGCACAGCTGACCCACCGCGAGCGCCTTGTGGAACTCGTGGTTGCCGACAAAGCCGAGCAGGACCTGCTGCGCCTGAAGAACAGCCTCGTACGCCTCCAGGGCACCGTCACTGCTCAGCAGTTTGCTGCTGGCCAGGAGAGCGGCCAGACGGTCGCGAGTCTTGTCAAAGAAGCCAGGGCTGCTCGCGAGCCGCCGCTTGATGGAGACGGCGCAATCCTCGGCCTCGGCCGAGGCCAGGCGTGGGAGGAACATCGACCAGCGGTGGAAGTCCGCATCGATAGACCAATCCTCATTTCCTATCGGGTAAACCTTGCTCACGCTGGCCGACCTACCTCCCTGGTTGGAGGTAGATGCCGCTTCCGTGGGGTTCCGTAGCACCTATCCCCACCGAGAGGCGGTAGGCTGGTGGCGTTCAGGAACCCTGGCCCACCAGGGATGAGGATACAGTCAAACCGCATCACAAGGATTAGACACCTTCCAAGAGTACCCTTGCATGAATGCCCCTCGGCCGATCCTGGCCCTCAACCATGGGCCATGGGATCACACTTCCGGCTTCAATGACAATGTTCAAGGGCCTTGCATCCTTAGCATGCATCCTCACGATCCGGTCACACTGTAGGCCTAACGATACCGAGGAAGTCGAGGAGCCGCTCCTGCGTCATCGCGGGAGGATCCGCGGTATTCCGCAACATCGGACGCCCTGGCTCTCCGCGGGGCTCACCAGCATCTGCGCCCTCCCGCGGGGCACCTCTGGGCTGCTCGGGCTCCCGCGCAGGCCGCATGCGTGCATAGCGCTCGAGCCCGACGACAACGACAAAGACAAAGACAAAGACAAAGGCAAAGGCAAAGACAAAGACAAGACGGCGACGACGACGACGAGGACGACAAGGACGAGGACGAGGACGAGCAGAACGAAGGAGAGGAGCGGCGAACAGGACAGCGAGGAGGGGAGGAGGGAGGACGTGGAAGGAGCACTAGAAGAGGGAAACGGGGGGGAAGGCATGAGGAAACGAGGAAGCGACGGGAAGATAGGAGGAGACGAGGGGAGAGAGAGAGAGAGAGAGAGAAAAGAAAGGAGGAGGAGTTTTTATAAGAGAAAGGAAATGGAGGAGGAAGAAGCGCCAGATGCGCAGGAAAAAGACAGCGGACAACGACGGCTGGGAGAGACCAGACGAGGGCGATGGGAAGACGCCAACTGCCTGGCTCCAACCCTGGCCAGGCAGATCCTACCGCAGGGAGCCGGAGCACGCGCATGGCCGGATCCGCGTGCAAAACATCCCAGAGGCCGTGCGCTGCATACACACGGCAGGAGCCATGCGTGCCCTGGCCATGCGAGGGCCCAGCGCTGGAGAGCCGTCCGGCCACGCATGCACCCATCCCTCGCCCGCGTCGGCCGCGTCACGCGCATCCAGCTGCTCAGTCTGTCGGGCTACACGCAGGACTGGCCCCGAGCAGGAGTGACCTCTGGCGCTCGACTTTCGGACCCCGCGGGGGATGGCCACACCCGAGCGCGCAAAGCGCTGCTATCGCATGGCGCTCAGCCATGCGGGGACCCCAGTGAAGCCGCACGGAATGGGACGCACAGGGACATGCTAATGCTTTATGTCCTCCTTGGAGGCGCGCGTCCGAACCGAACATGTAGTAGACCCATCTTGTCATAGATCGTTTCCCGAGCAGTGTGGCGAGGAAGCGCCCGCCACGACCTATCTGCTATAAGATGTCTCGGTGCGCGCGTCGCCCCTGGGGGGGGGGCGACACACATGTAGCACTAAGTACAGTGGTGTGACGCCGACGAAAGGCCACTCCAGCAAAAGGTCATCCTTACGCGTAGCCGGAGTAGGCCCGGCATCGGCGGGCACGCCCTCCCGGCCCAGCCAGGAGTGTGCACCCCCGGCCCAGCCAGGAGGGTGCACCGACGATGGCTGGCGGCGCAGACAAGGAAGCAGGGGGAGGGGGGAAGGCTTCTTAGAAGGAGGCTATTTCGTAGAAGGTGCCGGCCCTATATCTATAGATAAGGCCCGCGACTTCTAAGAAGCAGGGTGCTTCTAAGAAGCCTTCCCCCCTCCCCCTACACCCCTCTGCGCGTGGCTGAGATGAGGCCAAGAGTGGCTCGACCACGATCGGTACAGGGCGGCTGGCGTCAATAGAGGAGCAGGCCAGAGGGCAGGGCGAGGTCGGGTCCGAGTTCATGGTCTGCAGCAGCCCGCTGAGCTTGCTGGCGTCCTCCCACACGCCCACGAAGCAGGGACAATCGGTTCATCGTCGCCGTCCTCGTCCTGATCGTCATCGTAATCCTGCTGTGTCTCCTCCTTGTCCTTCCTCCCCTAACCACTCTGCGCGGGCATGAAGCTACTGTACCGTGTAGTACCTCTGGACTTGGGAGAACAAGACTAAAGTAGCTGCCGCCGTACCGTGCCGTCCTCCTTGTCCCCCTCCTCCGCCTCCTCCACCTCCTCATTCTCCTCCTCCGAATCAATTGGCTAGAATTGCGCCACATCGGGGTAGGCTAGGCGGGCCCTCGTCCTCCTCTTCCTCCGCCTCCCCCTCCTCGTCGTACGAATGAAACCGTCCGAAAACCTTACCCAGATTCCCGACGACATGAGTTTCCATGACGTGGACACTCATGAGTTTCCACCTCGTATCCAGATTACCGACGTTTCATCCTGGGTCGCTTCCTGACGGTCCCGAGACTCACTGAAGGTTTCCCAGAGGCCCAGAATAACAGCACGACGCTGAAAGAAAGACCACTTCGGCCTCAGGAGGGGCTCTGGTGTTCAGGTCGTTCCGTAGATCTGGGCGTGGAAACCGATTAGTGGCCGAAGCTCGCCGTGGCCAGAAAAATCATGCCGTTCCTTATGTGGCGTTCGTTATGGCATCACGATGGGTGTGGCGAAAAACCTTCCGTCGTATTTTATGCCACAGCGCGAGGAGGCCTGGGCACCTCGAATGCTTTGGACCTCGAGCCCTCCCCCCCCTCCGTGGAACTCAGCAACGACGCGCGCACCATCACGGAAAGGGCCTGCGTCACGCTCGCCGTGTTCTTGAGCTGCACCAACGCGGCGCCGCCAGCCTCGGCGCTGCAGAGGCGGATCCTCCTCCTCCTCCTCCTCCTGTTCCTCCTGTTCCTCCTGTTCCTCCTCCTCCTCCTGCTCCTCCTCCTCCCCCTCCTCATTCTATTCCTCCTGGTCATCAGCAGTATCAGCATTATCATCGTCATCGTCGTCATCGCGGTCGTCATCGTCTACATTATGTTAAAGAACCCCCCCACACGACTACCATTCTAGCCGCATGCACCGCCCCCCCATGCCGAACCCACCATCCTTCTTTTTTTCTTTTTTTTTTATTTTAAAAAAAAAAAAAAAAAAAAAAAAAAAAAAAAAAAAAAAAAAAAAAAAAAAAAAAAAAAAAAAAAAAAAAAAGGATCCGCGCTCCCGAGGCCAAGGTCCTCCGTAAAAAACAAAAAAAAAAAAACAATGGACCGCGCCGCGAGCTTCCAAAACGGCCCAAGATGGCCCAAGATGCATGAAACAGCCCAAGCTGGCCCCAACGCAGCCCGATATGGCCTCAAACGGCCCAGTGGACCCGAAAAAAACACTAGAGGACACCCAACAGGGCCCGAAAAAGCACAACCATTGATTTCCCTATGCTTTTCCGTACAGCATAACTGGTGATGCGTTTTCTCTGGACACCCCCCGCGGGAGAGAACCCCAAACACCCACCCCGCCGAATCATGTCCTGCGACACTCAGTATCACCATCACACCAACATCATCATCATCCCCATCACGATCAACATCCACGCATGGTTCACCGTCACCACCATCATTACTGTCATCATCAGTACCATCATCGTCATCATCATCACCATCAGCATCATCATTTTCACCATCACCAGCATCATTAACATCAGCATCAGCATCACGGAAGCCGCCACCAACAACACCACCACCACCATCATCATAATCATCATCACCATCACCATCATCAACATCCTAAAAATGATCATCACCATCGTTGATGCACCCACACACACAAACATTCACACACATGCAGCATGCACACAATCACTCATACACTCACACATCCCTAGCCAAAGACGTCCCGAACGGGAACCCCTCCATGTATGGCCACGACTTCGCGATTTTCAATCCGAGCGGGTCATCGGAATACGTTTTACTGTCGTAACCTCTGGGATCCTGACGCCTTAACTTGAACAACAATCTCGAAATAAAAACGCGTATGTGAATCATCTGCGAAGAAATCTCGAGCGAGAGCCCCTCCCTATTAAGCCCCCACCTCCCGCATTCATTCCGGGCAACTCACGAGCGCATTTCCTGTCGTCACTTGCGGGCTCGGCAAGCCTGAGTGCAAAAGAAAATTCGAGCGGGAGTCGCGTCTGTGGGTGAAATACGCGGAAGTCTCGAGCGGGCCCCCTTGCCTGCAGGGTTCCCGCTTCACGTTTCGACACCAACGGGTCGCAAGATTTGTTTCGACCGTCGCCTTTCTCGGATTCCCGAAGCCGGAACACGGAAGAAGTCTCCTACAAGAGTCTCGTCTCTGACTCAACGGCGGAAACTCTCGAGCGGGAGCCCCTCCTTATGGGGCATCGGCGAGCGGCAACGAAGCGCGCGGGCGGTTTTGCTCCGCGCGCCAAAAAAACGAAGAGGAGAGGGAAGAGGAGGGTTCATGACGAAAAAGAGGAAGCAAGGAGGAAGGCGAAGAGGAGGCGGGATCAGGGATGGGGGTAAGCATGAACAGGCACGACGATGACACCGTAGATGATGATGACGACAACGGCGACGACGACGACGACGAAAACGAAGACGACGACGATGACGATGGCAATGATGAGGATGATGATGGCGATGGCGATGGCGATGGTGACGATGACAACGACGGCGAGGACAAGGAGAGGAGGAAGAGGCTGAACACCGAATGGAAATAAAGCAGGAGGATGACGACAAAGGAAGCAGGTGGACGCGGGAGGCAAGAGAATGATAGGGAGCAGGATCAGCAAGAAACGAAATAGTAAGAACATGAAAACGAAAGAAACTGGGGAAACATGAGTTGTGGGATTGGTTATGATGGATAGACGACACGGCGACAATAGTGGGGAGAGGTGTCTTTTCCATAGGCTTCATGTCGGGTGACGCGCACGCGACTCTGTAGCCTCAGCCCGAACAGTGGTGCAATGAACCCTGGCAAATCACGATGGCCGACGCATCCGTGTAATGCGCTGCCTGCGGCCAGGGTCGTTCGATCGTACTGGCACCCCACATATCGAATACACGGTCCACATGTTACTGGCAACGGTAAATATATGTCAGTCTAGATACATATGGTAAACACCACTAGAAGTCTACAGTTCTCAATATGAGCACGCTGATCAAGTACCCGTCCATCATCTTCACTCTGGAACACTTTCAATGTGTGCTTATCCCGATGTCACCATACGTGTTACGGGGCAATTGCGGGACAACCATTGGGACAGCCGTCAGGACAACCGCCAAAACAACCATCGTGACAAGCCTTGTCGCACCCCTTGAGGCTGATGAACCCAGCGCAAACATGAAAGCTACGAAAACATTGGGCAGCAGTCATTATACCCCCTTGGCACCAACGAAACCTAATACGTGAGCAATGCTGAGCCTACGCGTATAATATGCAAAATAAGCGATTCACCAAGAAAGGACGTGCAAGGATACTGACAGGGTGACAAAGTGAAGATAAGGGATCCGGATGAGACCACCGAAGGAAAAACAACTAGGGCATCTCAGAAGAACAGAGGAGGATCAAAGTAGAGCTGAGAATGAGAGCTTAGCCCTGGTGAGCATCCCTCCCCGGTAGAGCACCCCAGTGGGCCTCCCGCTGGCGGGCGCCATCGAAATCTGGGCACGCCCTTCTTCCAGGGCAAGGCCCCCGCGAGCGCCGTGGGCGGGCACCACAAGGAACCCCGGCGTTGGTGACATCAGAAGGTACTGATACTGCTGTTCCACGGAACTGTCCCAGTGCGCGTTCTACTAGAATTTCGCGATTTCAACGGTGGCGACGAGGGCTTCCAGGGATGCCCAAAACGGCGAAAACGAGGGAAGGGTTAGTGGTATGCGTACTTCTGCCTCCTCTGAGATACACCCCCTAGCACGGGGCGCCCACGAGGCGCCCACGAGGCGCCCACGGGCGGGCACCGGGCATCACGCGCGCCGTGTCCTTGAGCTGCACCAGCGCGGCGCCGCCAGCCTCGGCGCTGCAGAGGCGGATCCTCCTCCTCCTTCTCCTCCTCCTCCTCCTCCTCCTCATCCGCATCCGCATCCGCATCCGCATCCGCATCCTCCCCCGCATCCGCATCCTCCTCTTCTTTCTCCTCCTCCTCCTCCTCCTCCTCCTCCACCTCCTCCTCCTCCTCCTCCTCCTCCTGCTTCTCATCCTCATCCTCATCCCCATCCTCATCCTTCTCCCCCTGATCATCAGCAGAAAAAAAAACAAAAAAAAAACAAACAAAAAAAATAAAAAAAAGTCCACACAAATCGCAAAAAACAAAAAAACAAAACAATAAAAACAAAACAAAAAAAAAAAAAACAAAAAAAAACGAACAAAGAAAAATAGAGAAACAACACAAAAAAACAAAAAAAAACAAGAAAAAAAAACATACACAAAAAATCAACAAAAAGAAGAGCAAAGCCTAAAACAAAAAACAAATGGAATACGTATCGGAATGCAGCTCTAAGTGCAAAATGAAGACAGATCGAAATCCACATCAATCAAAGTCGTCATCGCGGTCGTCATCGTCTACATTCTGATGAGGGACACCCCCCCCGCCGACCATTCTAGCCGCATGCACCGCCCCCCTCCCGAAGCCACGATCCTTGTTTTAGAAACATACTTGATCCGCGCTTCCGAAGCCACGATTTCCCGTCAAAAACAATGGATCCGCGCCGCGAGCTTCCAAAACGGCCCATGCAAGCAACCAAAGACACCAAAATGGCCCAAGATGCGTGGAAGACGGTCCACAATGGCCCCAATGCAGCCCGAGATAGCCTCAAAACGACCCAAAGGGCACGAAAGGGCCACAAGAGGACACCCAACAGGGCCCGGAAAAAACACAACCATTGATGTCCTTGCGTTGTTCCCCACAGCAGCAGTGGTGTTTTGTTTTCTCCGGACACTCCGCGCGGGAGGGAACCCCATCCCCCCCCCGCCTCATCACGTCCTGCGACACTCACTATCACCATCACACCAGCATCATCACCAACTATCACTACACTTACCGTCATCATTAACACCATCATCATGGTCATCATCAACATCAGCATCATCATCACCGTCACCATCGCCAGCATCATCCGGTTCAGCACCAGCATGAAGGCACCCACCACCAGCAGCATCACCATCATCATCATCATCATCATCATCATCATCATCATCATCATCATCATCATCATCATCATCATCATCCTCATCATCATCATCACCATCACCATCATCATCATCATCACCATCATCAACGTCCGAAACATGATTACCACCATTGTCGGTTCACACACGTACACATTCACATTCACACACACACACACACACACACACACACGCACACACACACACACACGCACACGCACACACGCACACACACACACACACACACGAAATCACTCATACACGCACACTTTCCGAGCAAAGGGCGCCCCGAGCGGGAACCCTTCCCTATATGACCACGACCTCGCGATTTTCAGTTCGAGAGGGTCATCGGAATACGTTTCACTGTCGTAACCTTTGGGTTCCTGAGGCCCTAACTTGGAACAGATTTCGAGGATAAAACCTGGTCTGCGAATCAACGGCGAGGAAGTTTCGAGCGAAATCCCTTCCCTATTGAGACCCCACCTCACGCTTTGATCCCGGGAATGTCATGGGAGTACTTACTGTCGTCACTTGCGGGCTCCGTAAGCCTGGACGCACAAGAAAATTCGAGCGGGAGTCACGTCTGTGAGTGAACGGCGCGGAAATTTCGAGCGGGCCTCCATTCATGTGGGGTTCCCGGTTCACGCTTTGACACGAACGGGTCACTGGATTATTTTCGACCGTCGCCACGCTCCGAAACCGGAAAACGGAGGAAGTCTCGGACAGGAATTCGTCTCTGACTCAACGGCGGAAAGTCTCGAGCGGGAGCCCCTCCTTATGGGGCATCGGCGAGCGGTACTGAAGCGCGCGAACGGCTTTGCTCCGCGCGCCAAACAACGAAGAGGACGGGGAAGAGGAGGGTCCACGATGAAGCAGGAGGGAGGAGCGCGAGGAGGAGGCGGAAGCATGGATGGGGGGAGTAAACATGGAGAGGCACTATGGTGACATTGCGGATGACGATGACGACAATGGTGATGACGACGACGACGACGAAGACGAAAAAAACGATGATGATGGTGTTAATTTTATATTATTCGTCGACATCTGGGATGAGTGCTCTGGCCTGAATGGATGGCTGGAGTCTTGCAAAAAGAAGGCTTCGATGGCTATACCACCGCTTCGAAAAGAATCCCGTCGCACGGAGGGCTGGACTCCGTAACTCGCAAAGCGCGTGCACAGGCAGGTGCTCGAGCGGCGTGGCTGGCTGTGCGGGGTGAGGGGTGGCGGCACTACAATGAAGAGGGATATCACAACATAAAGAAAATCAAAAGAAAAAAAAGAAAAAAAAAAGGAAAAAAAATATAAAAAAAAAAAAAGAAAAAAAAGAACGAACCCCCCCCCCAACCACAACCCAACCCAAAAAACCCCCCGCACCACCCCACCCCCGCAGCCCTCCCCCGCAACCTCCTACTCCCACCACTATGGTACCCCACCCCCCGCCCTTTCCTTCACCACCGTGCCAGCGGAAGCCCACTTGAGCCCGCACACAGCACCCCCCCTAACCGCAGCCAGGAAACCAATCAGACCGAAGAACCCATAGTCGAAGTCTGCTGCCGCCGCTTCGTCGGCCGAGAAGTCATGCTCTGGGGCGACCTCAGCTCCTAGACTCGGCGATTCATCCTCCCGATCGCCGTGTGAGTCTGTGGGTGCGGCCGACGGGCGAGCGTATCTAATGCTGATGACTGGTGTCTGGACCGGTGCCGCGCGAGGCGGCGAGCTTGAACGAACACAGAGGATGGGAAGAGAGAGGTCACGCGCGGCGGGGCCACGCGACAGAGGTAGCACAGGCGCCTTCAGTTCGTGATCATCAGGAGCTCCGTCTACTGAGCGAGCGCGTCGAGCCACGTCGACAGCTCCTCCTCGAGCCAGCCCGCTGGCATGACCCCCGCATGGATGATGGCCGAGCCCTCGCAGCGGAGGGCGGCGAGGATGTGCGGGCGCATGTCCCACTCGTTCATGGCGAAGAGGATCTTCGTGTTCTTCGTCTCGTGGCATTTCTCGAGCCTGATGAAAGTGACCGCGTCCTCGATCGTGGTCTTCGCTATCGTGGCGTCGTCCTCGGGCGCCCCGTTGGCCCTGATGAGCCATGCCTCCAGGATCTTCTTGCACGCGCCGCCGATGTCGCAGCCGATCAGGGCCTCGACTACTGCCAGGACGAGAGAGGCAGTCGGCGATCCGAGAGTCTTGAGCGCTGCCTGCTGCGCCTCGTCGCCCTCGCGGAGCGTCTGGACCTCCTGCTTGAAGGTCTCGAGCTCGTCCGAGATGGCCACGATCAGCGGGTGTGTCGTCGCGAGCGTCACTGTGTCCACTGCGGTGGCGAGGGCGAGGCGGGCGCGGTGGCTGGTTTGCAGTACTAGCTTTCCCATGACTGTCATCATCTGCTGCAGGTTCTTGTCCTTGCTGGTCCACGTCTTCTCTGTGTGGGCCCCGCGGCGGTGGCGCTTGCCTCCGCGTCGCCGACGGGCTGGGGCTGCGGCAGCTCCCTGGGGCGGTGTTGCTGCTGCCGATGCCGCCGATGCCGATGCTGGTGCTGCCAGGGTGGGCTTCTTGTAGGGCGGCGCGCCGTGCGACTCGTTGTTCCCACCATTCAATGAGGGGCGCGATGAGCCCCCCAGCCGCCAGGCCGCCCTGCGTGGGGGGGCGCCGTTGCCGCTCTTCATCTGGACGTCGGGCCTGTCGGACGGGCGAGCGGCTGCTGCAGCTCCTTCCCCTCCCATCTGCGCGCCAGGTCGGGGTTGCTGTGGCTCCTTGGCCTGGTAACTGTGGCGCGGCGGCCGCTGGCGAGGGGAGGGCCGACGCAGTCGGCGGTGCACCTGCTTCGTGTAGGTGAGGTGGCGCAGTCCCAGGCTGCGGGGTCCGCCGAGTGCCTCTCGGCTTGGCGGCTGGTGCAGCACGTGGAAGGAGAAGACGGTGGGAGGCGCGCTGCAGCGCACGTCTGGCATCCGCGGTGTCCGCGAAGCCGGTGCCGCGGTCGACCGCGGCGGGGGGGGCCACGGGCGCGCCACGCGCCCTCGGGGTCGGCGCGGTCGGTGCAATCAGCCTGGTCCATTTCGAGCCAGATGGAGACGGAGGAACGTGTTCACAGAGATGTTTCCGTAGGGCCTCGGCACTCTGGAAGGGCTCGCAGCACCCAGGATTACTCGAAACGTTCGAATAGGGACACAATCGCATAGTGGTAGGGACATACTCATAACAATGACGAGTTTGATCGGGTAAGCAACGTCCCTGCAACCAAGATCTTCGATGGTGTCTCACTGTGTGGTCGACGTTCGAGAACACAGTGTTGCACATCAGGCACCTGTTGTCAACGGTGACGGTCGTGAGGATCGGGGGCCAGCCGTGTCCTGGGGCTTTCGATTGGACCTGATGGATCACAAGTCTGTGAAGGGTCGGAAATCGTTTATTACAGTCCCCAAGAGTGCACACGAGATCAGTTTCCTCGTCGTCCGAGTCCTCGCCGATCGGGGTCGGCAGGGGGAGGTGGTTGGAGGGGAGGTGGTTGGTGATGGGTAGAGCTTCAGGAGGGGCCCATTCCTTGGAGACGAAGGTGGTGCGAATCTCTCTCATGTCGTACTGTCGGAACCGCTCGCTGATCGACGGGTCGTGAAATAATCTCGGGATGATCCTCGGTTTCCAGATGTCGCTCAGATCAGAAGCCATGGGGCGTCGTAACAAGATCTCGAGATCCTCGCCGAATTGTCGGGCCCATGGATGCACATCGGGATGATCGCGGAGCAGTCCAGTCTCGGTGAGGGTCGAGTTCGCGTCGGAATCGGGCCCAGCCTGCTCGAACCTGCATTGGCCGAACATGGCCGAGAGAAAGTGTGCGTGGTGAGCGGGTTCGGCTACGATGGATTGCCACCAGCACAGCCGACGTATTAGCAGCTCTATGGCGGTCGGGACAATGTCCAATTCCTCGAATACCTGCTTATTCGTGAGAGAGGAGTGGACCTCGTCGTCAGAAACCTCATGGGCCTTGCCTAGGAGGAGGGCGCGCATCTTCTTCGCCAGAGACCTATCCAGGCGCCTAGACTCACTCTCCAGGAGAACGTAGGATTCTAACCCCGACCACATTCTGCCCGCTACGTTGGAAATAAACGACATGCGTTTACACCGAAGGGGTCCAGGGGCAGTCCAGAATCTGCTGAGGTTACACCAGCCAATGTTCCCAGATCGTATTCGTTCAGTGATTTCCTTTGTGTTGGACCCGTTGATATTAATATAGCCTCCAAGGTGGATCAGGTTAACGACGGGGGTGCCAAGGATCTCCTTTTCCACTAACTTCGTTTCCTGTGCACGTCGTAGTCGGACTAATGTATCTTGTTTGTCAACATTTTGGGCGTATCCATCCTTCTGGAGCTCTATGTTCAGGATGTCGTTGTCGATTTTATCCAAGAGGAGGGCATTCTGGGGGGACCCCTCGGGGACGATGAAAATCTTGATCAAATCATCGATGAACCCCCCGCGACTCAAGTCCTGGACGGCGTTCGTAATCGGGCAAGGGGAGTCGAAGAGGGGGCCCGTGATGTCAGTGAGGGCGGCGTGCCAACGCTCGACGGGTAGATAGAAGGCGCCCATAAACAGCTCTGGCTCGTTAGAGTCGCCCATCCTCCCGCCCTCCCCAGGTCGCACACAAAGGGGCCCGTCCGCCGCGTCGATGCGAATCACCGCCTCCGTGCGGTGCAGCTCCAACATGCGAGTAAAATGCCTCGACGGTTGCCGAGCAGCCTGCGCATCGATGAGTCGTGAGGTAAGACCAGTTCCAAAAGCATTTCGCATATCGTAAGACTTTATCATATAAGCAAAACCTTGGTGTCGAAGTTTCCACTCGAGTATTTTTACGATGGACATGAGGGCCTCCCGTCGACGTTTGCGAATACCTCCGCATGCCCAGTCGGGTGGGGAAAACTCCGAACCATACACGGTCAAGCCGATTCTGAGATAGAAGCGCCACCAGGGGCAGAAACAATGGATCGTTCTCAAGCACGCAGTAATATCTTTCACGGGATCTCCTGTCGGTCGCTTGCCCTTCTTGGGGATGAGAATACCCTGACTCGTGACGGCCTGTCTCGGGAGACGTTTCGAGCATCGGACGTGGGCCAGCAACGAGACCAGGACCGCGGGACCCTCGGCAATCACATCATTTCCAAGGGCACCTAGCTTCCGTCGATCGGGTCGTCGAACCTTGATGCGGGTGCCTTCCCATCCTAAGCCCGCGTGATCCGGAGGCCCAGTGAGGGTGTAGTCAGCATCTGCGTGTCCGATACCGATCCGTGGAATTCCTGGCTTGGCGAGGGTCAGAGGGCTAAACATCATCATCGTGAGCTCCACGGGCCAACTCCAAGGGGGACTGTACCTACGGTGTCGTTGTGTCCAGATTCGTTCCCCCATGAATCGGAGATCGTCGAAGGCCTGCGTGTAATCCTCGGGGGACGGGCTCGCTCGCGTCGTGCCGATGGGGTGGACGTCGGAGGGCGGGGTGCTGAGGAGGGTCTCGACGGCTTGACTGTCCCGTATCCACATGCTGTCGTGAACCTCTGCTGCTGACAATCCTCCTGCTACACCCGGAAGAGAGACCGCTGCCAGGAAGGAGGAGGCGAGGGGACGTGCTGCAGGGAGTGCCAGATAAGAACGTTTGCGCGCGCCCATGCGTGTGCCTGCTCGTAGTCGCGCCAATTCTGCTACGCGTGCTGTCTCTCGCCGTGCCCATGCTTCCCGAAGCTCGGATTCAATAGAGTACTTCCACCAATCATCTTTCCACCGCTGGAATTTCTTAAGGTTGCGAGTGACCGTTTTGATCTCAGTCGAATGCACATGTGCGCCCTGCTCACGTAGTCGCGCACGTTCCCGAAGAAGTGTGAGGCGCTCCGCTCGTGCATCAACAACCCACTGTGGCGTACTATAGTGCTTAGAGTAGTACTTCTGAGCCGTGGAGCGTATAATATGGCTGACTACCGCCGCGTGTCTCGTGGGGTCATCGTCCTCAATGACAATGTCTAGGATCGGGGAGGCTCGTTGTAGTCCCTCGTACAGGTCTCGAAGGAATTCGCGCCTGGCGTGCCCAATCTGAAGACCTGCTGCAATCAATCCCCAATCCCAGACACAGTACCCAATGTCTTGAGGGGAGGGAGGGGCGGTAACCGTAACGTCCATGGCCATGGGTATGTGATCTAGCATATGAGGGAGTACCTGCAAACGTCGGTGGCTACGCCAACACATGGTCATGCGGGTGATGTGACATAACAATGGCTGAGGTACAATAAAATAATCGATCCTAGATCGTGCACCGCCGTTGCCAAAGAAAGAGTAACCTAGATCATAATAACTGTTGGCCGCTGCTAACTCATGTTCAAGAAGCCGTCGGTGAACGAGTTGGCCGATGTCACTTTCAGCTGCCGCCTGGAACGGACCTACTGCGTCGTCGTCCGTGACTGTCCCGTTCTGCCGTCCAAGGTTCATGTTAAGGTCTCCAAAGAATATGGGGATGACCCTGGACGGTGTGCTGGTGATTTCTTCGAGGACCCAGTTTAGCAAACGCTGGTAGGCCACACGCCATTGACGAAGTTGTGCAGCTGCTGATGGACGTGGCTGGAAATACGCAACAATAAACCTAGCTCTGAAGGATCCCTGAAAGATGTCCACCGATCCCCCTCTGCCCTGGAGCTCAGAGGGGGGGGTGTTTACTCTGATGACGTCTTTGGCCCGAAATCTGCTGTGCGAGAGTCCGATCGAACATCCCGCCGACGCGTTGGTCATGCTCCCCCTGGCCCACCCGAAATTGATGAAGAGGTGGCGGTGGACTTTATCGTACATGTGGGGTGACCCCGGCCTGGAGCGGAGCTTGGTCCCCGCCAAGAGGAGCACATCTGAGTTCCTAAACGCGTCGGAGACCTCCACGACCCGGCCCGTGCCCAGGAGGGTGAACGGGTTCCATCCCACGACCCGCAGCTTGTGTGCCATGGCGCGCGCGCGTGCACATGTACAGGTGCGTGTGTGGGAGGGGCCGAAGGACGGGAGGGGAAAGAGGCCTGCCCGTACCCCCCACACCCCGCCACAGCCCCCGCCGCGAGCGCCGCGCACAGCGCCGCGGGCTCGTGGGGGCCCCCCGCAGCGGCCTCGCGGGGCGCCGAGGGGAGGGGTTGGGAGCCGCCCGCGCCGACGCAGCTCGAAGCTTCGTGGCGGCTTTGATGGTGTTAATGATGATGATGATAACGATGATGATGATGATGATGATGATGATGATGATGATGATGATGATGATGATGATGGTGATGATGATGATGATGATGATGACGATGATGATGATGATGATGATGATGATGATGATGATGATGATGATGATGATGATGATGATGTGATGGTGATGGTGATGGTGACGGTGACGATGGTAATGATGACGACGGCGAGGACGAGGAGGGAGAGAAGGAAGAGGCGAAAGACAGAATGGAAGAGGCAGGAGGAAGACGACGACAAAGGAGGCAGGTGGTTTCACTCGTGGGCAGAAGGAGCACGGCTCTGACGTGCACGATCCCGATACCTGCAGCCTCTGTAGCTGCAGGCTTGCAAAAAAAATACTATTCGAGAACGCATGCGATGGAGTCCAGAATCAGGGGCTGGCCACACTTTGCCTAAGCAGCGGAGCTATAAGCCCACTCGCTACCCAATAGGCGTAGCAATGCAGCAAACCCGCGACGGCGTCGCGGCTTGCTGATAGTTCTGGCAATCCCACCAGCCCTCTGGGCGTAGGTGGTTTTGGGAGTTTCCTCTTCCAGCCCTCCTTGTTCCCCTTCGGGGAGGGTCTTGATCACTGTTCCCTCTTAATGAACACCCCCTCCCCCAAGCGCCAACCCAGGTCCATGCCGACACCCCCCCACCATCCCTTGTAAAAAACAATACAAAACACACTATGCCTCCAAATTCGGAACATGCGCAGCCAACCCGATGCGCACCCATCATCCCTGTTCAAAATCAATACAGAGTACACTTGGCGGAGGCGGCGGCGGCTGCGGCGGCGGCTGCGGCGGCTGCGGCGGCGGCGGCGGCGGCGGCGGCGGTGGCGGCGGCGGCGGTGGCGGGAGCGGCAGCGGCTGCGGCGGCGGCGGCGGCGGCAGCGGCGGCGGCGGCGGCGGAGGCGGCGGGGGCGGCGGCGCATTGGCCCCAGAAGCTACCCATCCAAAGACGACGCAGAATATGCTGAGGCTCGGGCCAGACTCCCCCCGGCGCTACGTATTTGACGGGAGGCGGGTGGGAGTGGTTTCGATGACGGTTGGCTGGCTGGGGGGGGTCCTTCATCCCTGTTCCCTAAATAAATTAATCCGGCAAAGCACACCTAACAGCGATGTGTAGGAGCATATCTGGAAGCATTCCCCTTAAGATTCAGATGAGAATCCAGTTGTAGAATTGTGCTGTTCTCGCAGTCGTAGTCGCATTCGCGATGACAGTCGCAGTGTCAACGGCAGTCACAGACACAGCCTCAGCCTCAGCCTGCCTCAGCCTCAGCCTCAGCCTGCCTCAGCCTCAGCCTGCCTCAGCCTCAGCCTCAGCCTGCTTCAGCCTCAGCCTCAGTCTTCCTTCAGCCTCGGCCTCAGCCTCAGCCTGCCTCAGCCTCAGCCTGCATCAGCCTCAGCCTCAGCCTCAGCCTGCCTCAGCATCAGCCTGCCTCAGCCTCAGCCTCAGCCTGCCTCAGCATTCAAAATGTGGCCCGGGAATGGAGTTCTGGGGACTCGAAGAACACGAAGTGGCCTACAGTTGGCTCCGGGCATTCAAAATCATGCCCAGGAATGGAGTTCTGGGAACTCGAAGACCACGAAGTGGCCTACAGATGGCTACACGTGCATCCCAAAATCGCCCGGGAATGGAGTTCTGGGGACTCGAAGAACACGAAGTGGCCTACAGTTGGCTCCGGGCATTCAAAATCATGCCCAGGAATGGAGTTCTGGGAACTCGAAGACCACGAAGTGGCCTACAGATGGCTCCGGGCATTCAAAATCATGCCCAGGAATGGAGTTCTGGGAACTCGAAGACCACGAAGTGGCCTACAGTTGGCTCCGGGCATTCAAAATGTGGCCCGGGAATGGAGTTCTGGAACTCGAAGAGCACGAAGTGGCCTACAGTTGGCTCCGAGGGTCTTTTTGTCGTTTTCCCCGGGAATTGACGGTTGGCACGTTCCGTAACGCGATCCACTGCGGCACCCTGTCCGGCACCCGCCCAGACCCCCCTGAGGAGTCATCGTGCCGCTACTCTTATTTACCCTAACTAAAAACCTATCAGAACAATCTGATAGGTACACCGGACTCACTTCTATAGAGCTCACTTCTATAGTGCTCACTTTGAAATTGTGGTCCGGAAGGGGCCGCACATGCAGGCACATGCCGCACAGTCGCATGCACATGCCCATGCAAATATACAAAAGCCTCAACAGCATTGCCGCACATGCGCGCACATGCCACACCGTCCGACGCACAGTCGGATGCACGGTCAAGCAAAACTCTGAAAGCATAGACGCACATGCCCGCACATGCCGCAGAGATGTCGCAGGCGATAGTGGCCTGACCACCTGAGCTCGGGGCATTTCGCAACCCAGAGTTCCGAGGATGTCTCAGGCAAGCGTGGCCGGATCAACATGGGGCAGGGCATCTTGAAACCAGAGTGGCGAGGATGTCGCTGGTCAAGGTGACCAGACGACCATGGGGCAGGACACCTCCGAGGTCTGAGTTGTGAGGATGTCTCAGGCGAAAGTGGCCTGACCACCATGGGGCAAGAGATCTCTGAGGTCAGAGTTGCGAGGATGTCTCTGGGGAGAGTGGTCTGACCACCTCAGCCCAGGGCATCTCGGAGCCCAGAGTTGCGAGGATGTCTCAGGCAGGACTGGCCTGACCACCTGCTCAGGGCATCTCAGAACCCAGAGTTGCGATGGTCTCAGGCGAAAAAGGCCGAGACACTATGGAGCAGGGCATCATTGAGGTCAGAGTTGCGAGGATGTCTCAGGCAAAAGTGGCCTGAACAGCTCAACTCAGGGCATCTCGGGCGAGGATGTCTAAAGCGAAAGTGGTCTAACCACCTCAACTCAGGGCGTCTCGGAACCCAGAGTTCCGAGGATGTCTCAGGCGAAAGGGGCCGAGACACTATCGAGCAGGGCGTCATTGAGATCAGGGTTGCGAGGATGTCTCAGGCGACAGTGGCTGACCACCTCAGCTCGGGGCATATCGGAATCGAGACTTGCGAGGATGTCTCAGGCGACCGTGGCCTGACCAGCATGGGGCAGGAGATCTCTGAGGTCAGAGTTGCGAGGATGTCTCATGCGAAAGTGGTCTAACCACCTCAGCTCAGGGCGTCTCGAAACCCAGAGTCCCGAGGATGTCTCAAGCGAAAGTGGCCGAACCACCATGGGGCAGGGCATCTCCGAGACCAGAGTTGCGAGGATGTCTCAGGCGAAGGTGGCCAGATCACTTCATGTCAACGCACGTCGGCCTCCAAATTGCCGACGACGTCTCACGCGGAACTGGCCGGACGCGAACGCGGCGGCGTCCGGAGACGAACGCCGGCCCCGGCATTCTTGCACGTCCCGCACATGCACTGCACAGGTACGCACAGTATTCGCACAGGCCGAGCTCGCCGGTGGCCGAGCCAGGCCAGCGACTCCGAGATTCCCTGAGCTCGGGCCGTCAAGCCACTTTCGCCTGAGACAGCCTCGCAACTCTCACCTCCTATCCTCCTCCTCCTCCTCCTCCTCCTCCTCCTCCTCCTCCTCCTCCTCCTCCTCCTTCTCCTCTGGCCGAGCCGAACAGGCAGGCTGGCCAGTGGCCGGGGGCGCCCGCCTCCTCCGCCCCCCCCCTCCTCCCCCCCCCCTCCACCTCCCCCCCCCATCCATGCTTCTCCGGCCGAGCTGAGAAGGCGCGCGGGAGAGTATTTTGTTAGGCGGGCGCGCCACCGCCAGCTCACGAACCGGGCGAATAACCGCCCCCGCCAGCAGCGGGCGAGTCTAAACGCACAACAAACTCTTTCAGGAAACCCTGGCACGCCCCAGGTTAGCTCTGCGAAGGCCAGGAGGCATTGGAGGCACAGGGGTCCCAGACAGCTCCTAGGGCATGAGCGTGCATGTGCATTGGGATGTGCACGCATGTGCGCCTGCACGCTTCACCGCATGTGCGTGCATGTGCGGGCCCGCGCGGCCTCCCGAAGAGAGGTTGCACAGGCATGTGCGTGCATGTGCCGATGACAGATCTGCGATTCTCGAACACCTCCCGCATGTGCAGGCATGTGCGCGCATGTGCGTCGGAATGTGCGTGCATGTGCGTATGATGGATACATCAAAGCACAGCGCACATGCCCCCGCACATGCCCGGGCACGACGTGCACAGTAGGAAGTCCATCCAAGAAGGACCACACAGGCCTGGCACATGACTGGCACATGCCGCGCACATGCGCGCACATGACAGCGCAAAAACGGCCGAACATACACCCACCCAGGGGTATAGATGTGAGTGCGGTGTAAATTATCCCGGCAAAGCAACCTAACAGCCATGTGTAGGAGCATCTCTGGGTCGAACAGCATGTCGATGTATCACATGCACTAACTTAAAGCGGGCGCGTTACGTTAGGAGGAGGGATCAAGGAGAGGAGGCCGGCGAGGGGGGGGCTGTGCCCATCCGAGGGAACGGGGCAGCCCCCCCCGCCCCAAAAAATGCTTCGGCCTCTCAAGGTCCCCCCCGCTCCACGAATCCCATTGGGGGGTCGAGATCCCCGCTCTGCAGTGGGATTCGCGGAACGGGGCGCCCCCCAGGCGCTTGTTATCTTCGCGCTGGCGCTGGCAGTGTGCACCTGAGGGAGCGCGGGTTGAAATGAGTGAGGGATCGGGAAGGATGTGGAGGGGCGTTCAACTCTGAAGCGTCCTCACAATCTGGCAAAACCGCAACCCCTCCCCGGGGGCACCGCGCGTGCTGGACCAGGCACATGCGTCGCCCTAAGTCGGCGCGCACATATGAGAGGCCCATGTTTGTGTGTCTGTCCCCCAGGAAGGCCCGACATGGCGAGCAGAAGACCCGAATCATTCGCCCGGTGTGTCTGTCCCCCAGGAAGGCCCGACATGGCGAGCAGAAGGCCCGAATAATTCGTCCGAGGGGCTCCCCAGAGGGGCTCCCCAGAAGGGCGCAGGGAGCCTTCCTCAGAGCCCTGGTGCGCACGACCTTGGCCGAAGGCCATCAGATATGCAAGTACAACAGTTCATGCAGGAATCTCTTGTGCATGTGCTGGTGCCAACGCTGCGAGCAGGCAGTGGAACGAGCGAGGAGGGGGTATCAACCTTGACCGCCCGCCCCCGCCCCCTTCCCTTGACCGCACTCCGCGGCCGGGCGCAAGCGCGGCCGGTCGGGGCAGCCGGCCGGGGCAGCCGGCCGGGGCAGCCGGCCGCCCTCCCCTCCTGCTCGTCCTCCTCCTCCTCCTCCTGCTCGTCCTCGTGCTCCTCCTGCTCGTCCTCTTTCTCCTGCTCCTCCTCCTCCTCCTCCTCCTTCTCTTTCTCCTGCTCCTCCTCCTCCTCCTCCTCCTCCTCCTCCTCTTCCTCCTGCTCGTCCTC
>CAUYUJ010018893.1:237450-242281 GCA_963575745.1 Prorocentrum cordatum | reverse complement strand
CTCCTCCTTCTCCTCCTCGTCCTCCTCCTCCTCCTCCTCCTCCGTCTCCTCCTCATCCTATTCATCATCCTTCTTCCCACTCCCTCATCCATCCATCCATCCATCCATCCATCCACCTCCTCCTTCTCCTCCTCAGTCCTTTGCACGGTTCGGCCGTCCTCCTCTTTGCTGCCGCACTTCCCTGATCACCTCAACTCGCCTGGACATCGTTTCTGGATGGGCTGGTGGGGATACGTTTCCGGTCGCGTCCGCGAGCGAATGCGCAGGCGGAGACAGAAGCTCTCCGGGGCGCGGAAACAGTCCTAATTGGCTACTAGGCGCTAAACGGCTGGCCGGGCCAGCTCACAAGGCAGCAGCTGAGCCGCACGGCGAGGGCTGACTGGCTGAAGGCACCCAGGGAAGCGCGGGCAACGTGCAATCCTGACAAAATGCCAGGGAATTCGAAGTACGCCCTGCGGCGTGAACCACACAGTGAACGCGAGAACGTAAGCGAGCTGATGCCTACACCCCTCACACGCCTGGTGATCGCGAAGGCGAGGTGAACGATGAACGAGTCGCCAGCGGGGCGCCAAGTCCAGGTCCGTACCAACGGCGTATGTAAGCCAGGTGGGCAAAGCAACCGAGGTGACGTCGTAGACCTGCCTGAATGGCTGGAACGGCTCCAGGGGAAGCGCGGCGTGAGGCGGAAGGCTGAACCACTCCGAAGCGACCGCGGGGCTCAGCTGGTGGGGATACGCGAAGCGTCTAGAATTGCAACTCTGAGGCAATGCACTGAAATAAAAGGCGAGAGAGAGAGAGGAAACAAAAAAAAACGAAGGACGAAGCGCTGCGCTCAGCCCTGGCGCCCAACTCCCTTTTGAGAGCCAGCCGAACGGCACTCGCGCGCACTCTCTGCATCATGCCCGCGCCCTGGCTGGACTCCGCTCGCCGCCTCCACCGCGCGGCCCAGCGCTTCGCCACAGCCGCCGCGCGCTGCTGATGGCCGACCCTCTCGGCCAGCCGCCAGCCTCGCGCGAGGTCCCACGACGCCCCCCTTTTCTGGCCCAGCCAGGCGCCACCCGACCGCGATGCCCTCCACGAAGACTTTGGCCTCCGCCTAGGGGCCCACCGCCTGCCAGACACCTGGCGCCAGCCCTCGTCTTGCTGCACGCGGAAGCCCTTCACGCGAAGCCAACCGCACAGTTTTCTTTTCACGCCGAGACCTGGGCCGCGCACGCCCTCGCGCTCGACGCCGCTCCCCCGGCGCTCGTCGCCCATCGGGGCCCCCGCCGCGGACGTCGCATTTCGCCAGCAGCTGGGCCTCGAAGTCCGCGACGCGCGTGCGACCGCGGCGCCCTCCGGGCCCTCGCCCAGCGCGACGGCGGCGCCGACAGCACCCAGGCCATCAGCCACGCCGTCTGCGCCGAACCCTGGGCCACGCTGGGCGCAGCGCCACTCGGCCAGCGGCGCGCCCTCCGCAGGGCACCGCCGAACGTGGGGCGCCACATTGCGGATCAACCGTTGCGCGTCCGACTCCGCGCCCCCTGCGACGCGCGCCTCCGGCGCCGGTAGCGCAAGGCGCTCGCGACGCGCGACCTCGGCTCGCGCGCCGTGGGCCGCGCCCCTGGCCCACTGCTGCTCCTGGGCCTCCGCCAAGTTGGCCTCGGTCTGCTCGAGCTCCTCGACCATCTCCTGGACAGGGCGGTCTGCCGAGGCACGCGCGCCAGCGCCGCCTCGCAGACGCCCCCGCGCCACCCCGCCCAAGCGCTCGCACGCGCGCGCCCGAGCTGATAGCTCGAGCCCAACATGAGCCAAAATCGCCACGGAAGGGAAGCAGGTGGACGCGGGAGATGAGGCAGGAGAATGATAGGGGGCAAGGTCAGCAATGAACGAGGTAAGAACATGAGGACGAAGGAAACTGAGGAGACACATTGGTTGTGGGAACTGTTATGACGGGTAGACCACACGGTGACAGTGGTGGGGACCAGTGTCTTTTTCCATCGGCTCCACGTCGGGTGACGCACGCAAGCTTGAGCCGCAGCAGCGGCGACGCGCGCGCGGAGGTCCTACTCGAGCCGGGGTTACTGGGCAGTGGAATGCGTCCCTCCGAGCCAATTTGATCACAGAAAAACACACGAAGAGAAGCGCCGAAACAGTCGATGCGCCGCGCCGCGGCCGCGTCTAGCAGCCGACTGCCTCGTGCACCCACGTCTATGTAGCCTTAGCCCGAACAATGGCGCGGTGAACCCTTGCGAGTCACGATGGCCGACGCATCCGTGTAATGCGCTGCCTGTGGCCGTACTGCACCCCACATATCTAAGACACTATATATGTTTCATGGCAACGGTAAAAGATATGTCAGTTTAAGTACACATGGTAAGTCTCACTACAGGGAAACAGTTCTCAATATAAACACACTGATCGACACAAATACCCATCCATCATACTCACTCTGGAACACTCTCAAATTGTGTTTGTGTCGATGTTCCCGTGTCACGGGGCAACTGCGCGACAACCACTGGGGCAGCCGTCAGGACAACCGCCAAAACAACCATCGTGACAAGCATTGTCGCGCCCCTTGAGGGTGGGGAACCAAGCGCAAACACGAAAAGTATGGAAACATTGGGCCGCAGTCATGAGTAGCCCCTTGGCACCAACGAGCTCTAATACGTGAGCAATGCAGTCTCCGCATAAACTATGCAAATAAGCGGTTCAAAGAGAATGGACGTGTAAGGATACTGAGAGGGGAACAAGGAGAGGATAGGGGATTCGGAAGAGCCCACCGATGGACATATCAAAATAGCGATGAGAATGAAAACGAAGCCCCGGTGAGCATCCCGCCCCGGTAGAGAACCCTCGTGGGCCGCCCACTGGCGGGCACCAGTCGAAACCTGGGCATGCCCTTCCAGGGCAGGGCCCCCACGAGCGCCGTGGGCGGGCACCACGCGGAACCTCGGCGTTGGTGAAATCAGAAGGTACTGGTAATGCTGCTTCACGGAGCTCTCCCAGTGCGCGTTCTGCTTCGGATTTCGCGATTCCAACGGTGGCGACGAGGGCCTCCAGGGAGGCCCAAAACGGCGAAAACGAGGAAAGGGTTACTGGTATGCGTACTTCTGCCTCCTCTGAGGTATACCCCCTAGCGCAAGGCGCCCACGAGGCGCCCACGAGGCGCCCACGGGCGGGCACCAGGCGAAACCTCGGCTTACCACCCCAGCCTCAGCGCGGGGCGCCCTCGAGGCGCCCACGGACGCCCATCAACTGGGCAGCACCCGAAAATCTGGGAAACCAACCAAATCAGAAACACAGTAACCGCGTAATGCCAGAACTATGTGGTTGACCAAAAAATATGTCAAAACAAAACTGAGAGAGGATGAATATAACACAGGAAGCAAAAATGATGACCTAACAAATGTGAGAGGATGAATGAAAACATAGAGAGAGCATACCGTGACCTTGTCTTCAGCACGTAGTGGAATGAGTATCCCAAAACTCATGCAGCCTCGAGACGCAGACGGTGTCTTTAGTTGAGGCCTGGAAGCACGGTTTCTCGGGCGCTTCTGGGCGCGACCTGCGCGCGTCCAAGGTGTTCCGCGTGGGCCTCTGGGACGGTAACCACGCCTCGTCGCCCTGGAGGGCCCAAAACGGCCTTGGATGGCCCCAAGAGGCCCCCAAAACGATCCCTCATCCTCCTCCTCCGCCTCCTCCTCCTCCGCCTCCTCCTTCGTCTCCTCCTCCTCCTCCTCCTCCTCCTCCTCCTCCTCCTCCTCCTCCTCCTCCTCCTACTCTCCTCTCACCATAGGTATCGTCCTCTCCTCCTCATACTCCTCCTCCCCCTCCTTCTCCATCCCTGAAGGCCTGTCGCCTCGTCTCCAATCGCCTCGTAAGGATCTCCTAGGTAACCTATCGTGGCGCATCACGCCAAGCGATGCGCGACGCGCGACAGATTCACGATCCTGGGGGTGGCTTGGGATCAACTCTACGTAGAACAATGTAAATCCACAGATTTCCAGACAAGTCCAAACATCCAAAGACGTCTGGAGTCTTGAGAAATCGTGGAACCTCCAGCACGAGGGAAAGCAGAAGTGGTTACGCCCTTAAGGGTCATCTTAATCACGCGTCCTCCGCATCCTCGTCCGCATCCTGCACACTGTTACCTCAACCGCCTCCTCCTCCGCCTCCTCCTCCTCCTCCCTTTCCTCCTGACCGTCATCATGTCATTCCTGGTCATTCTCCTTCTCAAACCTCTTCGCATCCGCCTCCTCTGTATCCTCTTTCCCCTCGCCCTCGCATGCCAGGCGAAACTGCGTCGCAACGGATGGAAAAGGGACTCCACAGCGTTCAGTCAAGCTCGCCAACTCGGGCGGGAGAACACATCATCATATGGATAATAATGGGCAGCAGCATCTATATCAAGACCACCATCACTATCAGCATCATTATCATCATCAACATCATCATCAGCATCAGCATCGTCATCAGTATAATCATCAACAGCAGCATCATCATCATGTTCAGCATCATCATCAACAGCAGCATCAGCATCAGCATCATCAGCATCAGCATCAGCATAATCATCATCATCATCACCACCAGCATCAGCATCATCAGCATCAGCACCATCATCATCAGCATCATCATCATCAGTAGCATCATCATAATCAGAATCAGCATCAGCATCAGCAGCAGCATCATCATAAGCAGCATCACCATCACAAGCGTCGTCTTGATCACCATCCTCATCAGCAGCACTGTCAACCGTCATCAGCAGCATCATCAGCAGAACCAGCCTCATCATGATCATCAAAACCAGAATCATCAATATCACCACCACCACCACAACGATCACCACATC
>CAUYUJ010018893.1:209950-229950 GCA_963575745.1 Prorocentrum cordatum | reverse complement strand
GGCCCGCTTCAGCGTGTCCACGATCTGTGGCACGGGCAATGGGCGGTCGCTCAGTATGATGGGGACGCTAACGGCAGCGGTGGAGATGCTCGCCATGGCAGCAGTGGCTGCACTGACAGTGGCAAGTCGATGATGGGCATTTCTCCCTCTTCATCCTCCGCGTCCCCCTCCCCTCCCCACAGCATGCATCTCTCCTGCGACTGCAGAGGCGATCATGGACGACCACGGCGACGCCAAACTCGAAACCCGACCGAATCAGCAGCGGAACAATAATCGGTCGAAACCGACGGACCCAAAGCAGCGTACGGCAAGTTCGCGTCGTGACAATCACGGGAATCTTCTGTTGGTTTCTGGAACCGCGTGGACCGTTAAACCCTGAAAGATCAACGGCTTCCTGATCGCCACCAAATCGTTCCACATTGGCCGACTTTGGGCCACTGGCGGCGTTCAACCTTGAAGGCCCGCGACGGAATCGCCGCCGCGTCGACACGACGCGGACCTGCCGTAGAAGGACGCAGCGGCGCATGAGATCCGGGGGCCCGCACTGCCACGCTGGCGAACAGACGGGCGTGTTCAGCACTATTTGCTTCACCGCAGAGGTTTGCCGGCTACATTCGGTTAATGTTGGAAGTCGATGAGCAATGCCGCCCATTCGGTTGATGTTGGACGTCGTTGGTCAGGGGCGCGACATGTCCGGGCTCAGCGCCCCTTCAGGTAGCACGATGACTGTGCCGAAACCCGCGATCGAACACAACCGGCTGTGAAGCAGCCGAACCGACCGAGCCGCAGACACCCTTGGTGATGCCGTGTCGACGTGGCGGCGCGCTGCCAGCGGACTGGCAACGCTGCCAGCGGACTGGCAAGTCGAGCTTGGTGGCTCGACTCGAGCAGCAACCCTCACGAGGTTTGAATGGGATGAGTGTAGGAGGAGTGTAGGTGGAGGAGTGAGGATGAGGGAGAGGAGGATGGGGTAAGGAGGGGGAGGGAGGTGAGTCGAAGGGGAGAAAGAAAACAAAAGGAGGGGAAGGAGGGGATAATCCTGGTGAGAAGTGTAGGTCTATGCTGATGGATGGATGCGCAGCGCAGGTCGCCTGGATCTTCTGATGGTGCTAACTGCTATTTCATTCCGTTCCTCCTCCTCTCTCCTCACTCCTCCTCCTCCTCCTCCTCCTCCCCCTCGTCCTCCGCACCTCCTCCTCCTCCTCCTCCTCCTCCGCCTCCGCCTCCTCCTCCTCTTCAGAATCACCATCATCATCCATCATCGAATCACCCGTCCTCGCTATCATCGGCATCATCATCACCAACCCCATCATCAGCACCACCACCGTCATCACCATCATCGCCATCATCACGTCGTTGTTGTCGTCATCATAACGATCGTGATCAACGCAACCACGATCACCCTCGGGATCGTCATCGTCATCGTCATCATCAGTCTTCCTCATCACCACTGTCATGATCGGCATCGTCGCCATCATCGTCATCATCATTGCCATCATCACCACCAGCATCATCAGTATTACCACAACCACAGTATCCCAATATTCATCGTCATCGTCATTGTCATCGCAACCAACACCTTCATCAGCATCATCATCATCAGCATCATCATCATCAGCATCAGCATCATCATCATCATCATCAGCATCATCATCAACAGCATCAGCATCAGCATCATCATCATCATCATCATCATCATCATCATCATCATCATCATCATAATGATCATCATCATCATCATCATCATCATCATCATCATCATCATCATCATCATCATCATCATAATGATCATTCACAGAAAGACAGGGGGCGGGGAAGAGAAGGGGGGGGAAGGGGGGAAGAGAGAGGGGAGGGAGGGGGGGAGGAAGGAGGAGGAAGACGACAAGTAGGGGGGAGGGAAAGGGGAGGAGAAAGAAAGGGGGAAAAAAGGGGGAAAGAATAGGGGGGGAAAGGGGGGGGGGAGGTGGAGGGGGGGGGGGGGGGGGGGGGGGGGGGGGGGGGCAGGGGGGGGGGGGGGGGGGGAGGCGACAAATCACAGTCATCATCCTTGTTGCCGTCATTTCGCCATCATCGAAGTCATACCCCGTCGTCGTCAACATCAACACCACCATCCTCATCATCACCACAATCGTCCACCTCCCAGCATCGTCCACCTCCGCCTGCGGCTCCTCGTCCTCATCCTCCTCCTTCTCCTCCCCATCCTCCTAACCTGTGCGTAGTGCCTTCCTGGCCGTTAATAAGCGAATGAAGGCATCACAAGAACGGTCGAGTCGTGCTGCGCGGATCGCTCCGTACCCCAGGGGCTGATGACATGATGGCGGACGCCATCAACCATTGCTCTCCTAACACCCCAAGTTTGAATAAAGCTGTGCGGAGGTGGTGGGGCCTCCATCAGCTCTCCTTCCTCCGCCTCGAAGTCCGCCTGCTCCTTCTCGCGGATGGTTGTTGCTGCCTGGCGGCATCAACATCGTGCGGCTGCGTGGCAGGAGGATCGAGAGACGGGTATTATCACCTTGCCGCGCCACAGGCCATAGCCCCACGACCACAAGCATGTACAAGCATGTGGAGTGTACCAAATGTGTATGCCTATAATCGTGCATGCACATGCATACCCATATCCGCCAGCGTGCCGCGATAACTGAGTGGAGTGCCCCCCGTTCCCTTCGAGCTCTCTGCACCGAGCACCGCAAGAGAGTCTTCGAGGGGGCGCACCGCCGAGCTCTGGACCCCCTCCTGGGCGAGGCCGCGCTGTGTTCCCGGGGCGCGTCGCGCGGATTGCCTGGAGGCTCAGGAGCGTGGCTGAGGATGCAAACTTCAAAGGTCTTCGTGCAGACTTCAAAGGTCTTCGTGGCTGAGGATGCAAGCTGGAAAAGGTCTTCGTGGGAGGCAGCTCCTGGGAGGCATTCGTGGAAACAACTCACAGGGGTCAGCCCCGATAGAGGGGCAGGAAAACGCATGTGCGCAGGACTGGGCCCAGGATTGAGCCCGACTCAGCAGGGACGTAACTGGAGTCAGCGGGATTACGTGGGATGGAAAAGTGGTTCGACCACGGATATACCAGCGGTCAGTGGAACCTTACCCAGAGACCATCCTGGGGCCCCCGTTGGGGCCTCCTCTTCCGCCGTATTGGAGACCTGGGAGCCAGCGTAGGAAGCCAAAATCGTTGGAAAACCCGTAGGCTGTGCACGATTTGCGCATACTCACCTGGTCTGACGGGCGCCCAAGACGGCCACAGCTGCCCCCAAAGATCACCCAAGGATGACCTCCGAGGTACCAAAGACGGCAACGAGAGAGGCCAAAGAAGGGCGCGATGGAAGGTGCACGACCCGATATTTCGGGCCCTTTCCTCCGAGATGGCCCCCGAGACCGCCATCATTCACCCAAGAGACCCCCAGGAGGCCCCCAAGAGGCCCCCAGAAGGCCCCAAAAAGACCTCCAAGAGGCCCCAAAACAGCCTTTACGGGGCCCCCACGAGGCCTCCCACAAGCCCCCAGGAGGATTGCAAGAGGCCTCCTGTCCACGACCTGGGCGCGGTGGCGAGATGGACCGAATGCCACTCTGTATGCATATCGGCCACCGTGCCGTGAGATGAGTGGAACGTCCCCAGGTCGTTTAGAATTAACTATCTTCGGCATGGCAAGGGCCATCTACGGGGATCCATTCACGGGCGCTCTCGGACGCTTCTGGGTGTTCGCGGGACGGCTCGCGTCCTTCTCGGGAGGCCTCGGGAGCGTGGCTTCGAATTCACGCTTTCAGCATGGCCTAAGATGGCTCCCGAGCACGTCCTGGATCTCTCTTGGGTGCCTCATGAGTCGTCGTGGGAGGCCCTGGGAGCCAGGCAAGGAAGCCGAAATCGTGGAAACGTCTGAAGCTGTTGCATCGGACTCGCGACAGTCCTCAGAGCGTCCAAGACGGCCCAACAAGCCCTCAAGGTCGCCCCAAAACAGCCTCCAAAGTGACCAAGCGGGTCCTAAACGGCACCGAAAAACCAAGAGGATAAGCACGAAATGGCACTTCGAGCCGGTTCCCTCAAGGTGGCCCGCGAGACCACCAGGGGGCCCGCAAGAGGCCCCCAAGAGACCCGCAGCGGCCCCCAAGACCCAAGAGGCCCCCAAGAGGTCTCCAGGAGGCCCCAAGAGGCCTCCAAGAGGGCTTCCACAGGCTTCTCAAGACCCAAATAGAGGGGCGTTTCAGAGGCTTCATCTACGAACACGGCGCGGTGGCGGGATTGGCCGAAAGCAACGAAATATGTGGATTCATGGCATGCGCAAAGACATTATGTATAAATGTGTGCGTGCATGCGCGTTTGTACAGATAGATGCGTGATGGATTCATACACATGCAAGTGCCATCTACGCGAAAGTATAAACTCACATGTACAGACCCCATATACGTGTATATACACATACCTATACGTTCACCACTACATATGTACACATATATATATATATACAAAGATACACACATCCACATATACATAGCAGTATGCATGTGCATGCGCATGTACATGTACAAACGCATGTACATTTACACATGTACAAACGCATGTCCAAACGCATGTACACGTACAGATGGATATATGCATCGACGTTTACATTGAAATCTGCCTGCATATATACGCGTACACACCTACATATACAGCCCAGCAACGTACAACATATACATACGCAAAATTGTGTATATCTACATGTTTGGGAACAGATCCATACACACACACACATATATATACTCAATTATACCTATAGCTTGTTCATACGTAAACGCATACGTAAGCATACCTATTTGCGTACTCATGAACATACACATGCACATCTTCATATACATGAACAATTGCATAAACATGCACAAATATAACAACGTATGCATAAGCCTGTACATATGCATAAACATATAACCAGACATATGTACATAAATAAAGTATACAGATATGCACATGCACATATCCATATAATTATGCAGACACGTATGCAAATACAAAGCCAAGTGCCTATACACAAATGTACAACATACAACTACACATGATTATACAACTACATCGCCGTATAAATATACATCGACATGCACATAGACATATACATATACATATACTGACACAGCTATATCGACCGATACACACTGATACCGATAGTTACATCTACAACTACGCCGACCTATAAATGTCCGTGTGCACCTGAATATAGATACACACATACCTATGTTTGCATACGCATTACAAATTCATTTTTGAATATATATATATATATATAACATATGCGCGTACGTGTACATATGCATCTACCGATACACATAGTGCGCATCTCATATTCATGTACGTTTGCATGTGCACATGCCCCTACATGTTCACATACATATACACGTACATGCACATAAGCATAAACATAAAGATGGGCATATCAGAAGCACACAAAAATATGTATACACATACGGGCACATATACATATAGAATTACCCTGACCTCTACATGCATCAGTGTATACGTATGTACGCCGATGCATCCAAACATACATGGATAAACACACAAGTACGTAACTATATACACATATGTGCACGTATATGCATAAGTGGATACATACATATACAGATGTACGTACATATATGCATATGCAGTTAAGCATGCTTGTATATATATATATATATATATATATATAATATATATATACATATAGGTGCACGTTTTCCAAACAGTGTATGCACCAAGGGGTCCTCATGTCTGCTCTAGGGACCTGGGCCTGACGGGCGGTCTGGCGGCTTCGCGCTCGCCGTCGCCGCCCCGTCGCCGCCTCGTCGCCACCAACCACCTGGGCCTGACAACTGGTCGTGCTTCCGTGATCGCCGTCGCCGCCCCGTAGCCGCGTTGGCGCGGCGCGTCGTCGGGGCCTGACGGTCGGTCTGGCGGTTTCGTGCTCGCCGTCGCCGCCCCGTCGCCGCCTCGTCGCCGCCTGTCGCCTGGGCCTGAGTGTCGGTCTGGCGGTTCCGTGCTCGCCGTCGCCGCCCAATCGCCGCTCGTCGCCGCCCGCTGTTTGCACCGCAAAGGTTGCATAACATAGAGCGCACCGCATAAATTGCACAACACGGGTTGCACCACATAAATTACACAATACTGTGTACAACATCGACCGAACAACGTAGGTTGCATAACATGGATTGCATCACACAGATTGCAAAACATAGATTGCATAACATATACTGCACCACACGAACTGCACCGCATAGATTGGACCACAACGGTTGCAGAACCGATGTTGCACAGCATGTATGGCACCTCATAGGTGACGCAACACATGTTGCACCACATATACTGCACCACAAAAGCTTCTAGAATACACACACACACACACACTGCGTGGGGTCTACGGTGGCGATCATGCATGTGAAACTGTGCATATATATATATATATATATATATATATATATATACAATCATGTACATATGTACATACATGTACACATTCGGACATACATGTATACCTGCATCGATATATACGAGAGAGCGTGATCCACCGCCGCTTTACTGTGGAAAATTCGCCAACCTTTGTCCTCCACGGTAAACCGGGGTCCCCCCCCCCCACGTCCGAAATCCCCCCCCCCGTAGGATGCCGGAAACCCCTCCCCCCCCCCCCCCCCCCCCCCCCCCCCCCCCCCCCCCCTCCCCCCCCCCCCCCCCCCCCCCCTCCACCCTCCCTCCCGGCAACCCCCCCCCTCCCCTAACCCCCCCCCCCCCCCCCCCCCCCCCCCCCCCTTCCCTCGAAAACCGGGGGGGGTCACTACCAGTTCGAAACCCCTTCCCTCCCCCCCCCCCCCCCATCCGGATCCGGAAAACCGGGGGGGGTCACTTATGGTGGAACCCCCCCCCCCCCCCCTCGAAAACCGGAGGGGGGTCACTACCGGTTCGACCCCCCTCCCCACGCACCGCCAGCAAACGACTCCCGGTCCCTACCACCGCTCGCATCACATCCCCCACTGTTGTTCCCAGCACCACTGTCCTCACCACCACTGTCCCCGCTGGTTCCACCACCGTCCCTATTGTCCCCACCAATGCCACCACCACTGTCGCACTGTCCCCACTGTTCCCACAACTGTTCCCACCACGGTTCCACTCTCCCCACTGTCTCCACGGACCCAACCACTGCCTATCCCCACTGTCCCCACTGTCCCACTGACTCCTCCGCTGTCCCACTGAGATGTCCCACTGTTTCCACCGCTGTCCCCACTGTCCCCACCACTGTCCCCACTGTACCTCTGTCCCATTGTCCCACCGCCGTCCTCGCCACCGCCTTTACCAGTGTCTCCACCACCATTGTACCCTCCACTGTCCCAGGGTTTCCACCTCATTCCCACTGTCCCCACACCACTGTCCCCACCACCACCGTTCCCACCACTGTCCACTGTCCCCCCTGTTCCCACCATTGTCCCCACCACTGTCCCCACCACTACCGTCCCCACCACTGTCCCACTGTCCCCCCACTGTCCCCACCACTGTCCCGCTGTCCCCTCACCACTGTCCCCGCCAACACCGTCCCCACCACTGTCCGCACCCCCACTCGGTTTTCGAGGGGGGGGGGGGGGGTTCGAACCGGCAGTGACCCCCCCCCTTTTCATGATGAGCTGGGGGGGGGGGAGGGGAGTGGGTTCGAACCGGGTTCGAACCGTTAGTTACACCCCCCGGTTTTCCGGGAGGGAGGGGGGGGGGGGGGGGAGGGGTTCGAACCGGTAGTGACCCCCCCCGGTTTTCCGCCAGCAGCGGTAGAACACCCTCTTTCATATATACAGATGTGCACACATGCAGGGAAACGCGCGTACGCATATACGCCCGTACATGCATGCACACAGACATACATACATGCATGCAAACATACATACATGTGTAGATGAGTACATATATATGATCATATACATAAACACATCACTTCACATGTGCATATACATATACATGTTCATACACATGTAGACATACATATACACAGTCTTATAACTGTACATAAGTATATACACATACCTGGGAATGGACACATACCTATACACTCACATACACATCCAAATGCGTATGCATAAACACATACGTGTGTATCCATGTGCATACGTAGCTTGCTGTGCCCGTACATATACAGTGAACATGCATGCATACAAACATACATATACATATGCATGGACACCTACATATACATATACATCTGCATCGGTTTAGGTATACGTATACGGGTGTCACCCGTATACGTTTACCTAAACCGATGCACGAATGCATATGCATATGCATATACATATGCCTAAACACATGCAGAAACATATACAAGTATGCACATACAGGCAGCCACCTGCAACCACAAGAGCTACCTCACGGAATACACACGCGCGCGCCCGCACGCACGCAAGCACGCACGCACGCACGCACGCGCGCACGCCCGCCCGCACGCACACATAGACACACACACACACACACACATACATACATACATACACAAACCCGCGGTGGGCAGGCGCGGGGGGGGGGAGGCAGAGCAGCAGTGTGGGCGACGGCGGGAAACTGTCCGAAGCGAGACGTCCCGCGATTGGGTGGGAGATCTCCAATTTTCCAACAATCGAATAACATCTGGATGTTGAAGACGTCCCACCAAGCTGGGACCAGGAAGGCAAGAAAGATGAGCGGGAGAGGGAGGGGGCAGGGAGATGGGAAGGCGTTTCGGCCTGACAAGGGCCACGCAAGCTTGAATGCCAGAGAAGGGAGATGGGGAAGGAAAGGGACGCCGAGGAGAAGACAAAAGAGGCGGAGAAGGAGGGGGCGGGGGCAAACAAAGAGGACAAATAATAGGGGGAGGAGAAAGGCGAAATCTGCTAATACGTCGGGCCGTTAGAAAGAAGGTCTGCGACCGAGCCGCTGCGAATGACCTGGGCCTGCCCGACGCGGCCGAATGCCACTCCTCCTGCATTTCGTGAGCCTTCTCCTGATGCTCCTCCTCCTCCTCTTCCTCCTCCTCCTCCGCCTCCTTCTCCTCCTCCTCATCCTCCTCCGCGTCCTCGCTCAGTTCCTCCTCCAGTTCCCCGCCAGTTCCTCCTCCTCCTCCGCCTCCGCCTCCTCCTCCTCCTCCTCCTCATCCTCCTCCTCCTCCTCCTCCTCCTCCTCTTCATCCCCCTCCCCCTCCCCCTCTTCTTTTTGGGACCAACTCCCGTGCCTCAGATCACCACTGCGAGACGCCATTGCAATAAACTCGGATGGTCACATCAGAGGAACAAAATCGTCCAGATCGACTGAACGCCTGACTTGTCTGAGTGAAACCCTCTCTTGAGCTTCCTGGAATTATTTCTGCCAGTCTCCGTGGGGTGCTTGCAGACTTTACTGAGACCCACCACCTGAGCACCGCTCGAATAGAACTTGCACCTGAGACAGAACCAGAGATACGACGCATCGGAGAACGGAAACGCCACAACAGTGTGCTGCAGGCGCTCCAGGACTCTTTGGTCCAGCTTCGAACGCCCAGGACAGGCCGCGTCGGGAGGGGTCGCTCTCCCTCTCCCACGACCGAGCCCTTCAAACAAACCTCGCACCGCCAATGCCCACTCATCCACTTCCACGTATGGGCGAGCACAAGAGTGGGCTTAGGGGCGGCGGAGGAGCACGAGCAGCGCCTCTGAATTCGAGGCTTGGGCCACCCCAGCAAGACCGCAGCGCCAAGCTTCATGACGTGCAGGGCAATCTTGAAAGAGCAACTCAACTGATCAAGGAGGACGGGGTCCGCCGCGGGGTGCCTCGCAAGGGCACTCTTGGCGGTCACATCAGCATAAAAAATCCCCTGCCCAACGAAACGTTCCTCAGACGCGATGCCCTCTTCATCAGGGTCTAACTGGGCCTTGACCTTCTTGCAGGACCGAAGGCTGGGGCCGAAAAGGTGATGAGACTGGAGAATATTACCAGCATGCTGTCTTTCGCCCGAGAGAGCCTCACACAACGACAACGAACCTTGATCCACCACATTCTTGCAATCGATATACAGGTCAAGGTCAATCGGAGCCGAGGCGAAGCAAGCACCCCAAACGAAAGCACCGAACTCGGCCCCTTGAGGCGTTTGGGGACACGGCGCCCACAAAGGCCCCGAGAGTTCATCGAGCAAACGGCCCTGGCCGGAAACCATGACGAGGCCCAGGCGCTCCTGGACAATTCGCGGACGACGTGCCGATGGCTCGAACCGTCGATTATTAACAAAAAATTGCCCCAGACACTGTCACCACACGGCACAGGAGGGGAGCCGGGGGAGGGAGCAGGGAGCACATCCCCATGCCACTTGATCTCCACACCACATTCTCTACTCGGACCAGGAACCAGATCTCCAGGATGGCGGAAAGCACCATGCAGAAACAGAACGCGGTCATAATCGGAGGACGGCGCGTCTCTCGCGGCCTCCTGAATCCAAGCAGGGGCCACTTCATCTCATCTTCTGACAGTGCTCGCAGACCCAGAGACGATGGTGGAGCGCGCCAGGCAGGCCGCAGTGCGGGCAGAGCGGCGAGACGGAGAGGTGGCCAGCGGCCACGGCGTCCGTAGCCGCCCAGATGCCGTTGCAAGCCAGGGCCCTCATCAGCCCCTTGCCACGCTTAGAAAATTGAGAGGCTCCAAGAAAATGTTTCACTACATCCCAGCACAAGCGACGCTCACAACCAAACTTCACGCCTGAATCCCGCCGCAGGTTTCTGCGCACCGCGCCCCGACACAGCGAACGGACCATCTGGGGGGAGTTCAACGCGAGCGAAATAGCCTTGCCGAAATCATCCAGAAGAATACAAAAATCGGGCATGGTCCACCCCAACCGATAATGCGACAGACGGAGGGCACTGATAGGGCCAGAGACCAAACTCCAAGAGAGATCCTCAAGAGCAAACACCGCGGCCCATCATTCTCTCAGTTCGGCAAAGGATATACACACGTCGAATAGGAGGCCCAGGGCCCAGGGTTCCAACATCAAATCCATGCTCCCAGTCTTTCAGATAACACTGCAGCGCGCGCAACTGCGAGTGCAACCAGAAGATGGGGCGCTGCTTGGCGCCCCTGAAGCGGCCAGAAGGCTTCAGCACCGACCGCCAGTACATATGCGGCCGCTTGCCGCGAGCACTGCCACCGGCGCCTCGACACCCATAACACGACCGATCTCGGCTTCTGCTGTGTTGGCCCAAAGCCTGTATCCCGAGTCCCAAACAGCAACCGCCCCATCAAAATCACCCCTCGAAACGGCGTCGAAGCCCTTCTGGGCCACCCCCATCGCGGCACTCCAGTCCTGGGGACGGGGTCTAGGACCAACGGGAGGCCCCACGGGAAGAGGGGGGGGGGCGACGGAACGCGAGAGCCTTGGGACCCATCAGAGACGGGTAAAAACTTCGAGCGACGGGAAAGCGAGGCGAGGTCGACGCCTTCGCGCCCGCGCCCACTTGTTTGACCCCCTGTGCCAGCCCAGAAGACGCACAGAAGAAATCAAAACCGAGGGAGAGGCAGAACTGGGAAAACATACGTCCATGCCAGGGGACACGATCTGGCACGAGAGTTCCTTGTCGAAATCCGAATCCTGCAAGACCTCGAGAGCGCGGTTCCAATCCCCACCCACCACGAACTCACACGTAATCGACGACAAGAAAGCTCCAACCTCTTTCAGAATTTCCAAGTTGCCATCCGAGCAGCCTTCAGAGTGGATCAGATAAAGCGAGACGACGCAGAAGGCCTCGCACCCAGGAGCATGAACCATGCTGGCAACAGCACGGCCAGGGTAGAGCACCGTCTGGGAGACCTCGAAGACGCCGAACGCGCAGCGGACGAAAATCACGGTGCCAGGGCTCACCCCTCCACCAGGGCCAGGGATCCCAGGACACCAAACGCTCTTCCACCCAAGCTTACGAGTCGAGGGCGACACCCTGTTGATGTCAACGAATTCCATCAAGCGATGCTCCTGGCCCAGGATGATCATGGAATCGGAAGCCTCCAAGTACCCCTTCAGCGTGCCCCAAACATTACAGTTAGCCGTCGTGATCGCGACACCCTCTATATTAGAATACATAAATAAAAATAAATAAATAAATAAATAAATAAATAAATATGAGGAGAAGAGAGAAAAAAACAACAAAAAAAAAAAAAAAAAAACTCAGCAGCAGCAGCAGGCAGCGGAGAGGAGAGGAGAGGAGGACCGTGGGCCGCGCCTGGAAGGCCTGGATGCCGCGGAGTCAGAAGGGCAGGGAAGGCCTGGAACCCCTACGAGACATGACCAGGAACCTCAGCCCTCAAGCTTTTGAAAAGGCCGATGCCAGAACGCCTGGACCGGGAGTCGATGCTCGACTGCCTGTCCGCAGAAAAAGGGAGGAAAATGAGGGGGATGTGTATGTAGATATATGTGCGTATACACGTTGTTATATTAGTGTGTATATATATATATATATATATTAGTATATATACATAAGACGAAAATGAATATATATTATATATATATATATATATATTATATATGTATATATATATATATATACATTATATATATATATTCATTTTTTACACACACACACACACACACACAAAAAAAAATGCCTGCCGACGCCGCGCGAACCAGTTCATGCTCCGTTACTTGCCCCCCCCCCCCATCGCGAGAGGGGGGGAGCACGGGACAAAGCGGCATCAACCTTGTCTCGCACATCCTGGGCAGACTCATCACCTTGGGGAGCGGCAGCCGCAGGCTCAGTACCCGAAGTTCTGGGCCCAGAAACTCCTGCGGAGGCAGCCTCACCATCAGCACCCGCAGCAGCAACTGACTGGATCCTCATCGCCGCCTCCAGCTGCAGCACCTGTTTCTATAGGCCGCTTCTTCTCGCACATACGAGTGAGGTCGTCAGCGTCAGCCTGCTTCTGAGCCCGCGCACGATCCACGACTTGCTGGAATAGCTTGTGCGCCAAAGACTGCACCCCATAAGTAAGTTCCTCCTTACGCTTGTCAATCCCACGCTGGTCCTCAGTAAAAAGTCCCCATTATGCAGTCGAGTTTTTGAACTCCAAGAGGCCGCAAGAGACGAGAGAGGAAAAGACCACCTGGTCCTCGGCGAGGCCGGCGAGGGCGATGAGCTTGAACGCAGGCACAGACTGGGCGGACTCATCAGGGACGATGGAGGCCTCCTGATTGAGCTTGACCCCCAATGACTTGTACTCTGCGCCCGCTTGCACCAAAGATTCTCGCGTTTCTCGAAGCATGTTTTCTTGCTCTACGAATCCCCGCCGAAGGCGAAGCACACGGGCGAGATCGGCCTCGATCTTCTTCTCCAAGCGCTTGACCGTGCCGCGAGCGACATTGACTTGATGATGTAGCGGCCGCTCTGCGGCGCCACGCTGCGCAGCCCTGAGGTGCTTAGCGTAGCCCGCGTACCTCTAAGCCGTGACGGCGCCCCCTGCCTTGGTCGACACGGCCGAGAACTGTTCCGCCTCTTCGACCAAGATGGTGGGCACGGGGCCCAAGGGCAGAGGCGGCACGCCTCCACCACGACCTGCTCCGCCGGCAGCACCCTGCGCGCCGCCGCTTGCGGGGCACCCCGCCCACTCACCGCCGCCGCCTGACATTTACCGCCGCCGCCTCCCGTGCCCCTGCCGCCAGCTCCCCCTTCTTGCCCCCGCCAGACTGCATGCAGCCGCGAGGAACGAGCTGGGACGCGTGGAAGACGCCAGGAGGGCACTGGGACCAAGCACCAGTAGGCCCTTTCGAGCCAGGATGATAGCCGAGAGCAGGGAGAGGAGCAGCACAGTGGTAGCAGTGGGTCGTGCCGAACGAGTTCTTCTTACACCCACAGAAAGGGCACAGCACCTTGGACTTGTCACCTCGTGGCGCCCCTCCTTGGCACCAGCCTCCCCCCGCGGAATCCTGCATCCCACCAGGCGCCGACTGACGAGCCCATGGCGCTTAGTAGAAACCATGACTAACAAATGCCAGGCTGGAAGATCAAGCAGGGATCGCGAGTGCGAAAACAAATAGCTCTCTGTAAGCCACCTCGAGAAATGGATTATTTGAGCCACAATGGCTACGAAGCCCCCTTCCCCCTCCCCCTCCCCCTTCCCCTCCCCTTCCCCCTCCCCTCCTCCCTCCTCCTCCTCCTCCTCCTCCTCCTCCTCCTCCTCCTCCTCCTCTCTCCTCCTCTCCTCCTCCTCCTCCTCCTCCTCCTCCTCCTCCTCCCTCCTCCTCCTCCCTCCTCTCCTCCTCCTCCTCCTCCTCCTCCTCCTCCTCCTCCTCCTCCTCCTCCTCCTCCTCCTCCTCCTCCTCCTCCTCCTCCTCCTCCTCCTCTACTCTCTACTCTACTCTGAAAGAAGAGTCCAGCGGTGCCAGACTAACCTACCCTACGATCACGCAGGACCTACCCCGAGGACACAAAAGAGACAGCCCACCTCTCCTCGACCTCGGGACCCGACGAATTTCCTCACAAGGGGAAGGGGAGCCCCCAGTACGCGTTTGACTGGGGCTCCCGCCCAGACCTGGGCCGCCCCAAACACAACCGAGCCAGACGGGCCGCCGAACGCGGGCGGGAGGACAAGGGGCGGCAGGGACGGCTGAGGTCATGGACCTGGCGCCTGGCATAGGCGCCACAAACTCTGCAGAAGACAATCACACGACTCCCCCCACAGTCTCTACCCAGGGTCCCCCCCCCCACCCCCCCCCCCCGATCCCGACACGCCGCCCAGAGCCTGTGGGAGGAGTCGGCGACCGCGGCGGGCCGTGGCATCCCTGGGCAGGGTGAGCAGACTATACGCGATCGCAGCCCCCTCCTCGCCCCACAAATATTACAGCCGCAGGCCCTACCCACCCTACGGAGCGAGTGCCCGTTCTCTCCAGAGACAACGGCCACCGAATTTCGTAGGGACGGCCTGGGTCGGGGAAGGGGAGCTCGATCAGGCCAGCCCAAGCCCGCTAATTTTTTCAGCACAGCGCCGCGGTGGACGGCGACGGTCTCTGCGGCGCGGGTGGCCGCCTGCACCGTCTCAGCCAGCGCCATCACCTCCGAGAAGGCTGGGCGAAGCCTGGCCCCGTCCTGGGCCCTGTCGTTCGCGAGCTGGTTCCCGCGATGCCAGGACCACGGCGCCCCTGCTGCCTGAGCCACCGCCCAGCTGGTGTGGGCGCGCGCCCATTGGAGGCTGAACCCCCTCGGCCCCAAGTCGTTCACGTGGCGCCAGACCTCCTTCCACAAATCCGCGTGGAGCGAGCTGGCTGCGACGCACCAGTCCTAGCCCTTCTCGTAGTCCTGCACCAGCCACAGGTAGTCGGTGACCGCGTCCAGCTGGGGCCCTTTCTCCTGCAGCGCCAGAGTCAGCGCGTAGAGCTCTGCGTAGCCGCTCTCCTGCACCAGCCCAGGGACGCTGCCGTACATCACGCCTACCTCGGCGCCGTCGGCCTCCACCATCTCTACCGCCCAGCCGCTCCGCGTCAGCTCGGCGATGTCGGGTGCGAAGGCGGAGCCGTCTATGCTGACGGTGCCGCAGACCAGCCCGCTGCGGAGAGCACCCCCCCTACGGCATTCCTCCTGCGCGGCTGGTCGAGGCGCCCTCTCAAGCCCCGGGCTGACCAGATACCTGGTCAGCCCAATGTCGTCGGCGGGGGCCGCTGCTCCAGCCTGCCTGGCGGCGATCAGGTCGAGGCCCGCTGCCACATCGGCCGTGCCATCGCAGCCGGAAAGGCTGCACTGTTGCGCGCCCTGCTCCGCGCCGCACAGCATGCACCTGGGGCTCAGCACCGACCTCCCCCGATAGAAGGCTGACTGCGTCACCAGCCCTCCGCACACGAGAGACTCGAACAGGGCCACCTGCTCGTCGTCGCCTCTCCTCCTCAGCGCAGCTACCGCCTGCTGAGTGACGTGGATGGTTGGCGGCCCGCCGAGCGCTCCTCCGAGGTGCTCCTGGTCCAACCTCCTCAACAGCGAGCGCTGGATCCCCGCCTCGACGAGCTGCCGCACTCTCCTGGGGCCCCTGACTTTGAGGTCGATCAGGTCCCCCAGGTCCGTGGCCCAGGCGCCCCAGCTGACAGCCTCCCACCCGATCCTCTGGAGGGTGAGCTGGACTGCCCCTGCTGGACCTCGCACCTGGCCCCAGGACTCGGGCCACGCCGCCTCGAACGCCTTGGCCAGGCTCGGGCCACTGCGCAGCTTCAAGTAGACGGCCTTCGCCCAAGCTTCCAGCGGCAAGATATTCGCCGCGAAACAAGGGTCCGTCCTCCAGCCCTTGTCGGGCAGCACCGCGAACTGTAGCGTCCTGCTCTTGCTGCCCACCGCTCCTGCAAGCACCTGACCGTTGACAGCCCTGGCCTTCTCGAGCGTCGCCGTCGGCACTCCGGCCACTCTGGCCCCGTGGAGCACTGAGGCCAATCCGCCACACCTGAAGATCTTGCCCAGCTTGACCCCCGTGCGCTTGAGCGCCATGTAGCGGGACGCCCGCACGGAGAGCTTCGCCACGCGGCCCCGCAGCACGGACCACGATGCCCTGGCCTTCATGCTGAAGTCGATCCCCAGGTTCGAAGGCGATGAGCCGTGCGACGCCCTGCACCTTCATCGCTGGACACGACGTTCCCCTTGGCCAGGGAGATCTTGAAACCCAGTGCCTCCAACCTCTGGCAGAGGTCCCTGGTGGCGCCGAAAGCCGCGAACTCGATGACCCTCAGGTTCCCGCACACCACCAGCGTGATGTCGTCCACCACCGTGTAGGCGCGCACCGACTGCCACGCGGCCACCACCGCGTCCATCGCCGTCAGGAGGACGACCCGCAAGAGAGTCGTGGCGAACGTGCAGCCCGCCACGATGGAGCTGCCGAGCTCGAGCGGCTCCGCCTTCCACCTGCTGAGGCAGAGCCGCCTCGGGCCTCCGTAACTGCGGAGGATGAGCTTCAGCATCCGAAGCTTGAAGCCGCGCCTGCGAGCTGCCGCCACCAGCCCCTCGTGCGAGACCCTCTCATACGCCTTCGAAAGGTCCGCCATCGTCGACAAGGAGTGCTGCCCCATGGCCGCCGCAACGTTCGCGTCGTGGGCCGGGAGCCACACTGGGTCCTCGCATGACTTCCCTGCCTCGCCGTAGAAGTAGTCGCGCATGTGCTTCGACTCCCACTCGATGGCGTCGGTCCTCCGAATCCTCCCCAGCAGGCGGACAAGGCTGCTGAGGAGGCCTATCGGCCCCCACCCCCCGTCGGCCTTCGCCAGGAAGAAAACGAACAGCAAGTGCACCTGCTCGGGAGGCCTGCAAGTTGCCTCCAGCACTAGCAGTAGCAGGCCCAGCGCCTCCAAGCCCCCGTCGCTGAGGTGGCCGAAGGCGCGGGGCCTGATGGAGTCCACCCCCAGCGCCGTGGACGGTTTGAAGCCCCTGGCCGCCTTGCAGATCTCGTCCGCCGTCGGCGCCAAGTCTATCCCTTCGAGGTGCTCCTCGGGCAGCACCTGGTCCAGGCCCATCGGCATGACCTCGCCGTGCTGCCAGATCGCCTGGTACTCCTGCAGCAAGCTGTCCAAGGTCGCCCCGATGCCTGCAGGGCCGTTGTCGCCGTCCACGTCCGCCGTCCAGCCCTGCGGCGCTCGGCAGAAAGCGCGAGCGGCGCCTCCTCTATCTCGCACCGCCTCTTGGGCCCAGGCCCGCCAGCGCTGGCCCCTGTCCTTCGCGCTTCTCGCCTCGAGCCGCGCGGCAATATCTCGAGCCTCCTTCTCCAAGGCCTCGACCTCCTCGAAGGTGAGCTGCCAAGTCTGCCGCAGCCGCCTCCTCCACCTGGCCGCATCCTGCGGCGCCAGCGCCTCGCCACGCGCATGTGGGGACGCGGCCAGCTTGCTTCCCATCTTGGCGTGGATGGCCCTGAGCTGCTGGCAGGCTGGCGCTCGGGCGCCCGGGTGGTGCAGACGCCGCCTCGTGATCATCTCTTCCCAGAGCGCCGCCCCCACCCTGCGCCAGTGGGGCACCCTCGCACGTGGGCCCCGCCGTTGGGCAGGAGGACCTCCTGCGCCACGAAAGTCGGGTTGGCCTCGCGGCCCTTGAACTTCTCCGCGTCTTGACCGCTGATGCGGTAGCACCCCCTCAAGTCAGACCCCAACAGATTGGCTAACTCCCCGCACAGGTCGTTCACCAGCACCTGGGGAAGCCCGGCGTCATCAGGGAAAGGCGGGCACCCAGCATCCACCGCATTGCTGCCCCCCCCCCCCCTCGACGAACCTCCCAGCGCGCTAGCTGGAGGACTGAAGCCAAAAGGCTCTCGCGTCAGAGGGGCCGCCTCCCCCTCCTCCGCCACTGACTGGGCTGCCCCTAGTGCCGCACTGGCCTCGCCTCCGCCGTCCTGCGGGTCGCACGGGGCCTCGGCCCTGTGGCCTGCGTCCGCACTCGCAGGCGTGCCCTGTCTCATCATCCCGAGGGCCTCTCGGGAGGCAGGGCCGAGGAGCAGGTTCAAGGCCTCCGCCCACTCCTCGCCCGTGTCCTGGCGGCAGACGCCCAGCGCGTCCGCGTCGACCTGCCGCGCGAACACCTCGGCGCCCAGGGCAGGCCTCGCCTCCTGGGCCCCCGTCTGCGGGCCCCCGCCAGCCTCAGGCGGCTGCTCCACCACGGGCGCCACCTCGACGGCTGCGCGCGGCGCCTGCGGGCAGCCGAGCTGCGCCAGCAAGCCTCGCAGCCGCTCGACCAGCTGGTGCCAGTCGGGCGGCTCGGGCCTCGGCCCGACTGGGCGCGCCGCTGGGAAGGCGCGCGGCGCCTTGTGCACGGGTCGCTTCTCTGCTGCTCCCCGCTTCCCCAGCTCCAGCCGAACTGGCCAGTGAGGGGCCAGGGTCTCCTCGAGCCTCACGCAGCCGCACACCTGCGCCGCGAGAGAGCTCGAGACCACGAACCAGTCGATCTCGTTGCCGCCACCGCTGCGGCACGCGGCGACCCCAGGTGCGATGGTCGCCCCCCACACACACACACACACACACACACACACACACACACACACACACACACACACACACGCGCACACACACACACACACACACGCGCACACACGCACACACACACACAACACACACAACCACCACCACCACCACCACCACCACCACCACCACCACCACCACCACCACCACCACCACCACCACCACCACCCCACCCACCCACCACCCCCACACCACACCACACCGCCTGCGGCCAGCCCCACTCCTGGAGCTCGCTCGGCTTGCAGTTCCAGTCGCCGCCCACCACGAACGGCACGGCCGCGTGGGCCAAATAGTTGCCGAGCTGGCAGAGGATCAGCTTCGACTCCCCGTCCAAGCCCTTGCCCGTGACCAGGTAGACGGAGACAGCCAAGAATCCTCCTCTAGTCACGCAGTTCACCCAGCGAGCGACGACCCGATCCCTCGGGAGCGCTGGGCCCTTGGGCGGGTCGCCCATCCCGATGTGAGAGCGCACGCCGATCCCGATACCGCTGGACAGGCCGCCCGCCTCCGTCCTCGTCGACTCGTTGAACGCCACCTTCCAGCCCTCCCTGCGGCACGCCTGCTCGGTCTCCGCTCGGGCTCCTGGAGCGATCCCGACCTCCTGCAAGAAGATCACATCGCTGGTGGCGTCCTGCTGCAGCCACCTCATCATGCTGTTCCTGGAGGTGACATTGGCCGTGTCCAACCTCCAAGTGTGACCATCACGCCGTGCCCGCTGGAGTCGAGCCTTGAGCCCCGCTGACGGCCGCACCTCCTCCTGCCTTGAGCTTTTTGGCATCTGGGAAGGCGAGCCCCGCGGCCTAGCAGATCTCCTCGAGCTTGCGCCTGCCTTCGCCTTCGAGCTTGGAAAGTTGGTCGACGAACATCGCGCTCTCGGCGTCGGGCCCACCGCCGCCGCTGCCGTCGCTTGGAACAGCACCAGCAGCGCCACCAGCAGCCGCCCCAGCAGGCCCCCCCGACACGTCGGCACCCGCGCCAGGGGCTGTTGCTTGCTCCGCCTCGGGCTCCTGCCGCACCTCGTCGGCCCTGGCGGTGAGCGCGGCCCTGGCCTGCCTGATGGCGTCGGCGACGGCGCCCGCGTGGTCCCCG
>CAUYUJ010018893.1:169950-204950 GCA_963575745.1 Prorocentrum cordatum | reverse complement strand
TTGTTGCCGACATGGTGGCGTGTTCTACATTGCCTTTGTTATCGGAGGCGTGAGGTCAGCGCACGTGGTCTCCGTAGCGACGATGTTTGATGGATGGCCACAGAAGGGCTAGAAGCCGATGTGTATGTGCGCGTACGAATATGAGCATGTGCTGCCACAACAAGCTCATATAAGTTTCTCCAATGTTGTATGACTACACACATGCACGAACGTTGCACCTCAATGTCAAATGACGTCAGGCGCTCCAAGCTTCACCAAGAACATTTGTCCTTACGAGAAACCCCGAAATGTATGCACGTCACGCTCAATCTGGCTGGCCAGAGGCGGCGACATGGCGAAAGAGGCAACACACTGGAGTTTTTCCAAAAACATCCTGGGAACCATATGAAACCAGCTAGCTGCTTACCTTGCCTTCCTCACCTGACCTCACGTTACCTTACCTGTCCTTCCCTTGCCTTACCTGGCCCTCCCTTACCTTGCCTTGCCGTACCCTACATTACGCGACATTCCCTTTGTATACCTTACTAGGCGTTGCCTTACCCTTCCTTTCCGCTCCTGACCGTACTTTGCCTTTCATTACCTTACGCTACCTTACCTTGCCCTACCTTACCTTACATCACGTGACCTCTCCTTCCACTAGCTTCCCTTTCCTTCCCTTCCCTTGCCTTCCCTTACGCTACCTTCCCTTATCTTGCCTTACTTTACCTTGCCTCAACCTCCCTACCACGTACCTTACATAGTCCAACCTACGCCGTTGGATGTGACACAAGGCATGGCCATGAGTGTGTCTACGGCCCAGGGCCACACTTCACACAGGACCGTGCCCGCTACAGGGCCACGTTCACCCCAGGGCTATAGATGGGCGCAGGGCCATGGCGGACCCAGGGTTGCAGACGCTGACGGGGCCACATTGGCCCCGAGGGCCGCAGACGCCCCAAAGGGCATAACTGCGCGTCCGGCCTCCGCCCAGCTTCCGCCGCCATGCGCCGTGGAAGCAATGTAAACTGTTCGATCACTCGATGGCGAAGCCCTTTCTGAAGCGCCCCTATCCGCCTAAAACCGATCACTGGCTTCCTTCCAGGGGTCCATCCTGAAACGAGTACCGGAGCGGGCCCAGCTGTGGCGGTGAAACGCCTCCGGGAGGCAAGAAACATGAAGAACGCCGGGGTGGCCACCGTTGACTCGACTGGCCCACCTCGCTGCCGATAAAAGAAAAAAACTACAACAAACAGAAGACTTCGGAGGCCCGCGTGGATCTCTTGGATCGGCGCTGGACTGTGCCCCCCTCCCCCTGGCGCGCGGAGCCAGGGGGTCCCAGCGCTGGTCCAAGAAATCCGTGCGGACCTCCGGAAAGTTGTAACTCTGTGCTGCATATCTTCCTCGAGCTTAAAATCTGGATGTCGGAGAAGGGTGTGGTAGAAAGAGGTGTGGCGCTAATCGTGGAGATGGCCATGTCATGGACGATGGACAACATCGCCGGATGCAGCAGTGGCACCACACCCCTTGACCACACCCCTTCCCGACCTCCAGACAAATAGAGGCCTCCTAGATGGGGTCGAAGTGGATGGGGCCGGAGGATCGCGCCAGATCGCCAGTGCATCGGCGATGCATCGGCGATGCACCAGCGACGCATCGTCGATGCCGGCGGTGCATCGGCGACGTCGGCGTGAAGCAAATCGGGCTCCACATCGAGCCGCGCCGGCGATGCATCGGCGATGCGGCGCGGCCCTCCGACCCCACCTGCTCCGACCCCATCGAGGAGGCCCAGATCTGGAGGCCCGGAAAGGGGCACCAACACCCACACAGGGGGCTGCCTCGAAAGGGGGAAGGTGGTTCTGGATTTCGGTGTTGGTAATATTTCGGCCACCTTGGAAGCCAGAATATGACCACCATCACCGGGAGCGGGATCTTCTTCCCTCGGTGGAGGCACACTGCCGATATTGGTGCTGGTGTCAACCTATAGGCCTGCGATAGACCCCCTACGTCCAGACCAAAGCATCTCTCAGGCGCGACAGCACAGGCCAGCCAGCAGGCAGGCGCGCGGGGGGGACGGCCAGCGCCTCCGCCTCGGCCGTCTTGATCTCGAAGCCGAGCTCGCGGGCCCGGTCCTCGCACCACTCGGAGAACTGGCGGGCCGCGCGCGCTGTTGCAGGGGTGGGCAGGGGGCGAGGCCAGGTGGGGCTCCTCCTCCTCCTGCTGCTCCTCCTGCTCCTCCTCCTCCTCCTCCTCCTCCTCCTCCTCCTTCTCCTCCTCCTCCTCCTCATCCTCCTCCTCCTCCTCCGCAGCAGCAGCAGCAGGGCAGGTGGGGCGGGAGCAAATTGGGGAGGAGGAAGGAGGGAGGAGGGAGGCCAGGGGTGCATGAAACAGAAGGGCGGGGACAGATTCAGTCATCGTGGCTGGTTCTTTTTTGTTCGGAGCGTGGGAGGCACCAGGTTGCACTCGGCACGTAATCGAGGTCCAATCGGACTGGCTTCCGAATCGACATCGGATCGGATAGATCGGATGATCGGAAACCTGGGAGAGATGGAGGGAGGACGGGCGAGGATGAGGACGAGAATCATTTTCCTGCTCCTCGTCGTCTTCCTCGCTTCCGTCCTGCCCCTCTCCCTCGACAAAGCCATAGCGCATCGTGAGTCCGACGCGCCTCGAGGCACTTGCGCCTCCTTCTCCTCCTCCTTGTCCTCCTCGTCCTTTTCCTGATCAGCAGCAGCAGCAGCAGCCATCAGCATCAGCATCAGCATCAGCATCAGCATCAGCATCAGCATCAGCATCATCATCATCATCATCATCATCATCATCATCAGCATCATCAGCATCATCAGCATCATCAGCATCATCAGCATGAGCATCAGCATCATCATCAGCACCATCATCAGCATCGTCATCAGCATCATCACCATCATCATCATCAGCATCATCATCACCACCATCATCATCATCAGAATCATCATCATAATATTCATCAGAATCGTCATCAGCATCATCAGCAGCAGCAGCATCACCAAAAAAAAATGTTCATCATCAGCATCATCAGAATCATCATCAGCAGCATGATCAGCATAATCATAATCATCCTCCTTCAAGCAAGCTTTTCCCCTTTTGGTCCACATGAGATGTCTGTTCTCATTGAGCTCACCTTAGGACACCTGCGTGATCATTTAACAGATGTGCCGCCCCAGCCAAACTCCGCACCTGACTATATCTTCCGCACAGATCAACCATCAAAAAAGACAACCTTAGATCCAAAACTCGCTGTGTTGCAAGTCTCAGTCCAACGGAATAAGTGAAATGACATTAAGAGCCTCCCTCCTCCCTCCTCTCTCTTCCCTCCTCCTTCCACCCTCCTCCCTCCTCCCTCCTCCCTTTTCCGTCCTTTTCCCTCCTCCCTCCTCCCTCCTCCTCCTCCTCCTCCTCCTCCTCCTCCTCCTCCTCCTCCTCCTCCTCCTCCTCCTCCTCCTCTCCTTCTTCGTATTAGTGTGCTTCTTCTTCTTATCAGCATGATTATTCTTATTATCCTTACGGTTATTCTTCTATCATTATTATTCGTATTACTTTTATTAGTATTACTAGTATTATTATTAAAAAGATTGTGAATATTAGCATTAGTATTATGTTCATATGTATTATTATCAATACTAGTATTAGTATCATTAGTATTAATATTGTTATCATTATTAGTACTATCAGTAGTAGTAGTAGTAGTAGTAGTAGTGGTAGTATTAGTATTATTATTCTTACTCTTATACTATTATGTTTCTTAGTTGTATGTTTCTTGTTAGTATTCCTCCTCCTCGTCCTCCTCCTCCTCATGTTATTATTAGTCTTCTTGGTATTATTAGTGCTATTACGATTTATTAGTATTATTATCAGCATCATCATCAGTATTGGTAGTATTAGTATTACTCATATTTGTACTGTGATTATTCGTCTTCGCATTATTATCCGAAGTAATAGTAGTATTGTTCTTATTCGTATTATTACTACTATTATTATTGTTCGTATCATTATCTTTATGTTTTTTATTATTCGCATTCTTCTGCTTATTAGTATTAGTATTATTATTATTAGTATTAGTATTATTAGTCGTAGTATTAATAGCATTCATAATATTATTATTAATGTTATTATTAGTGTTAGTAGTTTTAGTATTGGCACGAGTGTTCGTCTTCTGCGTCTTCTTAGCATTATTGTTCTTCTTCTCCTGCTTCTTGGTATTATTATTATCCGTCTCATTATTCTTCTTAATGCTATTATCATTAGTATTGTTCGTATTCTACGTATTACTATTATTCTTGTTATTATTAGTATGTTCATTATTCTTCTTATTATATTATTAATGTTTGTCCGTTTCCTTCCTCCTCCTCCTCCTCCTCCTCCTCCTCCTCCTCCTCCTCCTCCTTCTATTCCTCATTATCCTCCTCCTCCTTTTCCTCTTTCTCTTCCTCTTTCTCCTCCTTTTCCTGCTTTTCCTCCTCCTCCTCTTCCTCTTTCTCCTCCTCCTCCTCCTTTTCCTCCTCCTCCTCCTCTTCCTCCTTCTCCTCCCTTTCCTCCTCCTTCACCTCCTCCTCTTCCCTCTCATCCTCCCTCCTTCTCATCATGTCCCCCTCGCTCCGTACCTTCCCCCATCCTCTTTACTTCCATCCTCCCCCTGCACTCCCCCCGCCGATCTCCTCCGCGAACACCGCGTGGGACGCTTCGCCCTCGCCGATGACCTGACGGAGGAGATTCGAACTTCGAGAATCGAGGCTCGAAGGTTTAGATTCGAGGTTCTAGGACGTGTTTGGGCAATTTTCGGGCCGCTGGGGGGCTCCTCGTCGCCAAGGCTGGATCCACCCCGAAATCCTTGCCAAAACGTAAGTACCCCAGACCAGATCTGGCGGTGATGGGAGGGGTAGGGGGGGGGCAGGGTCACACAGCACCGAGTCGGGAAACCCACCTCGACCCTCGAGACGAAAACGTCCGAAATCCTCGAACCTCAAAGCCGAAGACTTCGAGCCTGACCTCGCCCCCTCCAGCCGCAAGAGTATCCTCGGGGGCTGGCGAACGAAATCGGCCGGGGATGGGCCGAGAAGGCGAAGATCAAGGGGCACCCTTGGAGAACCACGTCATACTCGTCATACGCGGCGACTACAAGATCCGTCAGCACCGAAGCTGGGAATCGCGTCGATGCGGAAGTTGCGCCGGCTCGGCCTGCATCGGCACGGAGTCGAAATCGAGTAGGATCGGCCGCGCGCGCGCCCGCAAGCATCGGGCCACATCAGATCGTCGAGATATACGAGAGAATGCGTTTCACGGGCGCTTGCCTTGGGAACATTCGGCGGCGCGTTTCGAACCGGGGGGTGGGCCCCCCCCCAACAGTCGGCGCCGTCGATCAAAACCAGGGGGACTCCCCTCCCCCCCAACCCACCCCCTCCCGAACCCCCCCCCTTCTCCCAAAGGGGGGGGGTTCAAACACCACCCCGGCGCCGGTGCCGGCGCTGGCGGCCGCCAGCAGCGCCGACGGCGGGGACGCAGCGACGATGACCAGAGGCAGCCCAGGGGGGGGGGTCCAAACCCCTCCCCCGGGGGCTGGGGAGGGGGGGGAGGTTCAAACACCCCCCCTGGAGCGGGCGCCGGCGCTGGCGGCGGCCGCGCTGGCGACGGCGGAGACGCAGCGACGATTACCACCACCACCGCCTCAACCCTCCACCACCACCACCACCACCACCACCACCACCACCACCAACCCACCACGCAACCACCACCACCACCACCACCACCGCCACCACCACCACAGCAACCACCACCACAACTCACCATCACCACCACCACCACAAAAAAAACATTACTTTTACCTCCTCCACCACCACCACACTCTACCACACCACGACCACCACCACCACCACCACCACCTCAACAACCACCACCACTACTAGCAGCACAACCCACCGCCACCACCACAAACCACCACACCACCACCACCACCGCCACCACCACCACCACCAGCACCACGCCCAAGAACCACCGCCACCACCACAGCCCACCACCACCAGCACCACCACAGACCACCACCACACCACCACCACACCACCACCAACCATCACCACCACAACTCACCATCACCACCACAACCGCAAAAAACCCACCACAACTACCACCACCACCACCACAATCTACCACACCACCACAACCACCACCACCGCCACAACCACCACCACTACTAGCAGCACAACCCACCGCCAGCACCACAAACAACTACACCGCCACCACCACCACCAACCACCACCGCCGCCACCACCACCACCACCACCACCACCTCCACAAACCACCGCCACCACCACAACCCACCACCACCACCACCAACCACCACCCCCACCGCCACCGAACACCACCACCACAACCCACCACCACCACCACCAAACCAGCACCACACCACCACCAAACCACCACCACCACCACCACACAACACCACAACCACCACCACAACCACAACAAACCAACACACCACCACCACCACCACAACCACCACCACCGCCACCACCGCCACCACAACCCACCACCACCACCACTGCCGTCCTCGTCGACGCTCCCCGCCGCCGCCGCCAGCCGCCGCCGACGCAAGCGCCGGCCCGAGGAGAGGAGGGGAAGCAGGGGAGGAAGGGGAAGGAGGGGGGCGTTCGAACCCCCCCCCACGCCCTCCGTCCCCCACCCCCACCCCCTCCGTCCTACCCCCTCCGGGCCAAAATCGATATCGAATCGGATCGATCGATCGGATCAAACGGGATAACGGGATCCGAAGCCGAATGTGTTCGAGAAGATCGTCTCCTCTGAGGCCTCAGACCGTGTGTTAGCGCAAACCAGTGCCAGTCTATCGAAGCCCTTCTGCTATTCCATACAGCGCGGGCGCTGCGAGGAGAGCCCACACAGCGGAACCTACAGGAGCAGGAGGAGAGGTAGAATGGAAAAGGACAAGAGAAGTAGGAGTCGTCTACTGTAGATTTCACTGGCATCACCAAACAATGTGCTGGCACGGGAAAAACTACGAGCTGTCGTTCCGTCACCGTCTACGCCCCCAGCTGTCCAGCAGGAAATGGCCACCCCCACGCAGCTCATTTTACGGGCTGCCCCGGGGCAGCTCCAGAGACTCCATGTTGGCGCAACCCTTGAGCTGCGCCGCGAGGGGCGGCGAGGGAGGCAGAAGGAGAGAAGAGGAGGGGGGAGGACGGGGGGAGAACGCAGCACGGAGGGAAGGCCACTCGCCTGGCCGTCGCTTCCAGGGGGGACCCAGCGGGGAGCCGGGCGGCGAGCCGGCACCCGACCTCGGAGCAGGCCTGGGGCCCTCCCTCCCAGCGGTGCCCGTGAGCGTCACGAGCACCGGCATCACCCCCCAGGGGGAGCCCCCAGGGCTCAGGGTGGAGTCGTGGGCGGCCCCGATCCCCGGCACTCGGGCCCGTCCCGCCCCGCTGACGAGGGGAGGGAGGGAGGAGCAGAGCGGGGAGGGGAGGAGAGGAGGGGAAGGAGCAGAGCGAGGACCGAGGGCTGACGCGAGGAGGGACGGGGCGCGACGAGCGAGAAGATGCGAAGTCGTCGTCGTCGTCGAACGACGACGACATCGAATTTTCTCGCGAAGCCGCCGTCGCTCAACGACGACGACCTCGCCAGGAGACGAGATCCCCTCCCATTTCCTCCTTCCTGTCCGTCTCCCTTTCCTCCTCCCTCGCCTATCCACTCTTCCCTCCCTCGCCTATCCACTCTTTCCTCCCTCGGCTCCCCCTCCCCCCCCCATCCACCCTAGCTCCTCCTCGTGGCGCACTGTGGCGATGCAGAAAGATTCACAGGGGAACAATGAAACAAGCTGTGTTGCTTGCTGCCGCTGGAGTTTGAAGGAGGATCACAGAACTCAATGACGACAACTCCCATGAGCAGGCCTGGAGCCCAGTGTCTCAAGAATCGCCCAGGGCGCAGCTGCGTGACAGGCCACCCCAGGCATTGATGAATCGCCATCCTATATTGCGCCTGGTCCTCCCCTCTGCTCATCCTCGTCCTCATTCTTACCATTGATCGTCATGGTCAGAATCATCACAACCATCCTTCTGCTTATATTCTTCCTTGCAATGTCTGGACTGATTGCGCAGAACACCAGAGAGGGCACAAGTCTCATCCGAGCGCAACCCGTGTTCCATGCACCAAAAGGGCGTGAAACAAAATTGCCAACACACACACACACACAAAGCACCCTAGATGCTGCAAGGCCGACGTATTATCAGACCTGACTGTACTCCCCGTACTGCTCCTCCCCCCATTCTCGTCATTCGTCGTCATGGTCAGCATCACCACTATCGTCGCTCTCCCTGCACAGATGATCATCATGGCGCGTGGCAGCGCCGACGCGCGCCTGCCCACCGACGCCCTTCCACACGGCGCGGGCGGTGCGATCAGGGCCGGCACAAGTGGCGTGCTATCAGTGGAGCTGAACGGGGTTGTCAAACATAGGGTGAACTCACGCCCCGAGGATCATCGACCGTGGACCTCGCGAGGAGAGACGGCGAACCCCTTTCTCCCCCAACCCCACCCCTCCCTGGCTCTCCCCCCAAACCCTGCTCCTGTTCCTCCTCGCCCTCCTGCTTCTCGTCACTCGTCGCCGCGGTCGGCAACGTCACCGCCGCCCCCTCCTTCTCCTCCTCCTCCTCCTCCTCCTCCTCCTCCTCCTCCTCCTCCTCCTCCTCCTCCTCCTCCTCCTGCGTCCCGACGGGCCTTCACGTAGGGAGGTCTGCCCAGGAAAGGGGGGGGCTGGCTCCCGGGCTCCGAGGTGGCGCCGCGCCGGGCCTTCCCCTCGCCTCCGCCCCCCTTGTCCCCCGCCTGCATCTCCTCCTCCTCCTCCTCCTCCTCCTCCTCCTCCTCCTCCTCCTCCTCCTGACTGTTCCCTCTCCTCCTGCCTCCTCCTCCTTCTCCTCCTCTTCCTCCTGATGCCCGATTCCTGATTCCTGATGGCGTGGAGAGTCGATGATTGTCGTCGATTGCCGCCCCCACCAGGGCCGGTCGGCCCTGGGGGTGTGATCAAACTAAACAGCCTGGCCACGATAGGAATTGGCTATAGCACACATATGCAAAGTGAGAGCAAGGAGGACAGACAGAGGGAGGGAGGAGGGACCTAAATCAGGGAAGGACGACAGACAGGGAAGGACGACAGACAGACGAAACACCAAGAACCTTTATCATGACCTCGAGGGAGAGGGGACGAAGACAGGGAACTGATGCGTCGGCTGTGGCTGCGTGCAGCGGCGGTGTGGAAGATGACTGGGGCCATGGGGCCCTTCAGCGGGTCCTCCCCCTCACGGGTCAGCTGGCCCTGTGGCGCCAGCGCTGGGGGGGGTGCACCCTGGGCCCCCCTCCAAGTGCCCAACTTGAAGGCAGAGGATGAGGGAAACGACGGGCGGCATTCCGCGCGGCTGAGGCAAGGAAAGGCGTGGCGAGCGGGACAAGGGTGAGAAGGTGGTGGCGGCCGCTGACTGGCTGAGGATGTTGAGAAGGGGTGCACCGAGTGGAGGCTGACAAGACATGGGGCTGCCTTCAGCGTCGGCGCTGCAGGGGGCAGGTGTGAAGCCGCTGGTCGGCTTGAGGAGGGGCGGCGGAGGCTGTGGCTGGCGTGGCAAGAGTGGGCGGCGCTGGCTCTGCCCACCCACGGACAGGGGCCGCTGCACCTGCTCATAGGAAACCCCCGCACGCGCCCCCGAGGCGAACGGCGGGAAGCCTCGCTTGCAAGCAGGCGTGAGGCTCCTGGCACGTATGCCTCGCGGCCGCCGGGGGGGGGGGGTCCACCGAGCGTGATGGAGGTTTGCGCCGTCCTGCTGGTGGCTGGTGTCACGCTCGCCTGGGGATTGTGGCCGGCCACACTCGCCGAATGGGAAGGCATACAGGCTTCTCCCCCTGCACATGGGAAATCCCCCGAAGCGCCCCCCCTACCCGCGACTGTTACCCTCCCCTGCCGAGCAGGTGTAGCTTACCCAGATCGCGGAGGTGTGGGCCGCTCTGGGGATTTCCACCGTGCGTGGGAGAGGTTTATGCTTTCCGTGGCAGCGGCGGGCGAACGCGGTCCCATCCACCCCTCCGTAGTATCGACAACCCATCCTCCCGCTGATGATGTGGCAGGCGATCGAGGTCGCGGCTGCGTGAGGCGCATGCTGAAACGCAGGGTGTTGCCTAGTCGCCACAGTTCTCCTCCTCCTCGTTTTCCTCTTCCTCTGCCCTTCATCCTCCGCCGCCATCCCTTCCTTCCTCCCTCCCTCCCTCCTTCCCTCCCTCCGCCCTCCCTCCTGCTCCTTCTCCTCCTCCTCCTCCATCCCGTTCCCTTATGAATAACTCCTCCGTGTGACACCCCAAGACGTGTCTAGGGCGGGCCAGGCGATTCGCCTCAGACTTCTTCACCATTCACGATCCTGAAATTGTAAATCTGCAACGGTAGGGCGGCTTGTTTTCAAAATATTGTTCTCACCCTAGCGCCGCGCACATTCGTCTAGAAAGTTTGAAGCAGCTTCAAGGATGGAGGGCAGCTCGTTTCAAAACCTTCAGAATGGAGGGCGATTCCTTTTCAAAATGCGGCTCCCGCCTGAGCACTGCGTACATTCGTTGAAAAGTTCGAAGAAGTTTCCAGGATTCGTAGGGTTGACATTATGACACGATTGATGTTCGTCAGGACCGAACAGTCCCGTTGATTTGCCGTGAAGTCCCAGGAAAAGTGTGATGGCACGACTTGGGATTGTTGGGACACAACTGACACTTTCTTCCGCGGCGTTGAATGCCAAGAACTGTCTTTCGACACATTATTGCAGGGGCCTGTGACACGGGAACTTGGAGGGAGGGTTGTTGCAAGATCGTTACTGCATCTTGTGTTTACACTGATTATCCTCATCCTCTATATCTAGAGGCAGAAAAAAAACTGCATAAACATAAACTTTTGGCGCTCCGCGCGAATTGCTTGGATGCGTTGGGCCCCCCTCCCTGGCGTGCGGAGCGCGCCAAGGGCGGCGCCGGAGGCGCCGCCGGGGGGGCCCAGCGCGGATCCAAGAAATCCGCGCGGAACGCCAAAAGTTTATGTTCATGCCGTTTTTCCCTCTTCGAACGTCCTCCCGCCCCCCGGCAGGGCGCTCCGCGCCTTGGCCTGCAGGTCCGAGATCATCTCGGGGCGGTCCGTTTCGCCCGCAGAGAGCGGCAGAGGCACACGGTCGAGCTCGGTCGGAGGAGGGGCGCGCGAGAGGGTGCACGGCGCTTCCGAGGGCCACGCTGCCCCAGGAGCGCAGAGAGTGACTGCCTACCAGACCACCCCAAACCAACCCGAAGACCCGAAGTGCGGGTTGGGGGGGGGGGTAGGGCTTCACATGTGTTTTTTCGGTGTGCCCCGTCCCGCCCCCCCACACTCGAAATGGAGGGCAAGTCGAGGCCTTCGGGTTGGGTTGGGGTGGTTCGGTGGGTGGTGGGAGAGCATGGAGCGCGATACGCAGGGCACGAGCAGGCAAGTCCGTCCAGAAAGTTGCCCGCGAGGGGCAGGACCTCCGATGATGCGCATCCCGTGCGCACGAGGACGGAAAAGCTTGCTCTGCGTGCTTGCCGCCCACTGCGCAGACTGCATCGAGCGGTTCTCCTATTCGATCATGTACAAAGGAACCCTTGATTTGGCAGGTCGACCCAATAGCCAAACTCGACTGTAGACTTTCCGAGGTCCGCGCGGACATCCGAAAGTATGTTTCAGTACTCGGTTTACGGATGACTTTGACATCAACGGCTAATGACCTTGGTCAAGGGGCAACAGTTGCAATGACCAGTTAGTAGTGCATGAAGCCAGGCACACTTCTGCTGGCAATGTCGGGAAGAACGCGGGACAAGTCTGGGCAGGCAGTGCTGAAGTGCGAGCAGGAGCAGCAAGCCGTGCTTGACAAGCCATAATACAAAGGCACCTTCTGAGGGGCCGACACTGCCGCGGAAGCTCACGTGCCCCGTAAAAGCACGCACACCGAGTCGCGCATCACATAATCGAAATGAGTATCGAGACCTGCTGGGTCGGGTTAGGCCTGTCGAGGAGCCGGGGCGAAGTCCGCGTCTTTCCGAGCGCTGCGTCGGCCTCCCATCGGCTATGGATAAGCCGAGGGCGGAAAACAACATCCCCCGATAAGCACCCCACAAACGAAACCCAGCAGGAAACGCATGTACGGAACCGGCTGGCAAACGCAAATTACAGTAGGGGCCCGACCACAAGAAACCTTCCACAAGAAACCCAACTCTGAGAACACAGGACGTCTGTCGACGCTTGGTGTGGGAACGTCACGCTTTCCATTGCAAGACCATCGAAACCCAAGAAACCCAGGGCACCCTGGAGGCAAGCAGGGTGTTTCTTGGCATGGGCCCCGACTGTATGGGGACCGGGTGCTTTTTTCGGACCAGTTCCCCATCCTTTGAATAAGGGAAGAGGGTGGGGCATCAGGGGGACAAGAAAGAGAGAGCCCCTCCTGGTGCCGACCCTTCACATCGCGCGCGCACGCCCCGGCCCGGCCCTACCCGCCCCCCGTCCCGCCCATCCTCCTGGCGAGGATCAGTCAGCACCGAATCGAAACCTCTGATAGAATCGACACGGGGTCGAAACCGAGACGGATTGACTGCGCCAGGACGCGCAATAACCCCATGCGCGCATCGGGCTGCATCGGATCGTCCGATCATCTGAATCGGATCGGATATTCTCCGCCTCCATCACCACTCCCTCCTCCTCATCATCCTCCGCCCTCAGCGCCCCCGCACCCCGTCTCAGGGGCATCTGGAGAAGGTATCCTGTGGGTCCTCTAATGGGGGTCGGGCTCTTGGTCATGCCAGTGGCCATGAAATGCAGTGGCACGATTGCACAACCGATGGTTCAGAGTCAGAGTCGGAAGCCTCCTCTGACCCTTAGGTCGGGAATTTCCCCCTACAGGCGGATTTCGGGCGGGAAATTAAAAAGTCAAGACATTATCAAAAGTTGTCAAGAAGATGGTAGAAAAATCGTCCCCAGACTGTGTTTTAACTATGTTTGAATATTCCTCCTGTTGAGGGACACGCCCGACTTAATCTTACCCCCCTCGGCACATACGCTCCCACGAGCAGATTCGGTGCCAGCTGCATGTCTGGCAAAATCAGTGCGAAAAGCGCTTCTCCCCCTCTCTCTCTCTCTCTCTCTCTCTCCCCTGATTACCTACCAGACCACCCCAACCCAACCCGAAGACCCGAATGTGACCCGAATTTCGGGTTGGAGGGGGGTGCGGGTTCCATGTGTCTTTCAATGTTCCCCGACCCCCCCCTGGAAATGGAGGGCAAATCGAGGCCTTCGGGTTGGGTTGGGGTGGTTTGGTGGGTGGTGATCCCCCTCCTCCTCCCCCATCGATCCACACGCTCCCGAGGGGCAACGGCCAGGGGCGGCTGGCTGAGGGGAGGGAATGTCGACCTGAAACTCGGAGATGCATCGCCGATGGATCGCCGATGGGCCCTTTTGATGGCGAAACCCATGGTTCCCAGACGGGGTGGGCAACCAGGCCGCTATCCACGATGAATGGGCGATCGAGGGTCGATGCAGTCCCACCTGGGCAATCTACCCCCCTAGCGCCCGAGCTCCCCTGGGCAGATGCGAGCCCACTGCACGCAGGCAAACGGGACGGAGGAGCGCTCCTCCAGGACCTTGCCGATGGGCGACGCTTTCTCCGCCGCGGCGGCGCCGAGCAGCGCCAGGGCGAGCAGCCTCACGGAAGCCATCCTTAGCAAGGCCCCCCGAGGGGAGGCGAGACGGCCGCGAGAAGACGACGACGACGACGACGACGACGACGACGACGACGACGACGACGACAGCGAGGACAAGGACGAGGACGACGAGGACGAAAACGACGACGAAGACGAGGACGAGGACGAAAACGGCGGCGGCGGTGGCGGCGGCAGCGGCGGCAACAGCGACGACAACGACGACGGGCAGTCCGGCCTGGCGGAGGAGCTGCCTGGGAGAGAACGAGATGGAGGCTCGGGGCGGGGGAGAGCGGTGGGAGGAGGGATTTTTGGGATCGCGCACGTGCTGAACAATCTGGCTGTCATGTAAAGGCGGCACTGCAACTAACAGAGTGCATATAAAAGTCATCTGCACGGGCACCAAGTGAACAAGTCAGCGGTGGGAGGAGGGAGGGAGGGAGGCGGGAGGGAGGCGGGAGGGAGGGAGGGATTCAGAAGGGCGCCGCATCGCCGATGCATCGGCGACGCATCGGCGATGCATCGGCGATACATCGGCGACATCGGGGGTGCATCGGCGCAGCCAGCGTGGAGAAAATCCGCCGACCCTGTCGGCGTGTGTGAAGGGCTTGTCTGTTCGAGTAGTCGTCTCTGTCAGTCGTCGTCTCCGTCGTCTCCTCTCTCTGCACCCTCCTCGAGCTCGTCAGCGAGAGGAAAATCTAGCAATGTCGTAATCGAGTCAAAGGGAAGTCCCTTCCCTTTGATCCCTCCCCCGTCGGGGGGGGTCCCGGAGGGGGGTCCCAGGGAGGGGTCCCGGGGGGGGGTCAGATACGCATCCCCCCCTCGGGGGCCCCGGGGCCTCAGAAAGTACCACGACAGGCCAAGAGTGCCCCAAGAGGCCCCCGAGACGGTCCAAGATGGTCCCCCGTCGGTAAACGATCGGTCCAAAACGCCTTCACGCCCTCCAGACTGCCCAGGAGGCCTCCAGGACGCCGGTTGACGCCTCCAAGAGCACTCCCGAGAGGGACCCAAGAAGCCAAACTCATTGAATTTCCAAAAAAAATTGTAAGTTTGGGAGGTCTCGCCTTTTCCCCACCGCTCCAAAACGGCGCAAGAGGCCCCCAAGATCGCTCCAAGACGGCTCAAAAGGCCTCCAAGAGGGCCCCGAGACAGCCCAAGAGGACCCCAAGACAGCCCAAAACGCTCCCAAGACGGCCCAAGAGGCCCCCAAGACGGCTCCAAGAACGTGCCCAGACGGGGGACCCGAGCGGACATTTTGAGCCCTCGGCCCCAAGAGGCTCCCAGGAGGCCCCAAGAGGTTCCCAAGAGGCCCCAAGAGATCCACAAGAGGTCCCCAGGAAGCCCGACGAGGCCCCCAAGAGGCTCCCAAGAGGCCCCCACGAGGCTCCCAAGAGGCCCCAAAATTCCTCCCCAGAGGCCCCCGAGAGACTTCCGAAGAGACCCCAAGAAGCATCCCTGAGGGCTCTGGCCCACGTCAGCGTCGTCGTCGTCGTTGCCGCCGCCGCCGCTGCCGTTGTCGCTGTCGTCGTCTCCCTCCAGGGTCGGTGGCACCAGCCATACGACCTTCGCAGTCGGGCTCCACATCGAGCGGCATCGCCGATGCATCGGCGATGCGGCGGGATCCTCCCACCCCATTTGCTCGGGCCCCATGGGGAGGCCTAGAGTGAAGGGGCCCCAGGACACACAATTAATATACACAAATAAAAATATTCCCCATATTTTCCCATATTTTCTGGGTTTCTGTCTTCCCCCCCACTTCCCATATTTTCCCATATTTTCTGGGGAATCGAGGATTAATTGTGTCTGTGTGTTTTTTCCTCTCCTGATAGAGACCGGCCCGATGCCCTCGAGCCTGCCCGCCCTTCCTGCTGGCCTAAACAGGTGCCGGGCCACCTCAGACCCCCAAACTGCTCCGAACATCCACCCGTGCGGCAGGCTCGCGTCATGTCGGCCCCGGCGTTGGTTCCTGACACCACGGGGATCGTTCAGCCGAAACGCCAGATCGTTCAGCATCGACCGATTCTGGGTCGCCGGCAGCGTTCAACGCTGAACGCCAGCGGCGGCTTCGAGGCCGACCGACACGATACGAACCTACCGCTGATGGAACCATAGCTATCGTCAGCTGGTAAGCGTTTTCTTATTCGGCGTTTCGACATTGGGAGCAAAGGGGGGGGAGGGTGGGCTTGGTTCCGGACCTCTGCTTCATGCGACTGTTTGATGCAGTGCGTCCTATGAGGGAGACTCCACCTGCTTGAAACAGGCGCCAAAAAAACAGGGGCCAACAAAAACAGCCAAAATCCACTCCGGGGGGGGAAGGGGGGTGCGAGGGCCCGCGCCGACCGGCCAAACAAAGAATAAAAACGATCGCCTGCTGGCCCGCCTCGATCCAGGGAATCGAAGGGCTCAGGGCCCAGGGCACCGTGCGCGCGAGGGAGCGCACGCCCCACTGCCCTCGGGGCGTGCACCCGCCCCGCCCGCGCCCGCCTCCGCGCCCCGCTCCCCGCCCCGTTCCCCCGGGGCGCACGACGACGACGGCGACGACGACGGCGACGGCGACGACGGCGACGACGGAGGCGGCAGCGGCGGCGACGGCGCCGCCGCCGGCGCCGGCGCCGCCGCCGGCGCCGGCGCCGGCGCCGGCGCCGGCGCCGGCGACGGCGACGGCGACGGCGACGGCGACGGCGACGGCGACGGCGACGACGACGACGACGACGACGACGACGACGACGACGACGACGACGACGACGGCGGCGGCGGCGGCGGCGACGGCGACGGCGGCGGCGGCGGCGGCGACGGCGACGGCGACGGCGGTTTAGCAGGTGAGGAACGGTACAACTTAAACTGCGCCGCCGTCGGGGCCGCCTGCCCCATGGCGGCTGGAAAGCTTGCACCCCGACATGCCACCGTGGGGGGTATAAACTGTCTAGCCGCCCCTTGGCTGGCGTCCCTGCCGGCAGAAACAGAAATATGTCATGCCGTCCTTCGCCCGCGAAGCGGCGGCGACGCCCAGGACTGCACCCGCCGCGGCCTCGGAGGTGCTGGCCAATGCGAGATGCGCCTATCTGGCACGGGAGGACTGACCCAGCAAAGCACTCTGCTAGCAGCAAAGACGATCCCTTGCACAAGCAAAAGATGCCCCAGCTGAGTACTCCAGCAAAACTCAGCCCCTGGGGGCTCTTTTCGGGCCCCAGGACCCTCAAACATGGATCCGGGACGAAAAACTACCCCCCGGGAAGCGGTCGGGACCACTTGGGCCGCGGATGAAAATCACCCCAGCAAAGCACCCTAGTGGCAGAAAAGGTGAGGATGCGGGTTGAAGAGTAGGAGGTCTCATGTATGGGGACAGGGGTGAGAGCGCGACCACGTGCGCCTGAAAAGTTTCTGGGACCCAGGATCGTGGCCTTCCGCACCAACAGTGCAGCTGGTACTGAGGCGAGAGCACGATTCCGGAACAGAGCGTGGAGAAATCTCGGGCGAAGCAGCTGCCGGACCGGGCGATCTGGAGCCTCCCCGCTCCCACTGCGGACTCTTCTGTGGCCCCTTAACGTACCACGATCAGGCTCCTCGGACGAAAACCCCATGAGGGGAAGAGGCCCTGGCGGCTCGAGGGGGCGCAAGCCAGAGGAGGAGCAGAGACCACCGACACCAAGAGCCCATTGGGGAGAAGGCAGGACAGGGGCAGAGGTGGGGCCATAGGGGACAGAATCGCTCCAGGCGGCCCCTGGAAGAAGGAAGCGTGATCATCCAGCTGGGCTCGCTCCTGACCCCACCTTGGGATAGCCCGCCGTTTCTGCGAACCCCCGAGAAAGCTACGTGCACGTCTGGCGAAGGCCCGAACGGCGAGGAGCCACTTGGCGCTGCCCCCCTTCATGCCAGTGGCGCCAGCCCGATCCGGTTCGATCTTGATGTGCCGACGACCCGATGCAGCCCGATGTCTGCATGGGGCTCAGGGACACGCAAATAAATAGATGCAACTTCCAGGATTCCCTGGATGTTCGTCTTCCCCCCCCACCACTCCTCATATTTTCGCATATTTTCCTGGGGATCCGCGATTATTCCCCAATCAGAGCTTGCCGCTGTAGGGGTCCTAGCGGATTCATATGGTTAGGTGAGCTGTGTCGCCGATCTCGGTGGCCGGGCCCGGTGCCCCGGTGCCAGGTAGCCCCATAGCCCTATAGCCCTAATAATCCTGCAGCCCTACAGCCCAATAACCCTACAGCCCTATAGCCCTATAGCCCTAATAACCCGATAGCCCTATAGCCCAATAGCCCTATAGCCCTGTAGCCCTATAGCCCTATAGCCTTATAGCCATTTAGCCCTGTAGTCCTGTAGCCCTACAGCCCTGTAGCCCTATAGCCCAATAGCCCAATAGCCTTATGGCCCAATAGCCTTGTAGCCCTATAGCCCCGTAGCCTCATAGCCTTATAACCCTATAGCCCTATAGCCCTATAGCCCTATAACCCTATAGCCCTAAAAAATCAGTTTGGGTCTTTTATCCAGTATCATTTGTGTCTGTGTCATGTTTCACTCCTGACTGTTGTGCACGCTTCGGGGATCCCCAAACGGTGAGATAACCACTGCGTGTGGTGAGCCAGTGGGGATTCGGGGTCACCGCACAGTTCTGGGACTCGGGTTGTTCTCCCGAGGACGTCTCGGGCGACTGGGCATCCGAAGTCCCAGAACCATGCGGCGACGTACCGCGCGGTGAGGTCGCTGGGCATTCCGAGGTCGCCACGCGGTCCGTCACCACACGGTCTCGGGGTCCCCGAACCCTGGCGTGGCCAAAACGATCCGATTCCAGCTCCGTGACGATGCGGGCCGATCCGACGAACATCCCGACCCAATTCGTAAGAGCAGCTTCCAGGGAGCAGGAGGAGGAGGAGGAGGAGGAAAAGCAGGAGAAGGAGAAGGAGGAGGGGGAGGAGGAGGAGGAGGAGGAGGAGGAGGAGGAGGAGGAGGAGGAGGAGGAGGAGGAGGAGGGAGGAGGAGGAGGAGGAGGAGGAGGAGGAGGAGGAGGAGGAGGAGGAGGAGGAGGAGGAGGAGGAGGAGGAGGAGGAGGAGGAGGAGGACGAGAGAGGAGGAGGAGGAGGAGGAGGAGGAGGAGGAGGAGGAGGAGGACGAGGGGGAGGAAGAGGGGAGGAGGAGGAGGAGGAGGAGGAGGAGGAGGAGGAGGAGGAGGAGGAGGAGGAGGAGAAGAAGAAGGCGGAGGAGACCTGCACAGGGGGGAGCATCGACCCCCCCGATCGCCAACTCGTTGCCAATCGGGACCTGGGCTCCCCACCCCGCCCAGGAACGCGCGATCTCGCTGCCAGGGACCCATGGCTAATCCATCGGCGATGTGTCGCCGATTGCAGGTCATCGCCGACTGGGAAGGGATTGGTGGGAACGGTTGGATGTCAGATATGGCGCGAGTGCACCTAGCTTGTGGTTCCCCTCTCAGCTCTCCTCACGTGCGGGCGCAACGGATCCGTTCGGGAGGCTGCCCTCACGCGGCCGCGCGGTTCGCATCAATGCCGCCCCTCCCCTTCCCGACTCCGCCTTCCCAAGCATTCGATGTCTTGAGTTTCCCCTATCAGTGCTTGCACTGAAGGGGTCCAGCGGAAATTGAAAAATTTGGCGAAATTGTCCCGCCGAATTTGGTGACCGTCTGGGTTCCCCTATTCCTGGTTCCCGGGTTCCTGGTTATTGGTTCCGGGCCGATTTCGGTGGGTTCCTGGTTCCCGGGTTCCCTGTCGATCTCCTCATCGATCAAACCATCCACTGATTGGCGTTTTTCTCTGGTGTAATTTTCTCCCCCCCCTCAGCCAGGCCCAATTGCCACCATCCACAATTTCTCGTTTCCGGCGCCAATGGCCACAATCCAGTGTCTTTCTCCTTCCCTCTTCTCCTGCACGCTTCCCGTCCGAGCGCAAGGCCACCCGCCGCCCAGCCCTTGCACAGTGGCTGCATCCTGGCGCGCTTGCATTCAGAACTCCATGTTCCATATGTTTCTTGGCCTTCGCTTCACACAGATCAATGCCGACGCGCCGCCCAGGCGCGGCTTCTTCAGCGCAGCTCAGCTCAGACAGGCCCACCCCGCCAACCCCCCGCAGCGCTGCAGACCAGGACTCCGCAAGCCTCGGCGAGGGGGGTAGGAAGAGCGGACACTGCCTCGACGCTTGACAGCAGCTGCCTTGGGCGTGCCAGCGTCTTTGATGGGCCCCTTTTCCACCACCACCACCATAAGTTGGAGGGGGAGGGAGTCCTCCTCCTCCTCCACCTCCTCCTCCTCCTCCTCCTCCTCCTCCTCTTCGTCCTTCCTCCTCGTCCTCCTCCTCCTGCCCCCCTCCAACCAATGGTGGCGGTGGAAAACAAGCCCATCAGTCTTGGATTCTTGGGCGTTGCTTAATGGGGGGGTCACAAATGGGGGGGTCAGAAAAGGTCCCCTTTCGTGCCCCTTTCGGGCCCCTCCAGAGCCCCAGGGGGCTCGTTTAGGCACCGTTTGGGTACCTTTTCGGGCCACCCTCGCCGCCCCCCCATTTATGACCCCCCCATTACGCAACGCCCAAGATTCTCGCCGTGGGCTTCAACCGGACATCCACGTTTGACCAAAAGTAAAAAGGCAGCCAAGGCGCCAGGGATTACACGGGGTTCCCCAGCAGTCGGGGCCGCGGACGAAGCGATCACCTTCCTCCTCCTGGATCGGCCCCATGTCCAACCGAAACGGCGGGCGACGGCGAGGGAGGTCACACAAAAACCGGCCCCTCACGTGCAAGCACCACGAAAGCGTAGGAGACCCCTGCTTCCAGATACGATCGCCCGACCGCCCACATTCCCTCGATGTAGTTCGGAGGCCTGGCTGAGACTAGCAAGCGCGCCTTCGGTGGCAACTCATGGGGCCCTATCATGCCATCTCGCTGGCTCTTGCGAGTCGACGCTAAACGCCGCTAGTGCACGCGAATCAACGCGTGTCGTCAATAAATTGACCCCAAATCGACGCTCATCGACGCTAAATCGGCGCTGACTCATCGATTACCCGACGCTAAACGACGCTGACGCACTCTAGAAATGGAATTACGAGGGTATTGAAGGCTTCCAAGATTTGCTACCGAACCCCAGCGGCCACGCTAAGCCGCGGACTTCGTTGCGTCAGAAGTTGTCAGCCCCGCAGCTCCGAAACTGAGCACAGGCCGCCCGACTTGAGTCTGTACGGCTTGAGGAGTCGGGCTGCGGCGCCGAGGAGATCGAAGGAGAACAGAGCAGGCGCACGGGACCTCGTGCAGTGGAGTCGGAGGGCTGCAAGAGAATCGCGGTCCCTGACTCCCGGGCAGGAACAATCAATATCGAATCGGGAAATCGGATCGGATCGGAAGGTGCATCGAATCGGGCCGCAGCGGCACAGAGTCGGAAGCGACTGGAGTCGACGGCGCCAGGAGGCACAACAGCGCCATGCAAGCATCGGGCTGCATCGGATCGCCTGAAAGTCGGAATCGAATCGAATCGGGCCAACCCGAGCCGATGTGGAACCGTATCGATCAGATCGAAATGGGCCCCGGCAGCGATGATGTTGTCGTTCTGTCTATCTTTCTCTCTCTCTCTTTCTCTGTCTCTGTCGCTCTCTCCCTCTCTCCCTTTCGTCTTTCTCTCTCTCTCTCTCTCTCTCTCTCTCTCTCTCTCTCTCTCTCTCTCTCTCTATATATATATATATATATATATATATATATATATGTATTCCTCTTCCTATATTTTTATAAGCCCCGGCGGGGGGAAAACCTGTCACCCCCCCAAAAAAAACCGGACTCCCCGGATCTGGGGCTTTGGGACCCTCCAGACGGGCCTCGAAGCGGCCACCGGGCCTCACATGGCGTTTTGCCAAGCCTTCCCAGCACACCTAGGGCGATCAGGGGGGTCATCAGAGACGTCCCAAAGACCCCAAAGACAGCACAAGAGCGCTCCAAGAGTGACCGACGTGACCTCAAGATGGCCCAAGAGGCCTCCAGGACGGCCCCAAAGAGGCCTCCAAGAGCACTCCCAAGAAGGCCCCCCGAGGCAAAAATCCATGATTTTCTATTGGTTTTTGGTAAATGTTACGGTTCTCCTCTGTTCGGCTTCCCGACGCTCCAAGACGGCGGTCTTCTGGGCGTCCGAAGCCGCCTGGGAGGCTCCCAAATCTCCCCACAACCATCCGAAAGGGCTTCCAGGCAGTCCAAGAAAGCCCCAAAACGGCACAACACGGGTCCAAGATGGCCTTCAGAGAGCCCCATGGCGCCCCAAAATGGCCCAAAGACACCCTCCGAAGAATTCCAAATCGTGATTCGGTCGTTCAGGGAGACCGCAGTTGGAGGCAGGGTGGCCCGAGGAAGCCCCCAGAGGCCCCCAGAATACGCCCAGAAGGTCTCCAGAAGGCCTTAAGAAAGCCTGAAACAGCTTTTGTGAGGCCCCTAGAGGCTCCCCAAGGAGGAGCCTCGGCAAAAGAGCTGAGGAGGATAGGGAGAATGCGCAGGGCATGGCGAAAAGAAGGAAAAATAAACATGGAGAAAGGATAACGAAAAACATTATTCTAGCGGCGATGCCAGAAAAGGCAACCAGGAATTATCGCTAAATTCTCGGTTTGACCTTCCTGCTATTCCGCCTTCATAACAAACTTCAAAGACGAAGGTGTATGGCGCGAATCGCCACTGCAGTCTTGTGTATATATATATACACACACACACACACACACACACATATATATATATATATATATATCCCTCCCTCCCTCCCTCTCGCGCCCACTCCATGCTTCTGCCTGCCAATGTTTGTTGTCTCTCTCTCTCTCTCTCTCTTTCTCGCTTTCTCTATGTCTCTCTCTCTGTCTCTCGTTCTCTCTCTCTCTCTCTCTCTCTCTTTCTCTCTATCTCTCTCTCCCTCTCTCTCTCTCTCTCTCTCCTCTCTCTCTCTATATATATATATCCTCTCTCTTAATATATATATATATATATATATATATATATATATATATATATATATATATATATATATATATATATACACCATATTTATCCCTCTCTCTCTCGACTTCTCTCTCTCTCTCTCGTTGTCTCTCCCTCTGTCTCGCGCCATGTGTATTTATACTGACATGCATACATACATGTGTAGTTACATGTATGCACGTGTACACTGATATACATATATACACAACTACGTATACACAAACGTATACATATACCTTTGCATATGCAATTATATACACATATACAAATACAAATGCACATTCATATACATATGCATATACGTATACATATGAATAGACATATACATATGCATTGTCATATCAGTAGACATGCACGTATACCTACACATATACATATACACATACAAATACATGTATATAAACATACACATGTGCATATACGTATAAAAATATGTACATATATACGTAGACATCTACATATACATATAGATATACATACACATATACATACATATACATACATATACATAGACATGGACATACACATATACATATACATATATGTGTACATATACACATACATGTTCGCATGCATAGACATATAAACATATACATATGGACATACATACATACATATATATATGCGTGTGGATATACATAGACAGATACAATTACAAATACATAAACACATACAAACATATATACATATACACCTACATATGGATCCGCTGCCGCGCCTAAAGGCACGATGTGGAGTGCTCCCCAGGCTTCTTGAGCTCTCTGCACTCTCTATTTCAATACTGATATAATACGATGTGGGGCACGGGGGCCCAACATCTCAGCTGCCCCGGCGTTCTCGCGCTTTCCCGGCCATCCCCCCCATGACTTTTCCAGAGGCTAGGCTAGAAGGCCCCAAGACAGAGGCCTCCAAAAACCCTCACGCCCCCGCAAGAGGCTTCCAAGAAGGCGCAAGAGGCCCCCCCACGGCACATTCGCTCGCCCCCCGCCCCCCGCCCCCCCCCCCCCATCGAACGCACGTTGATTCCGGGTTCGAGACGCCGTCGAATGACCGATTCGCCCTAACAACCCAAATATCCAACCCAATTGCCCAACTCTGAATCCTTCGCACCCCAGTCCTGCCAGGAACTGCCGGGCTCCAACCTCTTCTGGAGCTGCTGCTAATCTCCCCTGGATGCTCGGCTCGCCTCGCCTGTCAAGCCGCTCGATAACGCGTTCTCGACGTTCTACGCTATCAGGTTTGCGGCGCGCGTCTCTCCGGGCTCCACGTCTGCCCCCATAGCGCCCCGGCGTCGGCCCCATGGCCATGCGCTCCGACATCTTCACTGTCACCGGAATTCTTCGCGCAACTAGTGGCCGGGCAACTGAAGCTAAACCTGGACTGGGAAGCGCCATCGGCATGATCTCCCTGGATTTAGCTTCCATTCCAAGCGCGGTTGGGCCTGGCTGCCAGGGTAAACCTTCCATCTTGCTACGCCCATGCACGCGCCGATCCCCACGTCACCCCCTCTGCGCCTGCGCTCGCGAGACGCGGCGACGCCCTCTGGAATGCCCACGATTCACCCCTGGCCGGTTCCATGCATTCCCAGAAATACACCACCACCACCTTGCTTTGAAGACCTTGCCCTCTCCCGGGGCGGCACGCGACGAATTCCTCAAACTTGGGCGACGGCGCCTTTCGCGGGCCGCCTCGCGACGAGGGCAGACGCGCGAGCCGCTCGCCAGGGTGAGAAGGCATGCCATTCACCGAAATCAGACTCACACGTCGTCAAGCGCATAATTGAACGTCCTGGCTGGACCTTCGGCTGCTCCGACTGCCAACTCAACTGCAACATTTGCTCGGGAGTCCCTGACCGGACAAACTCCCACCCTTGCGCCCAGGCCCCGCGAGGCTTCGACGGCGCCCTCGAGCGCCGCAATGGAAGACTGCCCACTGCTTCCGAGGATCATAAAATCCCCCTGGGCGAGAAAAATTCAGCAACACAAAAGCCGCGGTTAAGTATGGACACATGCCTCTGTTGAATGAACCGCGGCCACAGGGTAACTTTGCGCCCCAGCAGCAGTGCGCGACGATGATTGGGTTTCCGCTGCTTTCTTCCTCGCCGCCCCCCCCCCCCCCCCCCCCCGCCGCTTAACTATAGAATGCCAACTGACATCGCCGGCGCACCTTGCCCTGGCACCCTTAAATGATTCCTGCGGGACCCCCCCCGGCACTCCCTCCGGCGTCGCGAGGGCGCCAGCTTCGCACGGGCAAGTGAGCTTTATCGCACAACTCATCTCCTCGATATTCTCCTTCGGCTCGGTCACGGATCGCGAGCGGCCCCATCCAAGCATCTCGGCCCCCTCGCCGACAATTACATCTCCCGCGTCGCTGAACACACGGCCCCCGCCCTCCCCCTCGCCCCCGCCCCCCCCATCGCGCGATGAGATGTCGACTGGGGCCAACGGGGCCACTCGGACTCCGCGGCAGCCCTCACATACCATCGCGAACTCCCTCGACTTCCCTCGCCCTCTCCTGACCCGCAAACTTGCCGGGCCCGCGCGGCGAACTGGGCGGGAGTTGCTGGCCCCCCGTGGATTGCCATCTTCTGCCCCGTTGCCTCATGCCCGAGGTAACTGCAGGATCCCCCAACGTTCTAACACTACGGGCTGTCCTGTTTCTACCATTTCGCGCGCAAGCACGAATGCCTTTTGACGTCGGCCACCCGGGCGGGCATGCTCGCCATGGACCCCTATTCCGCACCCCACAACAACTCGTCGCCCACGGTTCCACCTGACTGATCCATTGGCTGCGCCGCAACGTCCACCGCCCCCGGAGGCCTCCGCGGGCGCGACTTGGAAGTGGGTTCCCAGGTTCGGGGGCCCAACCGCGCCGTTGGTCCCTGAGCCCACAACAACAGCTATCGCCTCCACGCCGCCCCCCCTGGTCCCTCGCCAGCACTCCACGGACTTCCTTGTCGGGCCCCTCCATCTCCAAACGTCACAGTCAGGCATGCATGCGCATCCAACTCTTCTCGTTCTCGAAGCACCCTGTGGTTCGGCAGCCCCAGTTGGCGCCACGGCTACAATTAACACTGCGCTCATGCGCCACGCACTGCCTCTTGATCCCTGACATCGCCCCCTCGCTCCTCCTCTTTTGTTTCCCGGCGCCGCGCCCCCCACTCCTGCGCCCCCTGAGAAGCCCCCAGCGCTGCGGCGTCGCCTGTAACTGCGCCAGCTTTAATGGCCTCGCCCATCTCGACCCCGCAGCATCCCAGTCCAAACATAGGGCTGCCCAAGCATCTGCGCGGGCCCCCCCGCGCCTCCGGCCACTCCCCGACTTGCAGCGACCTCGCCGGCGCGATTGGGGCAGCGGGCTGCGACGCGGACCTTTTCACCGCATTTAAGATCCCCCCTCTGGCTGATCGGCACAAATCCCCCCGCACCTTCCCCTGCCTCCGCGGCAGCCTCCTGGGAGGTCCCCTTCGCAGCCTTCCTCGACGCAGCCCCTAGGGCAACCCAGGGCGCCTTCACATCCCCCCTCCCATCCTCCTGCACGCACCCATATTTGACCCTTGACTCCCGCGCGCCCCCTCCTTCACTCCCTTTTCCCTTCGCGGCCCCCTTAGTGGCGCAGCGTTTGGCAATTGCACCCATACCCCCCACACTTGCAACACCTCAACGCAGCTGACCCAACTCGTCACGGTGGCGAATATGCAGACCCAGACTTCCCCATGGACTCCACCAACGCACTCCGTTTCTCGAGCTCGGCCGCCACATCGCTCACTTTCTCGGAACTCTCGAAGATCATGGCCAGGCTCGTTTCGCGGGAGAGAACGACACCGGCAACAGCGGAACACGATGTGTATATTCTCGGGTATGACATGAAGCCGTCGCTCCAACGTAGGCCATTATATTGTCCACGTGGATCCGTTCCCTCCAGCTTGCCATTCAGCAGATACCAGAGGTCCTCCTCCAACTCGGCGCAGTCGCCATTTCAGATTCTCCTGCGGCGCCATTTCCTTGTTTCTTGATGCGCGACCCCTTGATTGATTCGCTAAGTGTTAACCTCCAGCGCTTGATCTTAATCAGGTAATCATCTCCGTCGTCTGGTAACGCTCCATACATGGTTTTGGGTTTGTTTTTCAAATGTTGCACTGGTTTCCGATAGCCGTGTTTCACTTGGGCAAGCGCATTCAACAATTTGTCGTTCGGGAACGTATTTAACTGTTGAACCGCCTTGCATTCGCTTACGGGTTTGCTTCCACCTCCCCCGGTCCGAGAAGTTTCTGAAAACGGCATGGCCCCAGCGATGTCGGGAACATGCTCCGAAGCGGTTGGTTCGCATTGAAATTTTGCCCAAGCGCGTTCTTAAGTTATTCAAGTGGTCCTTGCCGCACATGTTGCGACTGACGGCCGGTATCAAAAACGCATTCATTTTGTGGCTCACCCACAACTGCGAATGCCTCGCCATGGTCAACCATGATGGTGCCTAGCGTAGCGCTGCGATCGAACAGCGATGTCATCTTGTCAACGTTGGTTTCGAACGTTATGTGAACATACCTGGTTGCTCCACTCTCGTATTGTACCCAGCAGTGCACAGTTCCACGAATCGGTTGGTGCTCAAGTTGAACCAGCCCTCTCGGGCCCCAGGTAACGTCACATCGAAAACTGAATCAGCTGTACCTGGATTCGGTGGAGCCGTCGCGGCTGCCGCCGCGGCCATCGCAGGAAGGCGGTTGCTTCGGGGAGTTACCCGCGCGCACTGGAACCGGTGGGGCGAAACACGGGCTCCGCCGCCATGAAAATACGATACGTAAGAGTAATTTTCTCTGCTGCGGAAACATAAGCCTTGAGCTACAGTGCAATCGGTCGACGCACGTTGGGTGGTCCTAACCGAGTCGTGTCCGCTACGTTCACTGTTATACCCGCGTGCTCACCCAATCGAAACGGTTTAACAGAATACACAATCCTCCTGTGTCTTCGCCTCCTCATCTTCATCAGCCTTCATACCGCAAAACAAAAACGAGGTCGAGGTCACGCCATTCCCAGTTCAGACATGTCGTCGGAATTGCGCTTTTCCTACATTCAATATTTTTGCTGCTGAGCTGTTGCACAGCCGCACGCAGTTGGGTACAAGCGCGAGTAAGAGTGAGCATGTGCAAGTCCTAGTGTGAGTGTTCCTCTGTTTTTCTCTGCCGCCGTGTGTTGCCTTCTCTTGCCGCCCATGGCGGTTCCCCCATTGGGCGCCCGAATGCTATGCCACAAAATCGGTTTCCCCCGTCGGTTACATCGCGGTAACTCATGGGGCTCTGACAAGGAAAAGCGTCGGAGGTGCAGAACAAGCGCCTCGCCCGAGACATCTCCACAAAATCCCAGCGAACGGGCAACTGTCCTACGGTTCCTCCTGAAGCGCGGTGGTGCTGCCGCTGCCTGACAGTCTTGGTTGGTGCCTGCGGGTGCCTGTCCGTGTCTGTGCATCGGGGGCGCGCATGGATTAGCGATCCATGGATTTGGCGCGCGGTCGCCAAATCCGTGGATCGGGGGAGGTGCCGTCCCCAAAATGCGGCCAGTGCCGCCTCGCTCGGCGGCGGAAATCCGCGATTTCCCATGGAAACTGGACCCGTGGCTAATCCACGCCCCCTTGATCCATGTTTGCGATCGCCTGAGAGCAGGCTTGCGCAGGTTTCCGCCGAGACGGTCCCATTCTCTGGCCGCGAACGAATCCGTGGAAGACACCTCGGCAGCTCCCCCCTTCGGGGGCCCAAGGGCCTCCGACAAGAGCGGAGCCCGGCTGCCAAAACCTGCGGTTTCGCCGCAGACATTCATCACAATCTGGCAGCGAACGGGCACGTGCAACCCTTTGTTTGGAAGTGGGCTGACGTCCAAGCCTGACTTCCCCTGGCGCGAGGAGAAGGAGGAGAAGGTAGGAGGGAAGGCGGAGAGAGAGAGGAGGGAGGCGGAGGGAGGAGGACGAAGCAGGAGGGAGGAGGGAGGGAGAAGGGGAAAGGGGGGAGGCAGGAGGGAGCGGGAAGGATGAAGAAAAACGACGCGGACCCCCAGAAGGTCTGGACCCCTTCGTGAGGACCGGCTTCTCATCCGTGGTCGGTTCTTGACTGACGGTCCCGAGGCCCGGCGAGGGCCCCAGAGGCCGGTGTTGTCTGTATGTTTTCTCGCTGTCGCCATCTTTCACGACGCGGGGAAGCCATGTGCTCTGTGGCCACACGTCGGACCTCCATCGGCCGATCGGGGCGGGGCTCCCCCGGAGCGCCCTCGGCGAGGCGCGGCCGCTAAACGGCATCACGAGGCTACGCCGGAGGCCAGTCCACAAGAGACCTGAGGCCCCAGGGCGTCCATGGACTTCTGGTGTGGGAACGTCGCGCTCTTTTTCCCAACCATCCCGTGGTGTCGGGTCCTCGTTTTGAAGAGACAGCGCCCCGCGTCTCCTCTCCTTCCTTCCTTCCTTCCTTCCTTCCTTCCTCCTCCGCCTCCTCCCCCCTCCCTCCTCCCTCCTCCCACTATCACGGCACACCCCTCACACGTTTCGTGGCCCCATAGGGAGCTCCACCGAAGGCCCCAGTGACTGCGTTGGCATGGCGGCGCCGCACCCATTTCGGCACACCCCTCACACGTTCCGTGGCCTCATAGGGAGCTCCACCGAAGGCCCCAGTGGCTGCGTTGGCATGGCGGCGCCGCACCCATTTCGGCACACCCCTCACACGCTTCGTGGCCCCATAGGGAGCTCCACCGAAGGCCCCAGTGGCTGCGTTGGCATGGCGGCGCCGCACCCAATTTGGCACACCCCTCACACGTTTCGTGGCCCCATAGGGAGCTCCACCGAAGGCCCCAGTGGCTGCGTTGGCATGGCGGCGCCGCACCCATTTCAGCACACCCCTCACACGCTTCGTGGCCCCATAGGGAGCTCCACCGAAGGCCCCAGTGGCTGCGTTGGCATTGCGGCGCCGCACCCATTTCGGCACACCCCTCACACGTTTCGTGGCCCCATAGGGAGCTCCACCGAAGGCCCCAGTGGCTGCGTTGGCATGGCGGCGCCGCGCCCATTTCGGCACACCCCTCACACGTTTCGTGGCCCCATAGGGAGCTCCACCGAAGGCCCCAGTGCTACCGCCCTCATGCGCCCCGTACGCCCAGGACAGCGTTTCGTGGCACGCCTTTCGTGGCCCCATAAGGAGCCCCACCGAAAGCGGCACCCACAAAGCGTTATTCACAATTGCATATGGTTGGGTCCTTCGCCAGGATAATTTTGCAAAACCATCGAAATCCAAGAAACCCAAGGCACCCTTGAGGCAAGCAGGGTGTTTCTTGGCATGGGCCTCCACTGTAGGACACCGTCAAGAACAGCGAAAACGCAAGAAAACCGAGAGGGTCTGGTCTGTGGTTGCGAAGGGCACCCCTGGCCCAAGGTACCCCGAGCTTTTCGCTCCATTCTGGAGCGCCCTATGGGGGGGATGGAGACCGATCGCAACCACTTCGGACCGAGAGTCGACCAAGTCGGACCGATCACAACCAGTTGCGATCGGTCCGAAGTGGTTGCGATGTTTTTGGGTCGCTTCAATAAGGTTTCGATTAAGAGAAGGATCGTAAGAGCGTTTCTGGGTGCACTGCACTCCCCTAAGCCGCCCAATGGGAATCTGAAAAAGCGGTTGCGATCGGTCCGATCACCGGCGGCCGATCATGAGCTCAGCTAAACACATGTGTTTGAGCTCGAACGTGGCCATGATCGGTATACGATTCCGATGTGATTCGTATACGATTTATACGCGAATCGTTTGCGATTCCTATGTGATTCGTATATGCTGCCGATGTGATTCGCATACGATCACCAAGTGATTCGTCTGAGGAATTCGCCAGAATCCTGAGAGGGTCTCTTCGGAAATCTTAAGAATTCCTACGAGGGAATTTCTCTCCGGGATACTCGAGAACATTCGGGAAGCCTCGGGGATCTCTCAGAAGGCCGCATGGAGCGTCCAATAGAACTCCGATTAGAACGCCGCATAGAGCGCCCAATAAAACGCCCAATCGAGCTTCGAATCGAACGCCCAAATAAAGCTTCTAATAGAGCGCGCAACATAGCTCGTGATAGAGCGTGCAATGGAGCTCCGAATCTAGCGCCCAATACAGCGCCCAATTGAGCTCCAAATAGAGCGCCCAATAGAGCTCAGAACAAGCCTTCTCAAAAAACTCTCAGACGCCTCTGGGAAGCCTCTCAGAAGCCTCGCCGAAGCCTCAGAGAAGCCTCTCAAAGGCCGCACTGAGTCCTCGCAGAGGCCTCGGCCTCTCAGAGGCCTCAGAGAAGCCTCTCAGAGGCCTCAGAGAAGTCTCTCAGAGAAGCCTCTCAAAAAAACACTCTCAGAGAAGCCTCAGAGAAGCCGCTCAAAGAAGCCTCTCAGAGAAGCCTCTCTGAGGCCTCAACGAAGCCCCTGAGAAAGGCCTCAGAGAAGCCTCTGAAAGGCCTCGCTGAAGCCTCTTAAAGGCCTCGCTGAGAGTTCTGCAAAAGCTCTTCAGGTGCTCTTCTGACGCTCTGCAGAAGCTCTGCAAGAGCTCTTCAGGTGCTCTTCTGAAGCTCTGCAGAAGCTCTGCTGACGCTCTGCTGAAGCTCTGCAGAAGCTCTGCAGAAGCTCTGCTGAAGCTCTGCCAGCTCTGCAGAAGCTCTGCAAAAGCTCTGCAGAAGCTCTGCAAAAGTTCTGCGTAAGCTCTGAAAAAAAACAGACAACAAATCTTCAGAAGCTCTGCGGAAGCTCTGCAGAAGCACTGCAGAAGCTCTGCAGAAGCTCTGCGGAAGCTCTGCAGAAGCTCTGCAGAAGCTTTGCTGAAGCTCTGCAGAAGCTCTGCAGAAGCTCTGCTAAAGCTCTACAGAAGTTCTGCTGAAGCTCTGCAGAAGCTCTGCAGAAGCTCTTGGATCGGTTGCAATCTGGTGTTCTCCAAAAAGATTTGTATAGGAATCCTTCAGGTTGCGATCAGTCCGTTTCCAGCGGCTGTACTTCTGACCGAAACAGTTCCTGAACTGTACGAAGTGGCTGTAATCGGTCTTATTCTCCCCTATGGGGCCATCTGGGCCTCGTGATGGGGTGCTCCAGGGGCCGTGGGGGCCTCCCTGGAAATGCTGAATGCTAGGGGCACCGTGGGCCAGGGGCTCTTCAGCAACACCCAATCTGGGGGGCAGGCTCCCGCGCCAGGCACCGAGGGCTCGCGCGCGAGGGCGCCAGCTGCCTCCTTGTCCACGAGCTCCACGCCCATCTGGCGCAGCGCCTCGCGGATGCGGTCGGCGGAGTCGAAGTCCTGGGCGGCTGCCCTCCCCCGTGCAATGGGGCGAGGAGGAGCAGGACCGACCCTCTCGCGTCGTGGACAAAAACACCGGAGATCGACTACATAATTGATGTCCCCCAAAACTGGTTTTCACTAGATCTGCAAAAACCAACTTCTACTACTCCTTGAATGTGCGAGCGCTACACGTATTTTGTTCGTAGATTCGCAATTTTGGGGTCGATCTCCTACTCGAGCTTTGGGCGAGGAGGAGCAGGACCCAGACCCCCTCACCTTTGGGGGCCCGATCGGGAACGGCAAGAAGGTCTGGTTCCTGAAGGGTGATGTCGACGGCTGCTTGGGCGCCTCAGATCGAAATGGGGGGCCTCAGGTCGGGCTGAGGGGCCTCCGGTCGGGCTGAGGGGGGCCTCAGGCCTAGCGAGACCAACGTTGTCCAACGAACTCTTCTGGCAGCCACCGACCCTGCCGGCTCGCGGGACCGTGCACAAAGACTACACTGAATATGGACGACTGGAGGACCGGCCACGGAGAATGGGTCGAAAGCTTTGGGGACCGACGTTGTGGAAAAAATCCACGTCCCGTTACGCCTCCTGGGGCCATCGTGGAACGCTCTTGGAGCACTTTGGGGCGCTCTTGGGGCAGTCTTGGGACCCTCTTGGAGCCCTCTTGTGGCTCTCTTGGGGCTCCCTGGGAGCCCTGGAGGGCCTCCTGGGCCATCTTTGAGGCCAGGGGGGTCCCATACGTAGGTACCCCCTCTGGGGCCCGCAAAATCGCCTCTTGGGGCCCTCTTGGCTCTCTCTCTTGGAGCGCTCTTCGGGCCGTCTGGGGGGGCCTCTTGGGTCCCTCTTGGGGCTCTGTTGGGCAATCGTGGGGCAATCTCGAAGCATCAAAAGCGCATCAGAAGCGAAAAAAGCGAGAAGACAACAATCACGTCTTTCCATTGGTGCTTGAAGGAGTTCGGCCTCTTGGCGGGTCCTGAGAGGGGTCCGAGAGCACCTGGATCCCTCTTGGAGCGGTCTTTGGGGCCTCGTGGAGCATGTTGGAAGCCATCTTGAGCCATCCTCAGCTATCGGGAGCGAATCGGGAGCCATCTTTGAGGCCATCTTGGAGGCCATCTTGGAGAACGAAAGCCCCCTCTTGGAGCCATGTGGGGCCATCTTTGGCGCCCTGACCGCTCGCGGCCCCCCCACACCCAGACCCAGGGGGAAGGAGCAGGGGGAGGGGTCGATCCATCCCCGAAGGGAAGAAGGGAGTGGAAAAGGAAACGCCTGTAAACCATCTCCGCCCTGAAGGGCTGGTGATATTCAACCAAGACTGTCGCAGCCAGAAATGTTGTAAGGAGGCTTCGTGCGAGCCACAGGAGGTTCTTGCAACATCCCTTGGTGGGCCCACAGACCCGTCAGGACGCTTCGCCACTGCTCGGGACTCCCCCCGCCTCTGCGCCACCCCGATGGGCCCCCGGCAGAGGCGGGGGCTCCCCCGCTCGCCCAGCCGCTCCTCCGCACCAAACCCCCCGCGCGAAGTGGTGCGGTGCCGCCCTCCCTGCCGCCGCCCCGCCGCCCGCCCCCCCCCCCGCGCCGCTGCCGAAGCACGGACGGCCACCGTGCTGCCGCAGGGGAGGCCTCCTGGAGTGGGAAGCAACAACGGACGTGCGCGCCCAACCGTGTACATGAACACGGCCCCTCGGTCCGTGAGACCAGCCGCGTGATGCGAACAGTCGCGCCATGCGTACTCTCCCGAAACCAATGTGGACTCATGTGCGTGTATGTCCTTCTCCTGATAAGTAGGGTTGGCGTACAGAAGGCTCGTGTCGTGTCGACCCCGGCGTTGGTTCCTGACACAGCAGGGAACGTTCAACTTTGAAAATCGGCTGGTTCCGAGACGTCAGATCGTTCAACTTCGACCGTTTCTGGGGGTTCAGCGTTGAACGCCGGCGGCACCCGTGTCGTGAAAAAACGACGGATAAGTTGCTGCTATGTTCGAACTCTGGGGGCCCTTACCAGACTCCGCGACTGTCAAAAAAGGACTCGGGATGAAAAACGGTCCTAGGGAATGGGTCGAGACTTCTTGGGGTCGAAGTCGTGAAAGAATCACGACGTCGGGGGTCAGAGTAGATGGGATCGAAGGATCGCGCCGCATCGCCAATGCATCGGCGATGCATCGGCGATGCTCCCGGGACGCTGGCGATGCATCGGCGACGTCGACGCGGAGAAGCTCGGGCTCCACATCGAGCGCATCGCCTATGCATCGGCGATGCGGCGCGATCCTCCGACACTGCCTACTCGGACCCCATCTAGGAGGCCCAGACACAGGGAACGCCGAATGAGGAACAACGGGCCTGTTCTGGCAACGGCCAGCCTCGGCCTCGAACAGGCTCCCCTAAGATCAGACGACACGGAAAAACAGCAACAACTCGAAAAATCTTGACCAAAGTCCCAGACCCAAACTTTCCGCGGCACTGTTCAGGCCGCATCGAATGGGCCCTGGGGCTCCAAACTGAGCCAAAAACGGTCAGCTCAAAAAGATTGCGACGCCAAGATGTCCGGGCCCCCGACCCACATCTGAGGAACGGCCCGAAAACCAGCGCCCCTCTGGCTGCTCCCGCCGCTAGGCACCCGCCTCGGCTGCACGCAAGAGTGACCCGAGGCAGGTGTGACCTCTGGTGCGCGGCTTCTGGAGGTCGCGAGAGAACCAAACCAGCGCGCGCAGGCAGCTGCTATCGTATCGCATTCAGCGATCGGGGGACCCACGTGGGCCCGCACGACAAGTCACTCTGGCGAAGGGTCACTCATACGTGTAGTCGGCCGCCACGGTGGTGCTGACCTCTCCCGCCCCTGCTCGCGAACAACGGGACCCCCCCCCCTGGGCCGCGGCGCGCGGGGCGCCGCGCCTTGCTCTTCCGCGCCTCCTCCCGCTGGGCGATCTGGTTCTGCGCCGGAGGCGGGGGGTCTTTCTCTCTCTCTTTCTCTCTTTTTTTTTCTCTTTCTCTCTCTCTCTCTCTCTCTCTCTCGATCCGAGCCGTGTCGACCGTCCTCCTCCTCCTCCTCCTCCTCCTCCT
>CAUYUJ010018893.1:159950-164950 GCA_963575745.1 Prorocentrum cordatum | reverse complement strand
CTCCTCCCTGCTCCCCGCCTCCCTCTCGTCCTCCCTCCTCCCTCACCCCTCCCTCCCGCCACCATCCTCCCGCTGGCCGCCAGCGTGGCAAGCCCGCTGGGACGATGTAACCCGGAGCTGCCCCGCAGCGAAGCCGGCAGGTCCAGGTACGCCACCCCCCCACACCTCGCAGACGCCCACCGCTTCGGAGAACGCCTCAATCGGTGCGGACGAAGGGGGAGGATGTTGTAAGCCCCGGGGAGGGTCTGCATCTTTGTGGCAAGTACATATGGCGGCGCGTCAAATCGCAGAGGAGGATGGCAAAGATGAGGGCGCGTCAAATCGCTCCCAGCTGCTCGGTGCGCTTGGAGCCTGCAGAGGCACGCGGGCTCCACCGGGAGGCCGTTGAGATGCGCGGGGCAGCGCGCCCGCCCTCGGCACTTGTCTTTCAGCTGCGGCCGCGGCTGCGTTCGCGGCCCTGGCCAGGGCTGCGGCCGCGTCTGGGAGGAGAAAACTATTGCGTCTTTCTCGTGATGGTCTTCTTCTTCTTCTTCTTCTTCTTCTTCTTCTTCCTTCCAGCTGCGGGCGCGGCTGCAGCTGCGGTCGCGGTCGCAGACGCGGCTCGGAGGGGGAACTATAGCGAGTTGTTCGCTCTGGGCGATGGCGAGATGCTTGACGAGCCCTTCGACCCGCGGCATGGCGCTCTCGCGGACGGGCTCGCCACTCTGCCTATAGACACCCCGCGCGCCACCTGGCCTCCGCCCGCCCCTCCGCGGCGGAGGCCCGTTCTCTTCGCTTCGGCCTCGGCCTCGACCTGCCGGCCATGCTCTCCTCGCTCCTGCGCACGTCGAGCGGCAACCAGCGGCTCCTGCTCCGGCGCCACCTGTGCATGGCCGACGGCTCCTCGGCCGCGCGAAGCCGCGGAGGCTCCCTGCACCTCTTCGACGTGCCTCGGCCGCAGGGTTGGCGTGCCACGCCGGACCCGCCTCGCCACGCCAGCGAAGCCCACCCTGCGCAGGGCCGCGGGGTCTCGAGGGCAGCTCGCAGCCAGCACTGCCTGTAAGCAGCTTGGCGGCGCGCACAAAGGGGGTGGAGGGAGGGGGGGAGGGCTTCTTAGAAGGCGCCAGCCTCGCATCTATAGAGAAGGCCCGCGCCTTCGGAGAAGCAGGAGTGCTTCTGAGAAGCCCTTCCCCCCTCCCCCCACCCCCCTCTGCGCGTGGCCGAGCAGCGCGCGGTGGTTCCTGAGGCCACCTTGCCGGTGGAGAGGAGGCGGCCTGCTGCCGGGCGGCGCTGCTGCCGCACGGCGCTGCTGCCGCCGCGTTGCGGCCGCGGCGCCGCCATGGCGCCCGCGGCGTGCGCAAGCCTCGACCCCCCAGGGGGCTGCCCGCGCGACGCCGGCCGGGGCTGGCGGCTCGGGAGGTCATGGCGCCGTGGCTTGCCCTCCTCCTCCTCCTCATCCTCCTCCTCCTCATCCTCCTCCTCTTCCTCCTCCTCCTTCTTCTCCTCCTCCTTCTCCTGCGCAGCAAAACTGTTCAGCAGCACGAGTCTTTGCAGGCGCTTGCCCTGTTGTCGGCTAGAGCGCCCCATTGCGCTCATGCTCGTGCTGCTCCTGGTCCTGGTCATGGCCGTCGCTCTGACCTTCACCTCGCCCTCGTTCACTTCTCCCTGTCGGTCCTCGTCATGTCGTCGCCGTCGTCGCCGTCGTCGTCGTCCTCAGTCGTGTCGTGTCGTCGCGTCCGCTGAGAGATAAGTGGGGCGGCCATGCTGCTAGAAGGGCCCCTTAGCCAGGCGCGCCCTCCCATGGAGGACAAAGCTCGCTGGCACAATGCGTAGCAGGAGGTCGTTGGCGGAAGAGTTCTTGACCTACTTCGACGCCTGGAATGAATCACAAAGCCAAATGCGATGTCGCGCAGTTTACAACAGAGGAATCAGCCATGGACCCCTCGAAACAGATGGCCCGTTCTGGAAACCCTGAACAAAAAAAAAAACACTCTCGGGGGCGCATCTTTTATTTCCGCTGGGTTCCGCCGGCCTTCCGTCGCCTTCCGCTGGCGGAGATGCCCTTGTGCTACTTCCGACGCCTTCCGCCGCCCTTCCACCGCCCTCCACCGAGGAAGAAGTGGCAACTCCCTCGGTCCTCGAAGACGAGGCCATGTCTGGAACGCCTCAGATGGGAGCAGTATGGAAGAGGATGGAGACGGATGGGGTGAGGGTGGAGGAGCAGAAGGAAGCTCCATTCCGCTCGCTCCGTCTCACTACGAGACCCCCCCCGACGCGCAGGGGGTGGGCGGTGCCACGCCGCGGCAAGGACAAATACGGGCGCACACTCCCCAGCCCAGAGCAAAACGAACATGATATCATGATACGATTGGCTCAGGATACGTTCTGAGAGTTCCAGAGTCTTTAGCGGCCCTCGGCCAATCGCACGCGGCCAATCGTCTCTGGCCACGCGGGACAACAAGACAACCTGGAAAACTACGTACCAACGTCTCGCTCCTCTCATTTCGGTGCCCTAAACAATGCGGTGAGGGACCGTGCGATGACGTCGAAGTCCCGACAGACCTCACCGCACGCTCACTCACCGCACGATTTGGGGACCCCGGAGACCCAAGTCGCCCGAGACGTCCTCAGAGAACGACCCAGTCCAAAAACACTGCAGTCCCCCCGAATCCCCATTGACTCACCACAATTTGCGGTCACCGCACCGTTTGGGGTTCAAGGCAGCAGGGAGATTTGAACTTGTTGGGACCCCAGAAAATCGGTCGGGAGGAGATGAAGCCAAATCCGCTCAAAAGCGGTCCCCTGACCCCTCCCACGGTACATATGGTGCATTTTTTCACCCCGGATCCGTTTTTGACGATCCTGGGGCCTGAAACGGCCCCCGGAGAGAGAGAGAGAGAGAAAAAAAATAAATAAATATATATATATATATATATATAAATATATATATATATATATATTAAAAAAGTCCAACCCAGAACCTCGAACCTGCCCGCCCGTCATGCTGGCTGGAACCAGTGCTGGGCCACCTCGGACACCCAGCGGGCGGCTCAAAGCTTGGGGGCCCCCGACTGCTTCACGACGAGGCCCGTCTCCACGGCGCGGCGGCTCGGACATGCGCAGACGCAACTGCCGCGGCCGGTATGTCGACCCGGCGCGGCGCGCCTGATCCGATCGGCCAGGGCAGCATCCGCCCCGGCATCGGATCGAGCAATCGGATCGAATCAGGATCTGCATCGACTCGGCCAGCACCGGCAGGGTGTCGAGACCGCATCGGACTGGCCGCGCAAAGACGCACAGCGGCGGGTCGTCAAAACATGTCAAAACATCGGGTCGTCAAAACGCACAGCGCCAGGGCCGCAACGGGTCGTCAGAACATGTCGGCGCCGGTTCGGCTCGCGGGGCCGGCCGGCATCAGCGCGTTTGGTCGGAGGTCGACGAGGGGGCCCTGCTGGGGCGAGGGCCGTCTTTCGCCCGCCACTCCCTCTCCTTGTCGTACAGCTCCACGCCCCTGTCGCGGAGCTCCTGGGGCGGGGCCAAGCGCCGAGGCCTCCGAGGACCTCCGCAGGCCGCCCAGGGCCCTCGGCCCAAGGCCGCAGAGGGCCGCCGAGGGCCGCCTCAGGCTGCCCGCCCGCTCGAGGGCACCCGCCGCGGTGACCACGAACGGGTGCGGGTGCGTTCTTCTACACCCTGCGAAATGCTTTAGAAATCATGGGCTAAGAAATTCATAGTCTCAGAATTCGAAAAAAAACTCCGAATGTCTATTAAAATCTCAGGGTTTACATTGAAACATTAAGAATAATCGAGACTCTGGCCGAAAACTTGGGTTTTCTTAAGCATCGCCGGGAGTGTACCACCCTTCCTTCAGGATTCTGTGCGCGGCCGAAGCGCACCCGCCCGTGGGCACCCACTGCTAAATTCCAGAGGCCTCCTCGATAGGGTCCGAGCCGGAGAGCCGCGCCGCATCGCCAATGCATCGGCGATGCGGCTCGATGTGAAGCCCGACTTTCTCCACGCCGACGCCGCCGATACATCGGGAACGTCACCGACGCATCGATGCGATGCGTCGGCGATGCATCGGCGATGCGGCCCGATCCTGCAACACCTGAAAGGCCTAGAACTGCGGCGCCGCTGGTTCGAGCTCGGACGCAATCGCCGGGCAAGGCGCGCCCATGCCCTCCGACGCGTGCCCGCTGCGCCAGCACAGCTGGCCTGCGAAGCGCCCCGGCAGCATCTCGCGCCGCGGAGAGGCCTCCCGTGCGCAGGGAGGACGGACAACCTGACCAGACCCAGGAATGGGGAGCGATCTTGGCTAGGTCGGGGCCTTCCCTCGAGAGGAAGATCACCACACAACCAACCCTGGGGAACACCCCCTCCTCGACGGCTCTCCAAAGGGAGCTGGCTTCGGGAAGGTAGCTTCCAGGGGGACTCGAGGGTGGCCTCATCTTCTCCTCTCCTTGGGGTCATGTCAGCTGGCGCAGGCGCCGTGCCACCTTTCACGGTCGTGGTTTCCATGCCGCCCCCGCGCTGCCCCTGTCCACAAGGGGGCCCCAGGAGCCGGACACGGGCCTCCGGAGGCCCTGGCTCAGCAAAGGCGGGCCGTTCTGGCGGACTGGGACGGCTGACGCCCTAGTGCGGTTCCCGCGAGTCGGGCCCAGAGAGGAGGGCCGCTCGGGGCGACCCTGGCGTTCGCGTTCCCCCAAAAGCAGGGCCAGTCTGCATCGCATCGGGAAGCCGCATCGAATCGGAATGTGCGTCGGAACGGCTTGCATCGGCACGGAGTCGAAATCGAATAGGATCGGTCGCGCCAGAATGCACAACGGCGCCATGCAAGCATCGGGCGACATGAGACTGCCATGAAATAAAGATCGAATCCGATCGAACCCGCCGAAACCGACATCTGGTCGGACCGATCGGCCAGAGGTGGACTGTGGAAGAAGATGGATGAGGCGCGGCTGCTGGAAAACATCCTGAGGCCCGAAAGCCTGCTGCTGATGTGATGGCACCTTCTGTCCAACAAA
>CAUYUJ010018893.1:147450-154950 GCA_963575745.1 Prorocentrum cordatum | reverse complement strand
TCATCGGCAGCAGCATCATCAGCATCATCATCCACAAAAATATCGTCATCACCATCATCCTCATCATCATCAGTACCATCATCAGTCATCAGCACCATCGTCAGCATCATCATCAGCCTCATCAGCGTCATCATCACCAGCATCATCAGCATCAGAATCATCATCAGCATCATCATCATAAGCATCGCCATCGCCATCGCCATCGCTGTCGCCATCGCCGTCCGTCCTCCTGCTTTCCTGCATTCCACGTCTTCGTTCATCCTTCCTCCTCCTCCTCCTCCTCCTCCTCCCTCTGCTCACCGCCCTTCTCCTCGCCCTGGCGCGAGCGGGAAGGCGGGCGGGCGTCGGCAAACGCCTTCGTTAGGGCGACAGAAAATCTGTACGAAGTCCACCGCCCTTAGCCAAGCCCATCCTGGGCCCAGGAGTGGTACATACGCACCCCTAGCTTGGCCAGGGAGGCACATGCACCGATACTGGGCCGAGAATGAGCCTGGCCAGGGGCGGTGGAAATGTATTGCCCTCCTCGCACGGTGCGAGGCGTACGAAGGAGGTCTGTTGCCTCCACTTCTGCGGCAAAGTGCCGCTGGGCGCTGGGGGCCTCTTGCCTCCCGCGCGGAACATCGTCGAGCCCGAGCTCTGAAACTGTAGAGACTGCGACGGTCGGGCCGCTGTCCCGAGCGGCCCTCCCGCCCTCCGAGGTCGTCCACGGCGACGGAGCAGCCGAGCACTGACCAGACCGACATCGAAGACGAAACCGACCGAGGCCGAGGGGCCGCAAGCAGCCCAGAACGGCGGGGCGGCGCGTCAACGAGACGACAGCCCTTGGGCCACAAAGCCCGACTGGAGCCTGTACCACGAAAATACACACAGACCCACACACACACACACAAACACACAAACAAACAAACAAACAAACAAACAAACAAACAAACACACGTACAAACACACACTCACACACACACACACACACACTCACACACACACACACGAAGAAGAAGAAGAAACCTGCCAAATGCATGCCCGGGCGCATGTTGGATATCAATACATGTAGCGCCTACACACGTTAGAGCCCGCGCCAATTGCACGCCGAGGCAAGTTTAGGACACCTCCCTTGGGCGCCTGCTCTCCAGCGCCTGCTCCCCCCTCGCGCACGTATTTTCACACATGCAGCATCCGCTGGCCACTCTGACGGACCCTACCATGCACCCCCCTTCCAGTCTAGGGCCAAAAAGCCCGACGACACGACAAAGAGAACCCTGGGCTGGAGCCCCTACTGGGAAAAAGCTGGCTGGTCTTAGCTAGTGATAGGAAGTACCAGGGGAGGAGCCTGTCACGCAGCAGCGCCTTGGGCGATGACAAATAAATCAGGTTCCAGGCCTGCTCGTGGGCGTCTTGGGCATTGAGATTATTTCACCGCCCGCTCCAAATTCTTCCCCAGCGGTTGTTCAGTCGTCCCTCCCCACACTATTGATCTCCCAATCGCAAATCTACAGAAGTTTGGCCAGCTGGGCTGGTCAGGCAGGCTTGGGGGGGAAGCCTCCCGCGGCCACCTGAGTTGGGACTTGGCCAGCTTGACTGTCCACGCTGGCCGGCTGGCGGGCCACGCTGGCTGGGTTGGCCAACCTGGCCAGCCCGACTGGACTGGCTGGGCGTCAGCGAGAGCGCCGCAGAGCTTCCGAGGCCACACAGATGGAAGACGAAAAAACGTCATACAGACCAACTTTTGGCGCTCCGCGCGGATTTCGCAGATGAAGAAGAAAAACGTCATAAAAATAAACTTTTGGCGCTCCGCGCGGATTTCTTAGATCTGCGCTGGACTCCCCTCCCTGGCGCGCGGAGCGCGCCAGGGGCGGCGCCGGAGGCGCCGCCGGGGGGGACCCAGCGCGGATCCGAAAAAATCCGCGCGGATCGCCAAAAGTTTATGTTCATGACGCGTTTTTTCCTTCTTCGAACAAAAGCTCTGGCCGAGTATGCAAACAAGTGGTACGAGTGCCCTGGCTCTTGCACCAAGGAGCTGCGAGGGACAGGAGGCTCTCGCCTCCTTCCTCCAGGAGTTTCCTTCAATGGCCGGGGGCGGGGGGGAAGGGGGAGGACGAACGACGAAAGAACGAACGACGACGACAGAAATAGGCCCGAGCTCCAGAACTCAGCTGTGCAAAAGAATCCGCCCGCCCCCTTGCGGGGCCACCAGGCTGCGAGGGTGAGGATTGCGGCTCCCTGCACCAGTTGCAGTTTCCAGTTTCCACTGTTGCAGTCCTGCCTTCTGCTTTCTTACTGCTAACTGTTGCTGAACGCGCGAGGGGGGGAGCCCCAAACCAGCTTTTTGCTACCACACCCAAATTGCGTTGTCTGAATTCCTGAGGGGGCGTGGGACACGTAAAAAGACATGATAAATGAACAAACTCTTGCGGGTGCCTCCGACGCTAAAGAGCAAACGGCCGCCTGGGCTGCGCCTCCCGGCGCCGCCGCCGGCAGCGCGTCGCGCCGTGCGCCGGGGGCCGCGAGCGGGTACGCCCTCGCGAGACTCGTGGGGGGCGCGCGGGAAGGGCGAGGGAAGGACACAAGCCCAGGGCATGTAGGAGGAGGAGGAAGAGGAGGAGGGGGAGGAGGAGGAGGAAGAGGAGGAGGGGGAGGAGGAGGAGGAGGAGGAGGAGGAGGAGGAGGAAGGATACGCACATAGACATATTAGTGCTGCACGTCCTCCGAACATATAAAACACCCACCTTGCAGTATCATATCGTTTCCCGAGCGGCGTGGCCAGAGAGCGCCCGCCACGACGCATATACTGTAAGATTTCTCGGTGCGCGCGTCGCTCCTGGGGGGCGACACACACACATATAGTATTAGTATGTTGGGGTGACGCCGATGATAATGTTATATTCTGGCATTAGTACGTTATGTCCAGAGAATATACATTTAGAGGCCAGGGCTCTGGGCAGACTGAAGGAAAAAGCACGGTCCAAAAAATCTCCAGAAATCTCCAAAACCTCCGAAAACTTCCACGAAACTTCCAAAACTATAAGCAAGAGCGGTCAGGATCGAATCAGGAAATCAGGCTGCATCGGCAAGGAGTGAGAAGCGGATCAGATCGGCCACGCCAAAATGCACGGCAGCGACGCGCAAGCATCCAGCCGCATCTGATCGTCGGCGCACCGGAACCGAATCGGATCGGATTGAAAAGATCGAGACAGACCAATGGTGACCCGGGTCACAAACTCGGGTCTCCGGCGACCGTTCGGGACGACTTGGCCAGACCAGGAACGCTCTCGGCGAGGCGCAGCTGCGGAGACGCATCCAGAGTTAGGTCGGGCATGTCCACCTACAGGCAGGTTTTGGACGAAAAATACAAAGTTGTCAAAATCAAACAAAAATGGTAGAAAAATCATCCCCTGACTAGTTCTGAGTATGTTTGAGTATTCCTCCTGTAGAGGGGCGGACATGCCCGACTTAAATCCAGAGGCAGGTAAACCTCCAGGAACCACCGAAAACGCTCGAAAACCTCGAAGCCCGAAAACCTCGGACCTGCAGCCTTCGATCGATCGCATCAGACTACCCGAAAGTGCAATTTCCCCTAGGCCATAGGCGACCCGAGGAGGAGGAGGAGGAGGAGGAGGAGGAGGAGGAGGAGAAGAAGGGGGAGGAGGAGGAGATGGAGGAGGGGGAGGAGGACGAGGAGGAGGGGGAGGAGGAGGACGGGTCGCCTAAGCCCTTCGGAGAAACCCTCCACCCGAAAAAGCCTTCGACGCTGGCCGAGCTCGTGCTCCAGGCCACCCTGAGAGAACGGGGCAGGCCGCGGACAGGCCACAGGCCCGCCGCTGGCCGCACCCGCTACGGCAGCCGGGCGTGCGGGTTCAGGAGGGCGAACGCGGGGGTCGTCGCGACCCTGCGCTCCCCGGGGCCGTCTGGCTCTGCCGGCCGCTGCGCTGCAGCCTCTGCCTCCCTGCGCCTCGCGCTCGCAGCTCGCTCCACTCCCTGGTCCCGCTGCTGCTGCTCCTTCTGCTCTCCTCCTCCTCCTCCTCCTCCTCCTCCTCCTCATCATCATCACCATCATCACTATCATCACTATCATCAGCATCAGCATCAGTAGCAGACTCGTCCTGTCTCATTACCATCGTCATCACCATCATCGCCATCACCACCACCACCGTGGTCAGAACCAACACTATCATCATCATCACAAGCATCAGCATCATCACCGCCACCACCATCACCATCACCATCACCATCATCAACCTCATCGTCATCCGAATCCATCTATTACCATAGTCATAATTGTCCTCCTCCTCCTCCTCCTCCTCCTCCTCCTCCTCCTCCTCCTCTTTCACTCTCTCCTACTCCGTCTCCGCCTGGTCCCGAAGGAGCGACCCCCCCCCCCGCCCGCCCGCAGATGTTGCCCTCTCTGGCTACCCGCACGTAGCCGCCCTGGTTGGAGATCGGCAAGCATACACAAACGGGGCCTGGAGCGAGGCAGGACCGCCCGTCGTGGATCCGTGCTTCTCTCCACGGCGCCCGGATGCGGAGGGCCAGCATCAGCCAGCATCGAATCGGAACATCGGATCGGATCGGAACGTGCATCGGAAGGGCCGCATCGGCACGGAGTCGAGCCCAGATCGGATCGGCCGCGCCAGGCTGCACAACAGCGCCGTGCAGGCGTCGGGCCTCATCGGATCGGTTGGATCGAAATTGACCCTGGAGGGGTGGTTAGAATCCGCCGACCCTGTCGGCGTGTGCAAGGGGCTTGGCTGTTCGAGTCGTCGTCTCCGTCGGTCGTCGCCTCCGTCGTCCCCTTTCCCTGCAGCTTCCTTCTCAAGCTCGTGAGCGAGAGAAAAATCTAGCAGTGTCGTAATCGAGTCGAAGGGAAGCCCCTTCCCTTTGATCCCTTCCCCGGGGGGGGGGGTCCCGGGGAGGGGTCCCGGGGGGGGTCCCGGGGGGGGTCCCGGGGGGGTCCCGGGGGGTGGGGGGGCAGATTCGTTTTTCCTCGGGCGGCCTAGAAACCTCGAAAACACTCCAAATGAGGTCCGAATGCCCAAGATGGCCCCCGAGACGGCCCAAGAGGGCCCCGAGTCGCCCAAAGATCGGCCGAAAACGCCCAAGATAGCCCCAAGACCGTCCAAGAAGCCTCCAAGACGTCCCAGGCCCCCTCCAAGAGACCCCCAGGAAGCCCCAAGAGGCCCCCACGAGGCTTCCAAGCGGCCCCTGAGAGCTTCCCAAGAGGCCCACAAACTACCCCCAAGAGGCCCCCAAGAGCGCTCGTCGTCGTCGTCGTCGTCGTCGTCGTCGCCATTCAGGGTCGGCGGCACTGGCCGTAAGGCCTTCGCAATATGCTGATCAGCGTGGACCCTAAACGGCGTGTTTCTAGCAATCAACGGTGTGCCACATGTGCTGTGCCATCTATGCTGTGCAATCGATGTAGTGCGATTGTTGATACGCTATGTGTTGTATTACGTATGTGTCATAAAATGGGTGCGTACATACATACATGTATACATAACTTTCTGTATATATAGAAGGAGATTGTGAAATGTGTTGTGTGCTCCCTATGTTGTGCAATACATGTTGTGCCTTATGGTGTATGCAGCACATGTGGTGCAACATATGATGTGCAATGTACGTGGTGCCATGTATGTAGTGAAACTTATGTGGTACAACCAATGTTGTGCAATAGATGTGAAGCAGTATATGTAATGCAATAAATGTTGCGCAGTAGGTGTTTGCCATACGTTGTGTGCCACCTACGTAATGCAATACATGTTGCGCAATCGATGTGGTGCAACACATGGATTGCAGTCGATGTGGCACTATCTATATTGTGCCATCTATATGGGGCAAACTGAATATATATGGTAAAACCTATGTGGTGCAGTATATGTGTTGCAATCCATGCGGTGCACCGACAGACAGGCCCAGACGACAGGCGGCGACGGGGCGGCGACGGAGACAACATAGCCGCCAGACAGGCCCGCAGGCTTAGACATTGGGCGGCCGCGAGGCGGCGACGGGGCGGCGACGGCGACTAGTTACTTAGCGGCCAGACTGGCCCTCATGCCCAGTTCCGTATTCCAGAAGTAAGAACCGCGAAGTGCAAGCACCGTTTGGGAAATAAGAGAAATTACTAAGCATTAACTTCTCGAGATCCGTGCGGATTTTTTGGATCGGTGCTGGAACCCCTGGCCCATGCCGCGCTCTGCGAGCCAGAGGCGAGGGCTTCGGCGCCGATTCAAGACAAACCCGCGCGAGCCTCCGAAAGTCTATGCTTGTGCCGCTCTGTTCTGCCTCGGCAGACGGTGGCAGTGTACAATTGCAAATTTCCGGGGAGACAAGAAAATACTAATTCAAGGGAGACGCAAAATTCGGGTACGGGGCACTCGGGTTGGCCAGACGGGGGCATCATAAAAAAGACGAGACCCAATCTGAAAGTTGACGCGAGCTCCCGCTGCAGACATCCCACGAAAACCAGACCGTCAAAATCCAGGACGCGCTGATCAAAAAAACGTCGGCGAACCCGAGTTCCGGCTTACTCGAGTCTTACCAGATACCGCTACTCCACAAACCTCTCCCAGAGTGCGTCCTGACCAAAATTTCGAAGCGAATCCCGCCGTGGCGCCAGGGGCCTCCCAGGAGGCCCACAAGGGCGAAAACGAAGCAAGAGTTGCGGTTTCGGCGCCCTGGCCTCATCTGAGCGACGTAAAGCAACGGGTCTCACGCGAGATGGCATAGCGACCCCACGCGGTGGCTTACGCGGGCCGCCGGCGCGGCACGTCGCATTGGAAGCGAGCGCGCTCATGCGCGACCTTACGCGGGCAGCTTACGCGCGCAAGTCAGCGCAGTCGACTTCGTTTTCTTCCGTCGCCCGTCTGTGTGCACAGCTGCACAGTTGCCGACCTCGCCCCAGTAGGACGACCAGCTGTTGCGCAGGAGCCAGTACGTCTGCCCGGGGAGGGCGCCCCGCCTGGCCGGCCGCGGGAGAGGGGGCGGCGGCGGCAGCGGGGTCTTTCCCGCCTTGTTACACCCCTCGACCTGGAACAGAAATCCAACGACCCCGTCGGCGTGCGGAAGAGGCTGTTCTGTTTGACTCGTCTTCGTCGTCGCCGTCGTCGTCGCCGTCGCCGTCGCCGCTCCCTATCTTTCCCTGGGCCCGTCGCCGCTCGCCCCTTCTCCTGGGCCCTCCTCCTCAAGCGCGCCAACCAAAACGAAATTGAGCAACGTCGCAATCAAGTCAAAGGGAAGCCCCCTTCTGTTTGATCCCTTCCCCGCCTGGGGGGGGGTCCTCGGGGGGTGGTCCCCGGGGGGGGGTCCTGGGGGGGTTCCCAGGGGGGGTCCCGGGGGGGTCCTGGGTCAGAATACCATCCCTCCCTGGGGGGGCCTGGGGCCCCAAAAAATTCCAAGACGAGCCAAGAGTGCCCCAAGAGGCCCCCAAGACGGTCCAAAAAGACCCCGAATCGCCGACGATCGGTCCAAGACGTCTTTACGGCCTCCACACGGCCCAAGAAGGCTAGAAGA
>CAUYUJ010018893.1:129950-142450 GCA_963575745.1 Prorocentrum cordatum | reverse complement strand
CGTCGTCGGCGTCTCGTCGTCGTCCCTCCTATTTCGTCGCCGTCGTCGTCGTCGTCGTCGTCGTCGACTTCCCTCCTCCCTCGTCGTTGTCGTCGTCGGCGTCGCCGTCCTCCCTCCTTCTTCGTCGTTCGCGTCGTCGCCGTCCTCCCTCCTCCCTCGTCGTTGTCGTCCTTGTCTCAGCGAGCGAAGAACGGTATAAAATAAACTTTTTCGCCGTCGGGGACACCTGCCCCTGGGCGGCTGGAAAGTTTATACCCGTACAGTGCCACCGTACACGTCGGTCGGAAGAAGTAGGTAAAGACATGAAGTAGGAAGGCGGATAAAGTAGATTGGGCCCAGGTCCTCCCAGAGAACAACAAAAAACAGCAAAAGCATGTCGATTCTTGAAGTAGGAAGGCGTTTGAAGTAGATTTGGATCTGGGAATCCAAAAATACCTACTTTCAACGACCGGCGTGTAAGGGTATAAACTTCCCAGCCGCCCTGGGGCAGGTGTCCCCGACGGCGAAAAAGTTTATGTTATACCGTTATTCGCCCTTTGAATGTCGCCGTCGTCGTGATCCCTCCTCGCTCGTCGTCGTCGTCTTCGTTGGCGACGTCGTCGTCGTCGTCGGCGGCGGCGTCGGCGTCGGCGTCGGCGTCGTTGTCGTCGTCGTCGACGTCGGCGTCGTCGTCGTCGCCGTCGTCGTCGTCGTCGTCGACGTCGTCGTCGGCGTCGTCGACGTCTTGTCGTCGGCGTCGTCGTCGTCGTCGGCGTCGTCATCGTCGTCGTTGTCGTCGTCGTCGGCGTCGGCGTCGTCGTCGTCGTCGTCGGTGTCGTCGTCGTCGTTGTCGTCGTCGTCGAAGTCGTCGGAGACGTTGTCGGTGTCGTCGTAGTCGTCGTCGGCGTTGTCGTCGTCGTCGGCGCCGGTGTCGTTGCCAAATGCCATTCGGAACCTACCGTCACGGTCTTAAGAGGTTTTTCAAACCAAGTTGCGGGTGGGCGGGTGGGATGTTTGCAAGAGCATGAGATATGTCACATCATGGGTAGAAATCAATTCTCCTTTCTAAATGGAGAATAGACTCTAACCCCCCCCCGACTTATCGGTTCCCCTTTCGGGAATGTAAATCATATATGATTCTGACCACTCGTCCATCCTAAATATGACATCGTACCATCCCAGCCAGGCCGGGTTCCCCCCCCAGAGGTTCCCTTGTAAAAAACACTATGCGGTGACATTTTTGCTCTAACATAACATTTGTTCACGAATCCCTTGCAAAAAAAGTGACGAAGTGCGCACGCGCGCGTCGTCGCGCGCGCATGCCGAAATCCTTCAAAAACCTTCGGTGCGGGAAGGATTTCGCAATCGAGTTTCCAAAAAACATACAAAAACACAGGGTTTCGCAACACGGATTTGCTAAAAAAACGTCCGCGCAAGCTCTTGCGAAATCTTAAGAAAACCATTGGTTTTTCAAGATTTTCACAACATGCTATCAACGAGCTTCGCGCGCGCGCATGTCGAAATCTGTCGAACGCCCTTGTGCGTGTGCCGTCGCGAGAATCCTCTGCAAAAAATGTGACGAAGTGCAGACGCGCGCGTCGTCGTGGGCGTATGCCGAAAACCTTCAAGGCCCATCGGTTTCGGAAAGATTTCAAAATCGTGCGTCCAACAAACCTACAAAAACCTCAGGTTTCGCAATACGGATTTTCAACAAAAGCGTGCGCGCGCGCTCTTGCGTCTTCGTCGTCGTCGCCGTCCTCCCTCCTCCCGCGTCGTCGTCGTCGTCGTCGCCTACGTCGTCCTCTGTCTTTTCTCGTGTTCGTCGTCGTCGTCCTCTTTGGCGTCGTGGTCGTTTCCGTCGTCGTTGTCGCCGTGGTCGTCCGTCCTCCTCCTCCCACGCCGTCGTCGTCGTCGTCCGTCGTCGGCGTCTCGTCGTCGTCCCTCCTATTTCGTCACCGCCGTCGTCGTCGTCGTCGTCGTTGTCGTCGTCGTCGTCTTCCCTCCTCCCTCGTCGTTGCCGTCGTCGGCGTCGCCGTCCTTCCTCCTTTTTCGTCGTTCGCGTCGTCGCCGTCCTCCCTCCTCCCTCGTCGCTGTCGTCGTTGTCGCCGTCGTCGTCCTCCCTCCTTCCTCGTTGTCTTCGTTGGCGACGTCGTCGTCGTCTTCGTCGTCGTCGTCGGCGACGGCGTCGTCGTCGTCGGCGTCGTTGACGTCGTCGTCGTCGGTGTCGTCGTTATCGTCGTCGTCGGCGTCGTCATCGTCGTTGTCGTTGTCATCGTCGTCGTCGTCGGCGACGGTGTCGTCGTCGTCGTCGGTGTCGTCGTCGTCGTCGGCGTCGTCGAAGTCGTTGGAGGCGTCGTCGGTGTCGTCGTAGTCGTTGTCGGCGGCGTCGTCATCGTCGTTGTCGCTGTCGTCGTCGGCGTCGCTGTTGCTGCCAAGTGCCATGTGGTACCCACCGTCACGGTCTCAAGAAATTTTACAAACCAGGTTGCGGGTGGGTGGGCGGGATGTTTGCGCGAGCAGTGGAGTGGACAACTCACTGCGAACAGAAATTAATTGCACCACATAGGTTGTGCCACATGTACTGAGCCACAGATTTAGCACCACGCGAATTGTACAACATAGATTCTTAGGAACACGCAGTTGGGGTCCATGCTGGCTAGCAAATCGAAATGATGTCCCCCCAGCGCAACATTCATCAACATACCAGTACGACGGCGCATACGAGGATGGGCACGCAAATGAAGACGCATTGCGTTCATGCCAGAGGAAACTCCGCAGCTGCCCGCATAGCGGTCTGGTGCGAGCGGGCACACCGCACACGAGACCCGAGCAAATTACGCAACGCAGGCGAAGGCATACCCCACTACCCCGACAGTGTCCGTGATCGCGATGGCATTATGTAGATATAGAGAGAGAGACTGGGAGTTGTAAGGAAGCGCGCAAACATGTCTCAAATCCATCGGGAATCTGGATGCTGAGAGACACAGCAAGGACACCAGTCAACTCAATGACACTGGACCACAGAGAGGCAAACCACAACCATCCAACACACAGCAGACAGGTGTCAAAGACAGGTACGACACAACGCATGGGCGCGTCACCAGGGGTCATTCGAATGCCCTGCAAGATGACAAAATGAAGGGGGACGAGGAAGACAGCCGTGGTCCGCACTTCGCAATCCCCGCAGAGCGGCATATCCCATCACCAAAAGCTGCCACGTGCCAGAAGGTGGGGCGAAAATGCGGCACCTCGTGGAGATTCGACACGGACAGCCCAGCACTGGCCCTCGGACAGGTCGAACGAGAGGTCCCTGACCACTGCGTCGAGGGCGGGGCTCGAGGTCTTCAGGTTCGCAACCGCCCCGAAGACTGCCTGAGAACCGATCCTCAACACGACGGCGGCCATCTCGTCCTTCCACGCGGGGAGCCACACGTGGACTCCGATGAGGATGGCCAGAGTCTCGAGGAGCGCCTGGGCACGCGAGTCCCCTATGCGGACACCAAGGCGCTAAACGTCCTCCATGGATACCATCACCGCGAAGCACGCCAAGACCTGCCCGCACGTGACGATATACCCGCCACGCCCCCACGGCGAAGCGTCGAACACCAAATTGACCGCCACCCGCTGGCGGTACTGACCCACGCTGTAAGTAGGGAGCCCACAAAGGACGTACGCGCCCAGCTATGTACATGAACACGGCCCCTCGATCTGCGAGACCGGCCGCGCGATACGAACTTTCAGGCAATGCGTACTCTCGAAACCAGCGTGGATTCATGTACGTGTACGTCCTTCTTTCGCTCCTGAGTAAGCGCACTCCAAAGCCCAGCTCTTGCGTCTGGCAAACGCCGCGAGCCAGCGGAGAGCGCGCACCACCCAGGGGCGCGGCACCCCCGCCGGGGACAGCCCTGGGCGAACGAGGCCGCCGACACCTCCACGATGGCCGCCCACAGCGGCGCAACCATGCTCCTGAGGTACGGGATGATCCCGCCCGCCAAGGCCGTCCGCCCCGCGAGTCCTTCAGGCGGGCGACCGGGACCACCGTGACCGCAAGGAGCAGCTCCGCCTTGGAAACCGACTCGGCCACGAACGCGTTTGGCAACGCGTGTGTGACCTCGCTTGGAACGAGGGGGGACTCGCACTTTGGCCTCTATACACGCCACGGCGGTGCCGCGCTGGAGCTTGCGCCAGCATGTCATGTCGGCGGGCCCACAGTGAGCCACCACAGGAGTAGGATCGTTTCGCTGCGGGCCGGCATGGCCGGATCGCCCAGCCACGCGGTCCAAAGGTGGTCCACGTTTATCTGGATCCGCGCCTCCTGTGGCGAAAACAACGCCTGCCCCGAGCGGCAGAGGAACTCCGCGGCCCTCATTCACACGAGCGGCGAGTCGCCGCCGCCGAAGAGGATCGTCTCGCACCCGGTACATCCCCCCAGAAGCCGCGGACGATCTGTCGCCGAAATTCATCCGACGGCACGCCCACAGAATAGAAGGCGCCCACCCAGTCCAACACCAAAATGGCGATGCATGCGCCTCTCGCGCAGGGCACCTCCACGAAGGATATGAGGTCTTTGAGCACGTCCAACAAGCGGGGCAACATGATGCGTTCCGACATCTTCACGTGCTCATGAATCTGCGTCCCATCATGGCGGACCTTGACCGCAGCCGCATCTTCGACGCAACGACGTTCCCGAACCTCGAGAGGAGCGTCTCCCACGAGGGATCCCTCACGACGAAGCCTTTTTCCCGCGAGGCGTTGGATTTCCTCCCCGACGGCGCCATTGCTCTCCTCCACGCTGGCGTAGTTCCGGCGGGCTCCACCAACGCAGTGTTTGTGCAACTCGCAGTGGGCCTCGCTCGTAGTTCCGACGCTCGGGAACGCCCCAGCCAAGGGGATTTCCCGAGCTACGCCCGTCGAGGCCCCATGCTCGAGCCAATCGGCCAAGTGATCTAAGGATCCCTGGCCGCCCAGACGAAAGCCCGCACGAGCCCGGGCCGCCATGCCGAACAACGGCCGCCGCCCAGCCCAGCCCTCCCCGAGAGCACCCACCAGTTCATGCCCCACTCGGCCTCCACTTGGCGACACCCCGGCCCAGACGACGGGTGGCGACGAAGCGGCGACGGGGCGGCGACAGCGAGCACGGAGCCGCCAGACCGACACCCGGGCCCAGCTCCTCAGAACAGAAGTAAGGACTCCTCAGTGCAAGAACTGCTTTGAAAACAAACAAACAAGCAAGCAAGCAAACAAGCAAACAAGCAAGCAAGCAAGCATATATACATGCATACATACATACATACATACATACATACATACATACATACATACATGCATACAGACATACATACATACATACATACGTACGTACATACATACATACATACATACATACATACACACATACATACATACATACATACATACATACATACATACATACATACATACATACATACATGCATGCATGCATACATACATACATACATACATACATACACACACAGACAGACATACCTACATACATACATACATGCATGCATGCATACATACATGCATACATACATATATGTATACATACATACATACATACATGCATGCATGCATGCATGCATACATACATACATACACATACATATACATATGTATATACATATACATATGCATATGGATATATATATATACATATATATACATATGTATACATGCCTCCACACATTCGTACGTACGTGTGTACACATACATACATACATACATACATGCATGCACGCCTGCATGCATACATGCATACATGCCTACATAGATACATGCGTACATGCGTGCATACATACATACATACATACATACATACATACATACATGCATGCATGCATGCATGCATGCATGCATGCATGCATACATATACACATATACATGTACATACCTATATGCATGCATGCATACATGTATACAGGCATGCATGCATACATACATACATACATGCATACATGCATGCATGCATGCATGCATACATACAGACCTACGCATGTACATACATACATACATACATACATACATACATACATGCATACATACGTACGTACGTACGTACGTACGCATGTACATACATACATACATACATACATACATACATACATACAGGCAGACAGACAGGCAAACAGGCAGACATACATACATACATAAACAAACAAACAAACAAATAAGCCAACAAACACAAATACAACAAGCAAACTAACAAACAAACAAACACACAAACACAAACACAAACACACACACTTTTAAAGTAGCGGCCTAGCGCGCAGCGACGAGGCGGAGCAAGTGGTAATACTAAGCGTGCGGACGCGGCCAGGCCCTCAAGAATCGCATAGAAATCAAGCACCTACCGCTTAACAGTATGCCCGGGCGTGGACGGCGGGGAGGTGACACGCTAGCCGAGGACCCTGCCCGACACGGCGGCATGAGCAGAGGAGATGCGGGCACACAAGCACACACACACATACACGCAACACAAAACAGAAAACTACTGACTTCTGTCGCATTTGCCAACCGCTTCTTGCACGAACACCTTGTCGCAACTGACGACCAACCCTCTAACAGCTGCCCCGTAGACAGTTGTCAGCTCACCCCTGCACCAGTCAAGCAACGACATTCGGCGGTGGACAAACCTCCCTTCAGTAAATCTCCAATTAGCGAAAACGGCCTAGGACCGAAACCGACGGACCCGGACCCGCAAAAATAACGGCCGCGACGCCCTCTCGCGAACCGAAAGCGGCCAATTCGCTAATCGACGTGTCAGGGTACTCCAGATTTCGTAATAAAAGGGAGGGGGTCTGAACCCTCCAAGACGAGCCATTTCAGACCTCCCCCGTGGGAGAACCCTCCAAAACATCGTCCCCAGACCCCCCCAGGCCCTCCAAGATAGCCTGCAAGAGACCCCCCCTCGAAATAAGACCCCCCTCCCTTTATTACGAAATCTGGAGTAGGAGGTCTGTCAACCTCCGAGACATGTGCTCCTCAGCGTGGTGGCGACGGCGGCGCGCACCGCAGGCGGACTTCCGCCTCTCTTGACTGTTAAGAAGCCTGCTTAGAAGCCTCCAGGCCCTTCTAAGAATTGGGTAGGGCATGTCCTCCTACAGGCGGACTGTGGACGAAAAAATAAAAATACCCTGCAAAACTGCTCAAACATTATGAAAAAATGTAAAAACAAAAAATCGCCCCTGACTATTGCTTGACTATAATGGAGCATTCCTCCTGCAGAGGGACATGCCCGACTTAATCTAAGAAGCCTCCCGCATTCTTAGAAGACCATCCCCTTCGCGCCAACCCCTCGTGCGCGCCGCTCATGGCAAACGAAGTGCTCCCAGCAGGAACTTCAAGACAGGTGGCATTAGAAGTTCGACAGGCGCTGGGGGCGAAATGTGTATATTTTTGTTCCTCCTCATGTTTGGGCGTTGGAGGCCGAGATATGACGACTGCATTACGGCTGGCAGCATGGGACGTCGCAAGGTTGTGGAGAAGCTGCGGATAACGATGTTGGTGGCGTACAGGCCTCTCCTCCTCCTCCTCCTCCTCCTCCTCCTCCTCCTCCTTCAGAGAAAGGTTTGCGGGGCAGGAGGCAGGCACGGCTGCCGCACACAAGACTTCCAGCTCAGCCGAGACCTCAGGGGCACTCAGTGGCAGCCGCTCTGATGATCGCGCGAGTGGTCTCCAAGGAAGGGGGCGGTCAGCGGCATCAGCAGCAGGTGCAGGATGATGGAGAGCCCCCAAACGGGGTGGTGACCACACCGTGTGGTGAGTCGGTGGGGATTCGGGGTCACCGCACGGTGCTGGGACTCGGGTCGTTCTCCGAAGACTTCTCAGGCGACTGGGGCATCCGAGGTCCCACAGCCGTGCGTTGACGGACCGTGCGGTGAGGTCTTGGGGGAGTTCGAGGCCACCGCACGGTCTGTCACCGCACCGCGTCGGGACTCCAAAGATGAGGAGGGAAAAGCGCACGGCCGAGCGTGCCAGAGAAAGCTGCGGCTGGCGACAGTGATCGAATGCAGGGCCGCACCTCCGTCGGATCCTGTGCACCGGTGCAGCGAGAGGCACAGCACCCATGGAACCTTTTGAAACGTACATCCTCCTCCTCCCACTCCTCCCCCTCCCCCTCCTTCTCCTCCTCCTCCTCCTCCTCCTCCTCCTCCTCGTCCTCCTCCTCCTCCTCCTCCTAGGATGGATCGTTGTGGGCTTAACGCGCTGGAGCTTCCACGATTTCTCCAGATGTATCTGAACATCTCTGGGTGTACCTCGAATCAACTGGCCTTACCTTGAGCTGAGTCGATGTACCTCGGGTGTTTTAGCTTGTCCCAAAAGTCGATTGGAGAAGAGTCATGAAGCCCTAAAGGAATGGGGGAGGAGGAGGAGGAGGAGGAGGAGGAGGAGGAGGAGGAGGAGGAGGAGGTGGAGGAGGAGGAGGAGGAGGAGGAGGACGACGACGACGAGGAGGAGGAGCGCGAGCGGGGAGTCGTAGATGCCGCTGGCGTAGTAGTAGAAGTCCATGCGGCTCGCCTGGGCGCAGTACAGCGGGAGTCCCTCGTCGTCTTCCTCCTCCTCCGTATCCTCTGTTTCCTCCTCCTGTCCCCTCATTTGTCCCCTCACCTGTCCCCTCCTCCTCCTCCTCCTCCTCCTCCTCCTCCTCCACCTACTCGTCCTCCTCCTCCTCCTCCTCCACCTACTCCTCCTCCCCCTCCTCCTCCTCCTCTTCATCCTCCTCATCCTCCTCCTCAGCAGCAGCAGCAACAGCAGCGTCCTCATTCATCATCATCATCATCATCATCATCATCATCATCATCATCATCATCATCATCATCATCATCATCATCATCAGCAGCAGCAGCAGCAGCATCATCAGCATCATCAACATCATCATCATCAGCATCATCAGCATCATCACCATCAACACCATCATCATCATCATCATCATCATCATCATCATCATCATCATCATCATCAGCATCAGCATCACCAGCAGCAGCAGCAGCAGCATCATCGTTACCAGCACTATCATCAGCATCATGAACGTCATCGCGTCTTCATCATCATCAGCAGCATCATCAACATCATCACCATCATCGTCATCATCAACATCGTCATCGTTATCAGCAACAGCATTATCATCATCATCATCATTATCATAATCTGCATCATCATCATCATCATCATCATCATCATCATCATCATCGTCATCATCACCCGTATTATCATCAACATCAGCATCATCATAATAAGCATCATCATCATCAACAGCATCATCATCACCATTGCCGTCGCCATCATCACCATCATCATCTCCATCATCAGCATATTCATCAGCATCAGCATCAGCATCATCATCACCAACATTCACATAGCCATCATCACCATCAGCAGCATCATGAATATCATCATCACCAGCATCGTCATCAGCATCAGTATCAGCATCAGCATCATCATCAGCAGCATCAGCATCATCAGCATCATCGGCATCAGAATAATCATGATCATCATCATTATCACCACCACCATCATCATCATCACCAGCATCATCATCATAAGCATCGTTATAATCATAGGCATCGTCATCCGCATCATAACCACCACCACCATCATCAGCATCAGCATCAGCATCACCACCACAATCATTATCATCATCATCATCATCATCATCATCATCATCATCATCATCATCATCATCATAATCGGTATCATAATCATCATTTTCAGCATCATCACCGTCATCAGAATCATCATCATCCGCATCGTCGTCGTCGGCGGCGGAGGCGACATCAGCATCATCATCATCATCATCATCAGTGTTACCATCGCCGTCGTCATCAGCATCATCATCAACAGCATCAGCATCATCATCAACAGCATCATCGTCGCCATCATCTGCATTATCATCAACAACATCATCACCAGTATCATCATCACCATAACCATCATCATCACCATCAGCATCATTATCAACATCACCATCACCATCATCATCAGCAGCAGCATCATCACCATCATCATCATCAGCAGCAGCATCATCAGCATCATCATAATCGTCATCATCATCATCAGCACCATCATAAGCATCATCATCAGCATCATCCGTATCATCATCTGCATCATCATGATCATCATCATCATCATCATCATCATCATCAGCGATATCATCAGCATCATCATCAGCATCGTCCGTATCATCATCATCGTCATCGTCATCGTCATCATCAACATCATCATCACCATCATCAGCAGCATCAGCATGATCACCCTCATCGTCGTCGTCGTCGGCGGAGGCGGCATCATCATCATCATCATCATCATCATCAACAGAATAACCATCACCGTCGCCGTCGGCGTCATGAGCATCATCATCAACAGCATCAGCAGCATCGTCGTTGCCATCATCATCATCATCAACATCCTCGTAGCCATCATCATCAGCATCATAAACAATATCATCAGCATCATCATCAGCAGCAGCAGCATCATCAGCATCATCATCACCATCACCATCATCAGCGTCATCATCAGCATCAGCATCAGCATCAGCATCATCATCATCATCATCCCCCTCCTGCCCCCCCACTCCTCGGCATGTTCCTTCTGCCCCTGTTGCTCAGTACATTTCCTGCTGCTCATCCTCCATCCCTCCCCCCATATACATAACTCCTCCTCGCCGCACCACCAAATGTGTTGGTAGGGAGGGCCAGACGGTTCGAGAGCCTTGAAATGCCACACCCTTACATGGACGAAGGCGGGCCGTTTTGAACATGTGGCTCTCTCTGTAGCGCCGCGAAGACTTGCCGTGAAAGCTTCCATCCACTATGCGGATAGAGAGCGCGTCGCTCCTAAAATGCGGCTTCAGCATCAGCGCCGCGAACACGCGTCATTTAAAATCCCAGCATGCGTCTCTTGATTTAAAAATCGTTGCTGCTTGATGACGTGAAGTATATACTTATGCCAAAGTCACAAGGGGTAAGGGCGGTGCCTTGTCAAATTGGGGCTTCGCCGCGGCGACGAGACCTCCTTCATGTCTGCGATTGCACGCTTAGGATTGCACAGCCGCAAACGTATTGAGTAACGCCGTCCTCTTGGCTGGCTCTCGCTGGACATCCTCTTGAACCTTATGATCCTACCTCTTTGCATCCATTCTAGCCAAAACGATGCATCACAATTCCATTCTGAAACGGGTATCTTTCCTGACTGGCCGGCACACGAGGTGTACGTCTTTCAATGAGGCGCGCCTCGTAGTTAGGACTGTTCTGTTCGCAGGAACTTACAAGGAGGGGCTAATTGACGGTAAACCGACGCTAAATCGGCGGCGCTTGCTCATCGATGATCAGACGCCAAAGAACGCTACAGCACTCTGACGACAAAATTACGAAGACATACAAGGCTGCCATGCTGCGGGGATCCCCACCGATGGCGCTCGGAGGCGCCTCGATGGAGACGCTGATGGGCCCGTGCACGACCAGCGCCACGGTCAGCACTTCGATGGCGCCCTTCTCGCCTTCCGAGGTGATGAGATGCGATACGACCACCGTTGCGGACAGAGTCCGGGTCTAACTCAGACCAGCTGGAAAAGGCCGTGGCCTCGCGAATCTGGTTAGTCTGGATACACAAATCGCGAATCTGGCTTCTCGCCTTCCGGGTTCCATTGGGCAGCCATCCCACCCCCCAACCCCCTCGTCGTCGTCGCCATAGTCGTCGCTCTAGCTGTCCTGGTCGTCGTCGTCGTCGTCCTGGTCGCCCTGGTCGTCCTCGTCGTCGTCGTCGACGTCGTCGTCGTGCTGGCCTTCCTGGTTATCGTCGTCGTGGCCCTGGTCGTCGTGTCCGTAGACGTCGTTCTGGCTGTCCTGGTCGTCGTTCTTATCGTTCTGGTCGTCGTCCTGGTCGTCGCTGTCGTCCCTGTCGTCCAGCTCATCGTCGTCCTGCTGCTCCTCCAGCTCATCCTCGTCCTTCCCCAGTGCATCATCATCATCATCATCATCATCATCATCATCATCATCATCATCATCAGCATCATCAACATCATCATCATCATCATCATCATCATCATCATCATCATCATCATCATCATCATCATCATCATCATCGTCATCGTCATCGTCATCATCATCATCATCATCATCATCATCATCATCATCATCATCATCATCATCATCATCATCATCATCAGAATCATCACATCATCATCATCACATCAGCATCATCATCATCATCATCATCATCATCATCATCATCCTCATCATCGGCCATCATCCTCCTCCTCATCATCATCATCATCAGCTCAGCATCAGCATCGCATCAGCATCAGCATCAGCATCATCAACATCATCATCATCATCATCATCAGCATCAGCATCAGCATCAGCATCAGCATCATCATCATCATCATCATCATCATCATCATCATCATCATCATCATCATCATCATCATCATCATCATCATCATCATCATCCTCCTCATCCTCATCCTCATCCTCATCCTCATCCTCATCCTCATCCTCATC
>CAUYUJ010018893.1:115294-129850 GCA_963575745.1 Prorocentrum cordatum | reverse complement strand
AGTTCCAGCAGGACACTCGGCAGCCCAGCACCGCCCGGAGCGAGCAGCGAGCACACTGCGGCGCGGTCGAGCGCCAGCACGGCGGCCTCCCAGCACTGCAGCGTCGCCACCTCTGGCAGCGGCACCGAGAGTTCCGCCTCGCACTCCTCTAGGTGCTCCGCGAGATCGAAGCGCGTGACCCAGCGACCCACGACCGTGGCCGTGTTCGCACCGCCGCCCGGCGACTCCACCTGACGCAGCCGCAGCGAACACCGGAGCATGAGCTCCGCCACATGGGGGACCAGGCCGTGGCCGGGGCCGACCGCGCCCAGGTCCTCGCGCCCAGCCCGCCGCAGCAGCCGCGCCACGTTTCGCACCACCGAGGGCGCGCACAGCGACCCCTGACCCTCCATGCTCGGCGCCAGGCCCGCCGAGACCCTGGGCCCCGGGGCTGCCGAGCGGGCGTCGCCGAGCTCGTCCACAAGGCTCCGCGCCGCGTACACGCCGCAGAGCCGCAGGCGCGAGCGGAGCGCCGGCAGCGCCAAGCTGGCGACCATGTCGCGGATAAACGCGAGCAGCGGCCCGGAGCGCTCCTCGGCCGCGCGCCACTCGAGCGCGGCAGCGCCGGCGACCTCCTCGAGCGCGCTGAGGTCGAGGCCCTCGTCGCAGGGCTCCCACACGCCTACGCTCGGCGGAGGTGCCTTGAGGAGGGTACGTGCGGCAGAGGCGGCCGCCGAAGCGCCGAGCTCATCGCGCGCAAAGGCCAGGACCTCAGCGCGGGCCTCCGCCCAGGCGGCGGCGGCATCGAAGCTGCCAGCCTCCACGGGGGGGGCCCTCGAAACGTAGAACACCACCTCGCACGTGCCGCCCAGGCCGCCGCCGCCGCCGCCGCAGCCGCTGCCCAGCGCGCCGCCCAGAAAGCTGAGCTTCCGCAGCATCGAGCGCAGCGCGCTCGTGCTGATGCGGCCGCCGGCGAACAAAACAGCACAATTGATGAAGTCCACAAACCCCCTCTGTTGGGTAAGCCGTCATGGGAGCCTCTGTGGACCTCCGCGGCCCTACCATGAACGTGATCTCGACCAAAGTTCGTCCAAATTTCGACCGCCTTTTCACCCTTTCGTCCAGATTTCGTTCCGATGTCGACCAAAACTGGCGTGATCCAAACGAAATCCCCCAGACCGCAAGAAATTCTGGGACCCTCTGAAGCTCCCATGAATGACAACACAACCTCTGGGGGGGGCACTGGTCTCTGCAGCGGCGGGAGCGTCAGCACGTTCAGAAACGTAAACGAATTTCTCGGGCGCTTGCCACAGCGCGCTTTCTTCTCACTTCACGGGGTGGGGGGGAATTTCGGGTGCCCCTGCGCGCGAGCCAACGATCTGGTACTAGCATTGGCGTGGCGGTCTGTACAAACACCGGTGTCAAAGAGTGTATGATCGTGTTGACGAGGGTTGCAGGATCCCCCGCCCCGAAGACACCCCAGATGGCCTTACGATAGCTCAGCCTGGGGGCCCTGCGGATCCACCGCCCCCAATGATTCATCTCTGATTCACCACAGCGAGGGTTGGCGTGCTGGACTTGCCACGGCCTCTACCATACTGATATCTTTCAGAGCCCCCTCGGGACCGGTCCTCCGAAAGCGCTCCACACGCACTTCGCCCCATGTCGACCGTCGTGTCGCCCGTGACCTGAATTGCCTAGGCTCGCCGGAGGCGTCTTCGATACACAGTCCTCTGGCATGAAAGAAAAGGATCCTGACTGAAGCGGATTCTGGACCCAGGAGGTCTCCCCAAGACCAGCTCGTCATCCTGAGCCAATTTTTGACGGTCCCAGGGCCCGGACAGGGCAGCAGGAAATCAAGAACAGCCAAAAACCGAAAGTCAGGACAAGAAAAACCATCCCCACCCCCACCCTGAAAACCTTGGCACAACTGGCAGACCTACCCCCCTAGGCGATAATAGATGCCGAGTCCTTCGGATTCGCAGCACGTATCTCCACCTGGAGGTACGCTGGGAGAGCTAGCCTACCATGTCCCGGTCCGGGTTTGCGGATGACGAGTCTTCCGACGCTACCCGAGCCCCCGGGAGCCCAACAACGGCCAAAAAACTTCGGACCCGCTTCCCCCGTCAGGACACCTCTTCTTCATTAGGGGGACAAACAATGACATAAACATAAAGACTCTGAGGTCCGCGCGGATGTCTCGGATCGGCGCTGGAGCCCCTCCATGGCGCGCGGAGCGCGCCAGGGGCGGCGCCCGAGGCGCCGCCAAGGTGTCCCAGCGCCGATCCGAAGAATCTGCGCGGACCTCCGAGTTTTTATATTTATGTCATTGTTTGTTTCCCTATTCATGGCGAGGTCCTGCTGGTCGCCCGCAGGAGCCGGAGGGAGCCGAGGAGCACCTCGTGGATGTCCGTCCAGAAGGCCTCGTCCTCGGCACTGCCGCGCGTCGGGTCGACGCCAACGGCCTGGCGCCGCGCGGGGAGGGGGGAGGAGGAGGAAGAGGAGGAGGAGGAGGAGGAGGAGGAGGAGGAGGAGGAAGAAGATGAGGAGGAGGAGGAGGAGGAGGGAGGAGGAGGAGAAGGAGGAGGAGGAGGAGGAGAGGAGGAGGAGGAGGAGGAGGAGGAGGAGGAGGAGAAGGAGGAGGAGGAGGAAGGGGGGGATAGATGATTTTCGGAACGAGTGCTAGCGCCAACGTGCGCATGTCAACTGGAGCCCTTCAGTACGACGCAGGCGGAGTAGTGAGGGCCGACGCACGCTGCGCACTGTCGGCGGAGCTGAGCGTGGTCAACACACAGCGGGCTAACACACAGCCAGAGGACCATCGAAGGGAGGGGGGTGGCAAGGGGGCAGGAGGGCAGGAGGGGGTCTCCCCCTCCCCACTGCTCCCCCTCCTCTCCTCCCTCCCCCCTCCCCTCTCCCTCCGCCTCCCCTCTCCGCGGCTCGGCCGTCAAGGGGGCACGAGGCGGCCATCGCGGCAGGTTGGCGTGGACGTGCTCTCACACGCCTGACCCTGATGGAAAATCGCCCCAAGGCCGTGACACGAGGCTGCCGATCATCTACGACTCCTGCTGCCCCTCAGGCGTGAACTGCTCCGAGATCGTCATTCTGAATGGCTTCAATAGGTTTGTTCAACGACTCTTACCGCAGGGCCGGTTGGGTATGTCGACTACCGCGAGGATGCACGCCGACTGTGCGGACACCGTGAAGAAACGCCTGAAATGTCCAGACCTCGCCCTGAACGAATCTCGAATGACGGTGTCTCTCCTCGTGCTCATTCTTGACCGTGTGGCTCCACGAGGAGCCCTCTGCGGCGCTGTGGTTCTCGAGGTTCCCTCCTGCCGAGTCGTTCCGATCGTCCCCCTCTCCTCCTCCTCCCCCCTCTTCCCTCCTCCCTCCTCCCCCACCCCCTCCTCATCTCCTCCCTCCTCCTGCCAGTGAGAACAAGGTTTGCCCGGCTCGGCCACGAAAGGACCGCGAGGCAGCCTTCTCGGCAAGTTGGTGTGGACGTGCTCTGACACGCCTGACCCCGGTAGACCTTCGCCCCAGAGACAGCCAGGGTCGCGGCAGAAGGACGGGAGAGTAGTGTGAGCCATCCGTCCAAAGTCACAGCGTGGGAGACCTTGTGTGGCGCGAGTCGGTCCTCTTGAGGTCGACGGCTCTCGACGGTGCTCTGGCTGACAGGCAAGTTGATAGTAGAGCCTACGCATGCATCTTGGTGCAAGCTACGATAATTGGCAGGCCTGTGACAATAAGTAAGAGATGTGGGTAGAGACAGACAGTAGTACTTAGCACAGCAGGTCGTGGACATCTGACTCGGCATAGAAAGACCGTTCATCTCATCATTTGGAAAGTAGCCCTGACACATGTGTATCACATTCAGGACGTATAAACAATTCAACTTTTACCTCATCCTCAGACCTTCGGCCGAGAAGTGCCCCATTCACCCAGAATGGAAACCGCGGCCCTGATTCCCTCCAGAAGCCCCTGGCTGAGGCCGTTGATGCGCCCAGGCGATCCCCCTGAAGGCTCTTGGAGTCCTGGAGTGCGTCTTACATCCGAGCGGTGCGGATAATCAAATCACAAAGAGCCCTGGAGGGCTTGCATGTAGAATTCAAGTCAAGTCAAGCCTTTATGCCCGCAAGGGGGCGGCCACGTAGGGCACCGGCGGGGAAGCAGCTGAACATTGCATCCAGCGCGGCAGAACAGGGCGCACTGAACAGGACGACCACGGATGCGTTGGACGCAGAAAGGAGGACGACACAATACGATCAAGGATGAGGAAGAAACCCAGACGTACACCCTGCGAAATGCTTAAGAAATCATGGGTTAAGAAATTCATAGTCTCAGAACTTGAATAAAACCCAAAATTCCCATTCAAACATTAGGATTTACATTGAAACATTAAGAATAATGGAGACTCTGGCCGAAAATTTAAGTTTTCTTAAGCATCGCCTAAGGTGTACGGCGCTTCGAATTGCGTTGGGTGAGCCGGCCCCCGCACCTCTCGACCCATTCTGCACAAGCTGGCTTCGCATCCTGGGTTTTGCTTGACGGTCCCGAGGCCCGAAACCGTCCTCCCGGGGCCAAACAGGGCGACAAACCAGCCGCGTGGACTGTGTCGACGCGCCGATGCCTGCGAAGATAGAGGCAAAGGAGAAGGGAGCCTGGCAGCAGGAGCGCTTGGCTGCGGCAGACGCATGTCGTGACGACTTCGGCGTTTGACTGTGGCGTTGGATCGTTCAGCCCTGAGCGATCGCGGCTTCCCGATAGCTCCAATCGCTCGACATCGGCCGATCCCGGGCCTCTGGCGGCGTCCTAAATCTTGAACGCCCAAGCTGGGGGCAGAGGAAAACCAACTGTGCACTCTGCACTCGTCGAAACGCCATTCCTCAGGAAGGGCGCACCCCCTCCTCGGGAAGACTTGTCCGGTGAACCCTGCCTGCGGCAGGGGAAGGCCCTTCCCGAGAGAGGGCTGTCCAGAAAAAACAGGCTTGGAAAGAGCTCGAGCGCCCGCGCAGCGATCGGCGCCGCGTCGACACGACGCGAAAGCCCACCGCACGCACGGGGTGGCCGAGAGCTGGGCTCCGCGCAGAAGCGTCGGGCGACTGGCGGCATCCAACCCCAGACATCCGACGATGTGATTTTTGCTCCTTGCGCGGCTCACATAAGGTACCGGCCCCTTCCCCAGGGCCAGTCTTTCGCCCCAGACGCATTGTTGATGGCCCCGGGGCCCGATGATGGGCCCAGGAGGCCGAATTCAAAGAAAAAACGCCCAGTGTGAGAAATCCTAGCCGACATTTCGAGCCTTCCAAGAGGTGCCCAAGAAGCCCCCAAGAGGCCCCCAAGAGGCCCCCAAGAGGCCCAAGAGAGCCCCAGGAGCACCCCCAAGACAACCCCAAAAGGGTAAACTGGATGATCTTCAGAAGTTTCGGGTGTCTTTAGTCGTCGCCGTCGTCAGCGTCGGCAGCGGCGGCGTCGGCGTGGGGGGCGGCGGCGGCGGCGTCGGCGTCGGCGTCGGCGTCATCTCTGGCGTCGGCGTCGGCGTCGGCGTCATCTCTGGCGTCGGCGTCGGCGTCGGCGTCGGCATCGGCGTCGTCGCAGTCGTCGTCGTCATCCCCCTTCAGAGTCGGCGGCACCCGCCGTAAGGCCTTCGCGATCAGATCGTCGGAGATCTGGGACCTCGAGCACCCGCGCTGCAGGTCGCCGATGCGCTGGCACGGCGTGACGCCCACAGAAACGGCCCGGGCTCTCCGCGCAGAGGAGCATCCGGGGTGGCGGGGGGGGCCTCGGACGCGCGCAGAGCACCCAGGTCGCCCCCGGAGGCGCCGAAGCGGAGGAGGCGGTCCAGGTGGTCCCCACCTGTCGGGGAGACGTACCCAAATGTCGGAAGAACTGAAGGGGCAAAGAACGGTACAACTCAGCTTTTCCGCCGTCAAGGACGCTGGCCCCAAGGCGGCTGGAAAGTTTAGGCCCCTGCGGTGGCACGTCGGGGCAGAAACTTTCCAGCCGCCGAGGGGCAGGCGTCCCCGACGGCGGAAAAAAAATGTTATACCATTATTCGCACGATCAAGAAAGGACAGACCAAAGGACACCACGTCGAGCAAGCCCTGGACACGAAGGGCGGGTGGTCAGCGCCGCAGCACTCGGGAGTCTCCGCTCGAACAGAATGCAACCTCAAAGTCATGCCACGCCTCAGCGACAATTGCATCTTCTCTTCTGGTTGGGTGAGACATCGATGCCTTTACCGCTCAAAAACACAACAATATCATCAATACATCTTCAGCTGGGTCTGTCTGCCGGCCTGCCATCGGTCGGAAGACGTGGGTAGAAACCTAAGAAATAGGAAGAAATTGTAAGCAAAGTGGGTTCCCGCCCGCCCCGTGGAGCGGAGGAGAGAAGACTGCTCGATGTTTGAGTCAGGAAGGCGCCCAAAGCAGATTGGGACATGGTGATCTGAAAACAACTACTTTCGACGGCCAGTGGGTGAAGATGGGGTACGGGCAAAAGTTGGTTTGAGGAAAATCGCTCTAAACGCCCATAGGAGAAGGAACTGGGATTACCCCCCCCTCTACATACTTCCGGACCTGGGTGGCGCTGCTCCATTACTGTTGTCGGCCGATCCTCTTCGCCGAAACAAGTTGTCGGCCGACGAGAGAACATCGAGCCCTCCCCTCCACCCTAAGATAGCCCCAGAGACAGAAGGGGCCCCTAGAGGCTGTCAAAAGGCCCGAGGAGGGCTCACAAAGGCCCTCAACAGGCCAAGAGGCCGGGCTTCCATGAGGCCTCATCGGGGATCCAAGAGGCCTCTTATTCACAACCCGAGCATGGTGATGAGATGGACCGAAGGACACTAGTTCTTCCGAGCGACAACACAATAAACCAACCGCCGACCCACACACTTCCTGCTGGGCACGCCCTTACCTCTTCCACGGCTAAGAGAGGAAGTCAAACGTGTACGTGTGACCACCATGGCACCTCTGGCCATCTCAGTGGTCCTCATTGGCAACCAGTTCGAGTTGGCCCCCAGTCCCAAATTATTCAAAATCACACAATCAACACCACCTGCAACTCCCAGGGCCCACCGTTGGATCAGACGGGGAAAGAAGACAGGCCGATTATCATCACTGGATGCTCAGATCTGTTGAGCTTGATAATCGTTAGCATCATCATTTCCAACGTCTTGCGAGTGGAACCACGGCGATCCAACCGCCGACCTCCACGAAATCCTGCTTCGCACGCTCCCCCCTCTCCAGCGTCTCAGGCAATTTCAAGCGTGTACTGATAACCGTCACGCAGTATCCACGGCAACGAGGTCAACATCGAGCGCGGCTCGACTTTCCCAAGGACCACCTAATCGGCGTTACACGTGGGGACAACCAGGCGGGTAACAGCACGGTGAGCCAACTGGCGACCCGCACACTTCCTGCAAAGTCACAGTCGACACCACTTGCGAGTCCCAGGACCCACCGTTGGATCAGACGGGGAAAGAAGACAGGCCGATTATCATCACTGGATGCTCAGATCTGTTGAGCTTGATAATCGTTAGTCTCATCATGTCCAACGTCTTGCGAGCGGAACCACGGTGATCCAACCGCCCACCTCCACAAAATCTTGCTGCGCACGCTCTCCCCTCTCCCGCGCTTCAGGCGATATCAAATGTCAACTGACCAGCGTCATGAAATATCCGGCAACGACGTCAAAATCGAGCGCGGATCGACTTTCCCAAGGACCGCCTAATCGGCGTTACACGTGGGGACATCCAGGCCGGTAACAGCACGGTGAGCAAACCGCCGACCCGCACACTTCCTGCTGAGCACGCCCTCACCTCTTCCAGGCCTCAGAGAGGAAGGTATATAAAGTTGCACGCGTGACCATCATGACATCTCCAGCCGTCTCACCCACACACGACTCCTAGGACCCACCTCTGGATCGGACTGGTATGGGCCGAAGGCCATTAGAGATCAAAGGTATCCTGATAACCGACATGAAATATCGGGCAACGAGGTCAAAATCGAGCGCGACTCGACATTACATGGGATCGCCTGCTCGGCGTTACACGTGGGGGCATCAAGGCGGGTAACAGCACAATGAGCCAACAGCCGACCCGCACACTTGCTGGGCACGTCCTCGCCTCTTCCACGCCTCCCAGAGGAAAATAAAGTTGCACGTGTGACCACCATGACATCTATGGGCGTCTCAGTGGTCCTCGTTGGCAACCAGTCCGAAGTGGCACCCAATCCCAAACTACTCAAAATCACACAATACGACTCCTAGGGCCCACCGTTGGATCAGACGGGTAAAGAAGACAGGCCAATTATCATCACTGGATGCTCAGATCTGCTGAGCTTGATAATCGTTAGTCTCATCATTTCCAATATCTTCCGAGTGGACCGAGGGGATCCAACCGGTGGCCTCAACAAAATCCTCCTGCGTACGCCCTCCCCTCTCCCGTGCCTCAGGCTATCTCAACAAAAGTGTACTGGCAACCGCCATGAAATATCAGGCAATGGGATCAATATCGAGGCAATGGGATCAACATCGAGGGGGGCATCCAGGGGGGTAACAGCACGGTGAGCGGGGGCATCCAGGCGGGTAACAGCACGGTGAGCAAACCGCCAACCCGCACACTTCCTGCTGGGCACGCCCTCGCCTCTTCCACGCCTCAGAGAGGAAATTAAAGTTGTACGTGTGACCATCATGACACTTCTGGCCGTCTCAGTTGTCCTCATTGGCAACCAGTCCGAATTGGCGCCAGGTCCCAAACTACTGGAACCCCACACACACACACACACACACACACACACACACACACACACACACACACACACATACACGTACACACACACACAATCGACACCACATTCGACTCCCAGGACCCACCGTTTGGTCAGACAGGGAAAGAAGACAGACCAATTATCATCACTGGATGCTCAGATCTGTTGAGCTGAAATAATCGCTAGCATCATGATTTCCAACGTCTTGCGAGCGGAACCACGATGATCCAACCGCCCACCTCCACGAACTCCGACTTCGCACGCTCACCCCTCTCCCGCGCTTCAGGCGATATCAAATGTCAACTGACCAGCGTCATGCAATATCCGGCAACGAGGTCAAAATCGAGCGCGGATCGACTTTCCCAAGGACCGCCTAATCGGCCTCAGAGAGGAAGTTAAAGTTGCACGCGTGACCACCATGACAGCTCTTGCCGTCTCACCCACATACGACTCCTAGGACCCACCTCTGGATCGGACCGGGAAAGAAGACAAGTCGATTATCATCAGTTGACGCTCAGATCTGTTGAGCTTGATAATCGTCCAACGTAATACTAGGTGGGTCCACTACTGAGCCCGTCAAAGAGAGTTTGCAAGTACGTCCTGCCCCTTTCCAGTTTGATTCGCACATGTAGAAGCGCGCAACTCCATGCGCACACATATACACGTACAGTATCACAAGCACGTTGTATAAACGTGCAAGTGTGGACTCGCGTGTGGACACACACACACATAAGGCCATGCCATCATATTGACTGGTAGCCCAAACAACTGTAAGCACCATCTGGAGCAAGCGAAACGCTAGCAGCTCAAGACAGTATCTTGTCTCACGAGCGCGACGACCCTCAAGTTCACCCAGATCTAAATCCAGCGAAAAGGAAGATAAGCCCAAACTGACGGAATCTGCGCGTCCTAAAACTGCCACCGTGCGGCTAGGCACTCAGTGTAACGTATTCAAGTCCCTTAGAACCATACGTACCGACTACTGGCAGCACGCGTTTAAGAGCCCCGTGTCTCTCAAGGGCGGACTTCATGTGGCTCGTCGCGTGACTCTCGTGGCTTTCCATGTGACAGTCACATAGACCAGAGACCGGAGAGCGCCAACACTGGCCAAGAGGGTCTCGAAAGGGGCCACACGAAAGTCTAAGAGGATCCCGACACAGCCCAAGAACGCTCCAAGACGCCCAAGACGTACGTCTGACGATCCAACGAGGCCCCCAAGACGCCCCAACATGAAAAAGGGCCCACAAGAGAGCGCCAGGATGCTAAAACCAGTCAGATGTTTCATGTGTTCGGGTGAGTCTCGCCTTGTCGAGCTTCCAAAACTCCAAGACGACCCAAGAGGCCCCCGAGATCGTTCCAAGACTGTCCAAGAGGCCGCCAAGAGGGCTGTATGTTGGCCCAGGAGGCGCCCGAGAGGCCCCAAAAGGTGTCCAAGAACGCCCACAGAGGGGCCAGAATACGAGAAAGCGAAGGGTCGTGGGAGCCGCTTCTCCAAAGAAGACCAAAGAAGACCAAAGAAGACAAGTAGAGCATCCTGACAAGATGCTCAGATCTGTTGAGCTTGATAATCAATGCCCTCATCATTTCCAACGTGATGCAAAACGGACGAACAACAAATCCCTTAAAAACCGTTCGGACCGTGTCCAAACAGCAGGCCTCAGAAAATACTCTGGTTGTACGTGTGACCGTCACGGAAAATCCGGCAGTCTCAGCTGCCATCACTGGCAACACATCGACTACCTAACTAAGATGGTCCTGACTCTCAAGACCCAACGCGGGATCAGCCAGGAAAAAAAGACATGTAGAGTATCCTCATTAGATGCTCAGATCTGTTGAGCTTGATAATCAATTTCCTCATCGTTTCCAACGTGACGCAAGACGGACGAACAACGGATCCCTTCGAAATCGTTCGGACCGTGTCCAAACAGCAGGCCTCTGAACATTTTAAAATTGTACGTGTGACCGTCACGGAAAATCCGGCAGTCTCAGCTGCCATCATTAGCAACACATCGACCATCTAGCTCGCACTCAATCCCAAAACAACATACATCGCCTGGTCGAAACTGGCCTTGACTATCAGGACCTAGCGCTGGACCTGCCAGGGAAAGAACACAGGCGGATTATCCTCACTGGATGCTGGGATGTGTTGAGCTCGATAACGACTAGCACCGATATGTTCCAACGCCGTGCTGCGAGAGCACGCTCTTCTTTGGCGATTACGCGAACGATAACCGCAAGTGGCACCACTGTGAGCCAACCGCAGACCTCCACAAATCCTGCTGCGTGCGCTCTCGCATATTCCGCGATCCAGAAGATGCTCCATCTGAGCGTGGCTATCAAGACAGATCCAGCAGCAAAACAAACTAGCCATCACTTCAAATGACCACTGACCCCACATAACCTCATCGACACAAGCTGCGACTCTGAAAACCCAACTCTAGATCAGCTAGGAAAAGAACACAGGCGAAGACAGGCAAAGCATCCCAACTGAATGCTCATATCTGTTGAGTTGGATAATCAATCGTCTCATCATTTCCAACGTGACACAAGACGGACGAACCACAGATCCCTTAGAAACTGTTCGTTCCGTGTCCAAGCAGCAAACCTCAAATTGTATTAATTAATGATGTACCTGCGACCATCACGGAAGATCTGGTACTCTCAGGTGTCATCATTCGCAACACATCAATTACCTAACTCGCACTTGATCCCCAAACAGCATGCATCGCCTGATCAAAGCTAGTTCTGACTCTCAGGACCCAACGCGGGATCAGCCAGGAAAAGAAAACACGTAGATCATCCTCACTAGATGCTGAGATCCGTTGAGATTGATTGTCAATTTCCTCATGAATTCCAGGATGATGCAAGACAGACAAACAACAGATCCCTTTCGAGACCGTCCGAACCGTGTCCAAATAGCAGGCCTCAGAACATTTTAAAATTGTACGTGTGACCGTCACGGAAAATCCGGCAGTCTCAGCCAACATCAGTAGCGACACATCGACTGCCTAACTCGTACGTAATCCCCAAACAGCGCACATCGCCCGATCGAAACTGGCTTCGACTATCAGGACCCAACGCCGGATCAGCCAGTGAAAGACGACAGGCGGATTATCCTCACTGGATGCTCTGATCTGTTGCGCTTGATAACCACCAGCATCGGTATTTTCAAACGCTATGCTATATATATATATATATAGAGAGAGAGAGATACTGGAACCACGCGCGCTACGCGCGATTAGGTTCTAGTCACGGCATCATGGCGCCAAAGAATGCCATAGCAAGCAGTGCCATCGACAGCGGATCTCGTTCCAGAGGGTCCTGACGGTCGACCCTCCTGGAGCCTTGGAAATATCGTACTGCGCTGCCTTGTTCCTGGCGTAACTCCGTCGCAGTGTTTCATTGCAGGAAGGCTCCAGAACTGCCTGGACGGAACCAGGCTGAATCGAACGGCCGCGAACCAGCGTCAACCCAACCCGAAACGAACCGGAATGGTCGCGGTAGAGACCCGAACCGAGACGAACCAAGATCGCTCGTGGACCGAATGGGGCCGAATCAGACCGATACAGACCTAACCGGAGCGGTAAATCCACCAGAGGGAGTGGGGAACGAAACCCGAGGCCCAACAGAGAACTGCCCGGACTCCCCCCCTACTCGTCATCGTTGTCGGCCTCCTCCTCGCCCTTTGTCTTCGTGCTCGCCCTCGTCCTCGTTCGCCTTCGTCTCCTCACTGGCCTCTTCCGCCTCCTCCTCCTCCTCCTCCTCCTCGTCCTCCTCCTCCTTCTCGTCCGCCCTCGATGGATTCTGGACCCTGGGCTTTTGGACCCCTAGCTCCGGGGACCCGCGTTGACGCCTGTAGACCCATCTTCGGCCCCTGGAATCCTCCACGATCCCTGGACCCCTCCTCGGCTCCGAGAGTGCGGCCCCAGGACCCCACGTCCAGGAGCAGGAAGAGCAGGAGGAGGGGAGCAGGAGGGGGAGGAGGAGGAGGAGGAGGAGGAGGAGGAGGAGGAGGAGGAGGAGGAGGAGGAGGAGGAGGAGGAGGAGGAGGAGGAGGAGGAGGCCCGAGGAGGGCAGGGGACGAGGACCAGAATCAAAGCAGGAGGTGCAGGAGTAGGAGCAGGAGGAGGAGCAAGAGCAGGAGGGGGAGGAGGAGGAGCAGGAGGAGGAGGAGGAGGAGGAGGAGGAGGAGGAGGAGGAGGAGAGGGGGTGATGGGTGAGGGCAGGGGGGAGAGGTGGAGCAGGAGGATGAGTGGCAGGAGGAGGAGCAGGAGGAGCAGCAGCAGCGGCAGCAGCACCAGCACCAGCACCAGCACCAGCAGGAGATGCAGGAGGACCAGGGGAAGGAGGGGGGGAGGAGCAGGAGGACGAGGAGGAGGAGGAGGAGGAGGAGGAGGAGGCGACGCAAATGGAGGAGGGGCCCCCACGCCCACCCCCTCCCCCTCGTGCCTATTCTCCTTCTCCTCCTCCTCCTCCCTCCTCCTCCCTCTGCTCCCCTTCTCCTCCTCCTCCCCCTCCCTCCTCCCCTCCCCTCCTCCTCCTCTCTCCTCCTCCTCCCCCTCCCCTCCCCCTCCCCTCCTCCTCCTCGTCCTCGTCCTCGTCCTCGTCTTCGTCCTCCTCCTCCTCCTCCCTCCTCCTCCTCCTCCTCCTCCCCTCCTCCTCCCTCCTCCTCCTCTCCTCCTCCTCCTCCTCCTCCTCCTCCTCCTCTCCTCCTCCTCCTCCTCCTCCTCCTCCTCCTCCCAGAGGACTGACTACCTACCAGACCATCCCAACCCAACCCGAAGACCCGAATTTGACCCGAATTTCGGGTTGGGGGGGGGGTCCATGTGTTTCTTCGATGTTCCCCGACCCCCCCACACTGGAAATGGAAGGTAAATTGAGGCCTTCGGATTGGGTTGGGGTGGGTTGGTGGGTGGTGAAGGCCCCAGATGAGTATCGTTTTAACCGATCCCCATCCCCAGCGACGTGGCCTGGGCCCCACTGGCCGATTTACCCCCCTAGATGGGGATATAGGCCGTTCCCTTCGGGTTTCGAGGGGTGTATCCCCAACTGGGGTGGTAATTTGATGGGGTCTCGAAGGGGATGGGGATGGGGATGGGGATTGGTTCAACGATACCGACCAGAGGACGGGGCGGGGGGCCGCCCAGCTCCACAAACTGCAGCGCGACGAAGCGCACCTCCGGGCCGAACGGCTCGGCGGCGGGCCCCTCGCCGCTCGCCTCCTCGCGCGGAGGGCCGCGAAGCGAAGCGCGGCTGCCTGCTGACCAGCCGCCGCGGGCCGGGCCCCGGGCAGCGCACGGAAGCGCGCCTGTGGTGGGCCTGTTTGCCACCGCCACCACCATAAGCAGGAGGGGGAGGAGCTCCTCCTCCTCCTCCTCCTCCTCCTCCTCCTCCTCCTCCTCCTCCTCCTCCTCCTCCTCCTCCTCCTCCTCCTCCTCCTCCTCCTCCTCCTCCTCCTCCTCCTCCTCCTACTCCTCCTCCTCCTCCTCCTCCTCCTCCTCCTCCTCCTCCTCCTCCTCCTCCTCCTCCTTCCCCCCTCAAACTTATGGTGGTGTTGGCAGAAAACAGGCCCATCGGCCTAGGCAGACCGATTGAAATGGGCGAGGCTCCCACAGTGCCTCTGGGCAATGCCCCAGAGGCGCATCGGGGGCTTGCAGTGTGCAAGCATGACGGTGCGCATGCCAGGCTCTGAAGCCTTATGAGCTCATCCTTGCAAGCCAGGGGCACTCTTGACATGGGCGAGCTTGGCAGTGCGCATGGGCATTCTGGGTGAGACTGCAACCCTTGCCTCCAATCAGACGGT
>CAUYUJ010018893.1:57794-105294 GCA_963575745.1 Prorocentrum cordatum | reverse complement strand
CACCCCCCTCTGCGCGTGGCTGACAAACAACGGAACCAGAGACAGCCTGGGAACGGAAGACAAGCGAGCACTGGCCGGCGACAGGCAGAAGGGCGGCGCGGAGCCGCCAAAACGGGCAGCCACCCAGGCCACCGGCGAGGGCCAGGGACCCCGTGGGGACAGCTCGGTGGCAACTCATGGGTTGCAAATGCGAGTGTTGCAAACAGGGGCATGCACTGACGGCTGATGTCAACTTGCCTCCCCATGCTGACCTGAATCCACGGAGCGATTGAACCAACCGCCCCACAGAATTCTGGATGCAAGTTCTCTCACGCTGGCACCTTCGGTGGCAAATCATGGGAGCCTCCCATGCCATCTTGCTGGCTCTTGCGAATCGCCGCTGTCCAGCGCTAATCGACGCCCATCGACGCCGAATCGACGCTCGGCAGCGCTGATGGACGCTGAATCGGCGCTGTCTCATCGAGTGCCAGACGCTAGCGCGCGCGGATGCGCTCTAAAAACTGGAGGCTGGAGACTGGAGACCATCCTGTGTCGTCCCAGCTTAAGTCGGGCGCGTCCCCTTACAGGCGGATTTGGGACGATCAATAAAAAACGCTAAAAATATCAAAAAGTAGTTTAAAATAATCGTCCCCATACTATTTCCTAATTATTTTTGAATATTCCTCCTGTAGAGGGACGTGCCCGACTTACCACTGGAGACTGTGCCCGTGACGTTCCAGCGGGACGGCCCTGCGCGGGGCTAGGCGGTGGCGCCGGGGCGCCCGCTCCACTCCAGCGTCGCATGTTATCGCACTCTGGTCAAGTCAGTCAGTACCCCGTGGTTGTGTCGCTCTGCTGGTCGCCTTGTGCGGGACACGTACGAACCTTCCAGATTGTTGGAGGCCTAGAAGTGGGCACCAACACCAACACAGGCGGGTGCCTCCACATGGGGAAGATGATCCTAGATTTCGGTGCTGGTGGCAATGCTTCGGTCACGTTGGAAACCAAAAATATTACAACCATCACCGAGATCGGGATCTTCTTCCCTCGGTGGAGGCACACCACCGATATTGGTGTTGGTGTCAACCTCTAGGCCTCCGATATTTGCCAATATTCCGAAATCTGGTACAACTGGATCCCACTCCTTTGCAAACGTCTTGCGAACAAAAGATCTGCCATGTCGTCCACTTCCCCCGTTTGCACGGTCGGTGTGGCAGGCGCTTCGCGTTTGCACGTGTAGACTGTGGATCCCACACGAGAACCTGTCGGCTCAACTTGCCGAGGTCGTCGTACACCACTGCAGCTGTCGACCTCCACCGCGACTGCGTACCCAAGTTCGGCACAATGTCTTTCAATGTGCTTGGTCGCGCGCCGAATACAATCGCGCTATGGCTCCTATGTATGCTTTGGGGAGCTCGGGCTCGATAACGACGTGGTGCCGCTTTCAGCAGAGTCGGCGTCGTTGTTACTGCTGCTACTGCTGCCAGTCGTGCCGTTGTTGCGTCTACCAGAGTCGCTGTTCGAAACTGCACTCCAAAGACGGAAATACGAAGGCATACAAGGCTCCCATGATTTGCTACCGAGGGACAGTGCTGGCGAGGCCCAGAGGGACGGCTGGGGACGGTGCGGGGCAATGCTGACGAGGGGAAGCGGCGGTGACAGACAGGCAGCACCAGGGGCGGTGGGAGGAGCTGAGCAGGGTCGGGCATCACGTCGGGCACACGGCCATCCAGAGGGATCGGCGGCAGCAGGAGGCGGCAGCCCCGGACAGTCGGCGCCAGAGGGCCGGGCCACAAGAGGAGATCGGCGGCAGCAGAGGGCACTCCGGGCTTCTCAACAAGCGTGGGGGGGGGGGCACCCCCCGACGGGAGTCAACCTCGCCTCGTCGTCGCGCCGCGGCGGGGGTCGGAGCGCCTTCGGCGCGCGGTGGCCGCCCGCGGCGGGGGTCGGTGCGGGGCTGTCGGCGGGTTGTGACGCCCCCCCGACGCGTACTCAGAAGCTCGGAGTGCGCAGCCCCAGGACGAGGGGCAGAGAGGAGGAGGATGAGGGAGGAGGAGGAGGAGGAAGCTGAGGAGGAGGAATGAGGATGAGGAGGAGGAGGCGGATGAGGAGGAGAAGGAGGAGGAGGAGGCGGAGGAGGAGGAGGAGGAGGAGAAGGAGGAGGAGGATGGCGAGGGGGCGGCAGACTGGGGCAGCAGATTGGGGGCCGAGGGCTGCTGGGGGGCAGGGCGGTCACGGGAGAGCACGGCAGCAACGAGAGGCAATCACCAGAGGCAGGGAGCGGCCAGGAGGGAGGAGGGGAGGGGAGAAGAGGAGGAGGAGGGTGGGAAGTGGAGAGAAGGGGGAGAAAGGGAGAGGGGAACAGCAAAGGGAGCAGGGGGAAGGGCGAAGAGGAAGGGTGAAGAAGGAAGGGGGCGGGGAAGGGCAAGGAGGAAGAGGGAAGGTGGAAGGGGAGGGACAGAGGGACGGTGCAAGGAAAAGAGAGCGGGGGAAGGGCGAAGGGGAAGAGGGAAGGGAGAAGGAAAAGGGAAGAGGGACACGGACAAGGGCGAGAAGGGGGAGGGTAAGGCGGGAGGGTAGGCAGGAGAGCAGGAGTGAGGGAGGACGGGAGTGAGGAAGTGACGGAGTGAGGAAGTAAAGGAGTGAAGGCAGTGAGGGCGAGAGGGAGTTAGGGAGTGAATGGGAGGGAAAGGGATAAAGAGAGAAAGAGAGAAAGAGAGCGGAAGAGGGAGAGAGAGAGAGGGGGGAAGAGAGAGAGAGGGGGTGGAATAGAGAGAGAGGGGGGGGAAACAAAAAAAGAGAGAAACCACATAATACGAACAATAATAATAATAAACAAACAATAACGAGAGAGAGAGAGAGAGAGAATATATATAATGATAGGGAGAGGGAGAAGGAGAGGGAAGGAAGAGGGAGAGGTAGAGGGAGTGGAAGAGAGAGGAAGAGGATAAGGAAAAGGTGTTTGGATGCAAGAGACGGGTAGTGGGGGCTAGGAGTGAGGAATGGTGTGTGCTGAGGAGAGGGGCACGAGGGAAGACGGATCAAAGATGGAACGATGGCACACCCTTCGACGCGCGCGGCCGTGGGCTGAGAACAGGCTCCTCGGGACCAGGCGCGTGTTGATGAACGAGCTCGACCTGAGCGCGCGGCACCCTTCTAAAAGAGCTTGTGCCAAACCCGCTGGCGACATAGCAGGTCGTGACCAAACTTGTTCGGCGGCGAACGCAGGAAGGAAGTTAGAAGGGGCGGGCCTTCTCAGAAGACTCGGAAGGCCTCTGGCCTCCTGAGAAGTTCCCTGAACCTTCTCCGAAGACAAAGACGGCTTCTCAGAAGGCCAGAGGGCTTCTGAGAGGCGACCGCTAATTTCGCCGACGGCTGATTTCGCCGACGGCTGGTTTCGCCCGGCTGGTTTCGCCGCCCAGCGAAACCAGCTCCGTCGGCGAAACCAGCTCCGTCGGCGAAACCAGCTGCTGTTGGCGAAACCAGCTGCCGTCGGCGAAACCAGCTGCCGTCGGCGAAACTGCCCGACCCGACCCGCCCGTTAGGGTCCGCCCGCCCGACCCGACCCGCCCGTTAGGGTTCGCGCGAGCTCGGTCGAGCGCGCCCCACACCTTAATGCCCCGCCCGCCCGACCCGACCCGCCCGTTAGGGTCCGCCCGCCCGACCCGACCCGACCCGCCCGCTAGGGTCCCTCCGCCCGACCCGACCCGCCCGTTAGGGTTCACGTGAGCTCGGTCGAGGGCGCCTCACACTTTAATGCCCCGCCCGCCCGACCCCACCCGCCCGCTAAGGTCCGCCCGCCCGACCCTACCCGACCCGCCCGCTAGGGTCCGCCCGCTCGACCCGACCCACCGGTTAGGGTTCGCGCGAGCTCGGTCGAGCGCGCCCCACACTTTATGCCCGTCCGCCCGACCCAACCCGCCCGCTAGGGTCCGCCCGCCCGACCCGACCCGACCCGCCCGCTAGGGTCCGCCCGCCCGACCCGACCCGCCCGTTACGGCTCGCGTCGGCGAAACCAGCGCCGGCGAAACCAGCGGCCGGCGAAACCAGCGGCCGGCGAAACCAGCGCGGGCGAAACCAGCGCCGGCGAAACCAGCCGTCGGCGAAACCAGCGGGGCAAAACTAGCGCCGGCGAAACCAGCGCCGGCGAAACCAGCTCATGCCTTCTGAGAAGCCCCGCCGCCTTCTGAGAAGGCCTGCCCCCTCTGACTTTCCCCCCTGGCGCGCCGCCGAACTGTACTGCCTCGCGACATGTTGAACTCACGCTTGACCGAGCTACGACGCACCTTGCCAGGGAGACAGTGGAAAACCCAAGTGAGTGAAGTAGAACAGCGAAGCCACGGGGCAACGACTCGAGGAAGCATTTTCATCATCATCATCATCATCATCATCATCATCATCATCATCATCATCATCATCATCATCATCATCATCATCATCATCATCATCATCATCATCACATCATCATCATCATCATCATCATCATCATCATCATCATCATCATCATCATCATCATCATCATCGCATCATCATCATCATCATCATCATCATCATCATCATCATCATCATCATCATCATCATCATCATCATCATCATCATCGTCATCGTCATCATCATCATCATCATCATCAGCAGCAGCAGCATCATCGTCATCATCATCATCAGCATCATCATCACAATGGGTACACCACTTGATAAAATCATGGGTGGCCCCTCAAAGCGATGAGGCCACGAAGCCACGAATGTCTCCTGAAACATTCAGCCGGCATGGAAATGGATTCATATAATTGAACAAATCAACGTGTCGATCCGTATGACCTTCGACCTTAGCGCACTCCATCCTGGCGCTTGAGAGGCCAGATATCGCATCCCAGCTACGCGCATGATCGATTGAAAACCTGATGAGTTGCTTGAAGGTGAGACTGCCGCAGTGACACTGGGAGACAAGATTCAAGCGGTACGCGTTTGATTCAGTCCTAAATGCCCCTCATGCTATACTCCATAAAACGAAACAACATTACAACTGGCCTTTTGTTGACACTACGGGCCAGTTCCTGTTCATATCACTGGGTGATGCAAAACCTGGCTGGCCTTGCGTGAGACTTTCAGACTGACACCCGCATGCGCCCACTGCCAGATGCAAGGCACGCATAGTTGCAGAGACGAGTGTTGCAAATAGGGACATGCACTGACGGCTGATGTCAACCTGCCTCACCATATTGACATGAATACACGTAGCGATTGAACTAACCGTCCAAAGAATTCCAGATGCAAGTTCTCACACACTGGCACCTACGTTGGCAACTCATCGGAGCCTCCCATGCCATCTTGCTGGCCCTTGCGAATCGGCACTAAGCACCGCTAATCGACGCTAAGTGGACGCTCATCGACGCAAATCGACACTAAATGAACGTTCATCGACGCTAAACCGGAGATTACTCATCGATCACCAGACGCTAACGCACTCTCACGCACTCCAAAGATGGAATTACGAGGACATACAAGGCTCCCATGATGTGCTAACGAAGGCATGAAAACAAGCGCGTTCCACGACTCGCACAGTAACTACTCGCCAATGGCCAGGATCTGTCGTGAGGGACTTATGATCCATTACCTCGAGGTTGATATTCCTGACGTAAGCGAGTAGGCACTTTGCGAGCAGTGGAACGCACTCGGTGAGCACCTACCTTATGACAAGGACGCTGAGTGGCCCCACAGCACTGGAAGCAGTGACGAGAGCTGCATGAAGCTTGGGTCGCCCTCCCGGCAGAAGCTGTGCAGCAAAGTCGACTTGCCGGCGTTCTGGTCGCCGAGCAGCAGGAAGCTCCGGAAGGCGCACCTGGCTCGCTGCAGTTCGGCGACGAAAGACCACCGCGACCTTACGCCGCGGCTTCCGCGGGCCGCCAGCGCGGCACGCTACACTGGGTGCGAGGGCGCTCACGAGCGGCCTCTCGCGGGCAGCTTACGCGCGAACGTCGGCGCAGGAGGCCCAGTATTTCTGTGTCGCCCATTTGGCGACAGGGTTCCTTGTCATGACGAGCCTACGGAGGAAGCTGGCGGAGGAAGTCGTCAAGGAGACAGAGGAAGAGCGCAAGGAAAAGGAGGCGAGAGAGCGGAGCAAGCAGGAAGGAGAAGGCAGAAATGATAGCATTGAAAAACGTAAGGTATGTAGACTAGAAAAGACCCTTTCCTCGCCACGTCCAGTTGCATCCACTGCCTCCCCCGCTCCCTTGTAAAAAACTGTGGGTCCACGTTCCAAAGGCCACGATCCGTCGAAACAAAAACTGTAACGCCGCGCTCACGAGCTCACGAGCCCTTCAAAGAAAACACCAAAGCAAAAATCCCCAGCAGAGTTCGGCCCTCGGGGGCTGTTTCCAGCGGGACGACGAACTCCCTCCAGAGAAGCCCCCATGGACCTCTGGGGGCCACGGATTGAGCAGCGAAGGCGAAGAGCCATGTCGAGGAGGAGGTCGGCCATAGGCGACAGGGGCGAGCGCACGGCCGTGTGCACCCTGGTGCGTCTTTACAAAAATGAAGGGGCCCTGGGACACACAAATAAATACACACAAATAAAAAGATTGCCCATATTTTCCCATATTTTCTGGGTCGTGGCCGCCCAGCCGACAAAAAAAGCGCCCCTTGGGAGTCCCGAAACGGTGCGGCGACAGGCCGTGCGGTGGCCTCGAGATCCCCCCGGCCCTCGCCGCACGGTCCGTCAAGGCAGGGTCTTGGGACCTCGGATGCCCCAGTCGCCCGAGAGGTCCCCAGAGAACGACCCGCATCCCAAAACCGTGCGGTGACCCCGAATCCCCACCGACTCAAGACACGGCGTGGCCACCACCCCGTTTGGGGGCCCCCGAAGCCTGCCCCCACACTGCCCCAGGCAACCAGAGCCGGCAACCAAGGCTGCCAAGATGGCCTCAAGTCGGCCCACGAGGCCCCCAAGACGGTCCAGGAGGGCCACAAAAGGACCCCCAAAGGGCACGAAGAAGCCAAAAGGATTGATTTTCCTGCAAACTGCTTCAACAATGTTTAAATATTTACCTTGTCGGGCTGACTTCAGCTCCAGACGGCCCCAAAGGCATCTGAAATGGCCCCAAGACGACCTAAGAGGGCCCACCTAATGGCCCAAGCGAATTACAAGATGGCCTCAGGACGGCCCCAGATGGCAAGAGAGCCCAAAGCTGGCCCAAGTGGGCGTCCAGAGGGACCCAAGACGGCCTCAGAGGGACCTTCGACAGCCCAACACGGCCCCACACCGGCACTACGAGACCTCCCAGACGGCCCAGGAGGACTCCTGCACGACCCAAGAGAGCCTCAAGCAAGACGGCCCAAGAAGGCTCCAAAACGGCCCAAACGGTGTTCTGACCATTAGACCAACAGTCAACGCACAGTGTACCTTCAATGCCGCTCGACTCACACTACTACAGCCCCACGTCGCCCCTCGAACGATCGCTTCCGAGAGGACTGGGCTGGCACGCGGGCGGGAATAGCATCAGCCAACTGGAAACAGAAGAATAAGAATGAAAGAGAGACTGGCACAAAAAAAGGCAACGGCTGTTACGAAATAAGAGACTGGAGAAAAGATCCAGGAGACAAGAAACAAGAAACAGCATATGGTCTCAAGGAAAACGGAAAAATCAAACTGTGATATTGAGCCGAGTGCGGCAAAGAAAAAAGAGTCATATTCACAGAAGAACAGAGAAATCCGCCACCGTGCCGCCGGGCACAGAGCGGGCGTGTCCTCAGGTCCTGAGCCCAGGAGCCTCAGGTGGAGCTCCCCATGGGGCCACGAAACGTGTGGCGGGTGTGCTGAGATGGCTGGGGCCTTCGGTAGAGCTCCCTATGGGGCCACGAAACGTGTGACGTGTGTGCCGAAACGGGCGCGGCGGTGCCGTGCGGGCGCTGCCACTGGGCCCTAGGTGGAGCTCCTTATAGCGTCGCGAAACGTGTGAGGGGTTGTGCTGAAATACGCGCGGCGGTGCCGTGCGGGCGCTGCCACTGGGGCCTCCGGTGGAGTTCCCTGTGGGCTACGAAACATGTGACGCGTGTACCGAAACAGGCGCGGCGGTGCCATGCGGGCGCTGCCACTGGGGCCTTCGGTGGAGCTCCCCATGGGGCCACGACACGCATGAGGGATGTGCAGAGATGGGCGCGGCGGCGCCATGCGGGCGCTTTCACTGGAGCCTTCGGTGGAGTTCTCTATGGGGGCAAGAAACGTGTGAAGGAGGGTGCCGAGATGCGCATGCGGAGGGCAGAGGCAGGAATGGGGGGAGGGGGGAGGAGGAGTGAGGAGGAGTGAGGAGGAGGAGGAGGAGGAGGAGGAGGAGGAGGAGGAGGAGGAGGAGGAGGAGTAGGAGGACGCGGGGCGATGCTGATTCAAAACGACGACTCAATTCAGCACAGGATGGTTAATAAAAATCAATGTCGAGCCTCGGTCCCACAAACCTCTCAGCCCCTTCCTTTTGGTCAGCTTTTCGTCCCGAGCCGACTTGTCACCGCCCTGGGGCCCGAAACCTGCCCCCTGAAGCCGAAAACTCTGGATGACCTTATGGACCCAAGATTTTCTAGCCTCCAGAGGTCCGGGTGGAAAGAGAGATTAATGGATGAAGACGGGAGGCGGGCTGGTAGGTGCCACAGGGGTACGCAGGACGCAGGACGTAAGCCGCGCGTCCTTGCCAGCTGGAGGCCTGCAAACCCCTCAACGGGCTTGCGCGGGCGGGCCGGGACCCGTTCAGGTATGCGCGCGCACGACGCGCGACGTAATGCGCTTCCAGGCTGCTCCGCGTTTCGTCGCCAACGATATCCCACCCCATCAATCTCGGTAGGCACACCCAGTGGGGCCATGCGAAGATTGGCGGCGCGCACAAGGGTGTGGAGGAAGAAGGAGGGCTTCTTAGAAGGAGGCTGCTTCTTAAAGGTGCCGGCCTTACATCTGTAGATAAGGCCCGCGCCTGCTTAGCAGCAGGGGTGCTTCTAAGAAGCCATCCCCCTTCCCCCCACCCCCCTCTGCGCGTGGCTGAGAAGAGGGTGGGGGGAAGGGGAGGGGGGCGCCGCCCCGACGCCCCAGGGGAAGCCGCGTCCCGCAGACCCCCCCCCTCCTGGGCACCCAGCGCCCAAGTCTGGCCGCGACAGCACCGTCTCCAGCTCCATCTCGGGCACCTCCTCCTCGGCGGGGGGGGATCATGAGAGGAGGAGATGGGGGGAGGAGGAGGGAGGAAGAGGTGGACAGGGGAGGAGGCAGGAGGGGAGAGGAGGGGGACGAGAAGGAGGGGGGACGAGGAGGAGGAGGCGGAGGAGGAGGAGGAGGAGGAGGAGGAGGAGGAGGGAGCAGGAGGAAAAGGAAAAAAGGGAGGAAGAGGAGGGAGGAAGCGAGGGAGGAGACAAGACGAGCCACGAAACCACAAGCAGGCCGCCGGTCGGAACCCGGCGCGAAATCGACGGGCTCCGCGCGCTGCCTGTGCAGCCCGACGTCGCCAGCAGCACGGCCGGCCTGCCGGGAGCCAGCCGCCCTGCCCCGCGCAGGCGGCGGCCTCCCGGGCGGGCGCAGCACTATGTAGAGACCAGCAGCAGCTCTGCGCCGCACCTCCTCGGGGACAGACCTCTGCGGGTCGAGCTCCGGCGCGCCCATAAAAAATGGTTGTAGTGACGGGGGAGGGAGGAGGAGTGGAAGGAGTCCAGCAGTGTCCGAAGTGCAAATGAAGACCTCTGTTCCCACACCTCCCACAGTCCCCACGATCGCCACGACGGCAAAGACTGCGGTCTGGCAGTTGCGACTACAGGAGGTCCACGACCACTTCGGGCCAAAAAAACCAAACCAGAAAAAAACATCAGGAAATCTTGAAACCAAAACCTGGGGAGGTCGACATCCTGAAAAAAAACTCAAGCACCAAACCCGCGGAAAACTCAAACCCACAAAAAACTTTGAAAAAAAACCTGAAACTCAAACCTGGGAAAAACGCAAACCAAACGAAAACTCCAGAAAATCTCTAAACCCAAACCTGGGAAAAACTGTTGAAAAACTCTCGGAAAACTTTGGAAAATCGCTGCTTTTATTTATATATATATATATATATATATATATATTAAAAATGAAAAAGTTCTGGAAAAACTCTGGAAAAACTCTAAACGACTGAAAAGTTTAAGAAACTCTGGAAAACTCTCAAAAACTGTAAACGCTTGAAAACTCTATACATAATATTAGATACATCTATATATATACACACACACAAAAACTTGAAACAAAACTCTGGAAAAAAACTGTTTTATACATGTATATATATACACATACATAAATACAGATATATACATATATATATAAACTGGGAAAATTATATTTTTTATTATGTATAAAAATGGAAACAAAACCTTCCGGGTTCGAGTTTTTTCCAGGTTTGAGCTTCACGTTGTTTCTAGGTTTTCTGTGGGTTTGAGTTTGTCCCAGGTTTCGGGTTCAAGATTTTCTGTAGTTTCTTCTGTGTTTGAGTTTTCCCCAGGTTTTGTGTTTGAGATTTTCTCAGGTTGTCTTGGATGTTGAGTTTCCCATTCAAGATTTTTTGATATGCTTTTGGATTCATGTTCCCGGCCGAAGATTGTTTGAAGATTTCGGCAGGTTTTCCTATGGACCGCCTGTAGTCAATTGCCGAACTTAAGCAAAGACAACGAGCCCATCACATTCCCTGAGATCGTGCTGAGGCAAAACATGGATGAACAATTACATGCATCAGTGGGTGGTCGGGATGTTTAACGTACGTCGAAACTTCTGGTCCTGAAGCCTGGAAGAACCCGACGCCACGAGGGTGAGGCGTGGGTCTGCTGAAAACAGAGGGCGGTGATAGCCCCTACATCACTCGTTTCACGTCTCACATCAAGGCCAATACAAGGCATGGTGGTGCCTGCACTCTGGGGCGCCAAGCTCGAAGGCGCAGCATGCAACATTCCACTGCCAGCACTGAACGACCTAGCTTCGCCATGAAAAGCGCTCGGATGTGATGAGTCCGTTAACTTATCTTACTGCCCAACTACCCCTCCAGAGGGTCCTGGGGCACTGCCCTGGGATCGGTTCCGCCTTCTTTATCTTAGTGATGTACTCCTGAAGACTGGGCCACAGCGTCCACGCACCTTCGAGATCCTGCAAGTTGAGGGACGCACTAAGAATCCCTTTCCGCACCATCTACGCATCGTCGCCATCCTTCGCAACCTGAGCCTTTCTGAACTGGCACTGCATCAGGAACAGTCCTAGCTCCTGGAGCGTTTGAACTTCCACGATCTTCTGCCAGAACTCCGACAGGGACTTGTGGCCTGCTGGATGTGGCGGCTTGACTGTAGCAATGAGGAGGCCGAAGGCGCGTTGGACGATCGCGATGAGCAGGGCGACGCGTGGCGGCACTCCGTCTTTCCAATCGATCTTTTTGCCTGTGAGGGAGGAGGAGGAGGAGGAGGAGGAACAGGAGGAGGAGAAGGAGGAACAGGAGGTGGATAAGGGGGTGGAACGGATAAAGGACGAGGGGTGAGGGACGAGCAAAGAGGGAGTCCTATGGACCCTGTGAAGTTGAAGGGCATTTGTGGAACCAGAATTGCTGCCTATTATGCTTGTCTTCTGGGGCCCAAACCGACCCGCTTGTGCACGCTGAAGCTATCACGCTAGCAGTTGTTCAGGTGCCATGATCAAAGATGGCGGCATGTCTGCGAACCTGGGCCGACGCGTCAGCGCACATTTCGCCTCTGCCACGCAACGGGATCAACGGAGGCGTCCAAAATGTGTGATCTCATCACCACTCTGATCATCACCTTCAGTTACATTACCACGATCACCATCATCACATCATTGGACGCTTCCATTCTAACAGCCCCCACGGGCGGAAGCTAAATGTGCTTGCAATGCTCCATCAACCAGCACTTACACAACCAGCTCATAAGCCACAGGGTCTCCAAGGCACCAACTCCCGAAGCGGCCAGATGAACCAGAAGACACTTGGGCTGTGCGCGCCGAAACCGATCTCGCTGCCACCGTGGGCGCCACACCTTTCGAGCTTTCGCCGAGGCCTGTTTTGTCATGTCCTTTCGACGTACCCTGTGCTGGCACATGAACGACGCGAGTCGCGATGGCCACCGCAGGCCGCTGACGCGGAACAGCGCGTGGAACACAGAGCGCTCACGCACGACCTACTGCGCGGGCAGCTCACGCGCGGCCGTCCCGCGCGGACGAGCCCCCCTGCCTGCGGGCCGCTCGCGCGGCTTCTCGGGTCGAGGCCGTGGCCGCTTTGCCTTTCGGCAGTCAGAGAAAAGGATGGGCACCTCACCCCCATGGGCAGGCGAACGAACAGCAGTGTATCGCGTGACCCAGAAGCACACGTCGCTCAAGCACAAAAGTCCTGTTGCCCCTAACAGGTATGAGATCCGACTGCTGCGGTGGCACTCCACGCAGAGCTGGCCTGGAGTGGCCCGCAACACACGCTCTGTTTCATCAATAGAATTGGAGTCTCTGGTAGCCTTCCTGGTGTACACCTGTCCATCAGCATAAGATGCCTGTAATGCCAGGGGCGGCAGAAACCTCTGGAAGACACGCTGACTGCGGGCCCACGCAGGCCGAGGCTGCGGCTACTGATGCCTTCGATATGGTGGGCAACGAATCGATGATGAATATGATCGCTTCGGAACGTACACTCGTTTTGGCAGCTTCGGCACGGAGTCGGAATCACATCAGACGGGCCGGGCCAGGATGCATCACAGCGCCATGCAAGCACCAGGCTACATCGGATCGTCGGAATACTGAAGTCGAGTCGGATCGAGCTAGCCGAAACCGATGTCGATTCGGATCGATCGGATCGAAATGATCCCAGTTTGGAGGCGGAGTTGCCCACCAGGTGGGCTGGAGGGTAAACAGACGCAGGCTCTGGAACCAACAGCGCAAGAATGGGAGGAAGGAGCCGGTGGAAGAAGAGGAGAGAGGAGGAGAGAGGAGGAGAGTAGGAGAGAGGAGGAAAGAGGAGGAAAGAGGAAGAGAAATGGGGAGACGAGCGGAGGGGGCAGGCAGGAGCACTGACCTGCTACCGCCGCGCTGGGAGTCTGATAGCGTCGGGGGGCTGGACCCAAGGCAGCGCTCGGCGAGCAGCGTCTCGGCTGTCCTCGTAGAGGTCCGGGTGGCGGTAGAAGCAGCGCTGCTCGAGGCCGAACCTGCCCGAACTAAGGATGGTCGTCAACGACGGCAACTACAACGATGCCGGTGCCAGTAATGCCGAAGTGGGGCAAAGAGAAGGCCGAGGGGGACGACGGACGACAGCGACGACGACGACGACGAGAAGAATACAATTCCAACGGTGCACATCGAAATAAAGCGAATCAAGAAAAAGCGAAGCGCCACAAGTCACTCTGACACAACGCGATGTTTCACCAGGCAGAGCAATGCGAAGCAGCACAATACAAATGCGAAGGTGGTGAGCAAGCCAATGCAGCGAAATGCGGACAATGTACTTGAGGACAGCACAACACCCACCCACGCCTCCTCCGAGTACCCCCCCTCCCGACCTGGTGATCCAGGGGATCCTGGCTTGGGGTGAGGGTGTCTTTCTGGCACCCACAAGAACAAACAACAACGAACAGTTAAAAAAAGGCTAGAGCCGGGATCAGGGCTGGGGCTCTCAAGCCCAACGACCAACCAACAAGCCAATCCGTTGGGGAACTGGCCTGCCACTCGACAGACGGACACGACGCAAAATCTCATTCAACACTTACTGCCTGAGGGGACTGCTAACACCCTCCTTCTCCTCCTCCTCCTTCTCCTCCTCCACCTCCTCCTCCTCCTTCATTCTCCCTTTCCCCCTCCGCCTCCTCCTCCTCCTCCCTCATCCTCCCTCCTGCCTCCACGAAGTAAAGCTCACACAAACTATTCAACAGGACGAGCTCGCACGGAGCGTCCCGGAGCGTGCCGGATCGGCAGCACAGGGTGGACGCCTCTACAATAGAACCATACAGGGCCGAAAACAGGGCCCCCCGAGGCTGGTCCAAACAGGCCCCAAAGAGAGGTCAAAGCAGGCCCCCACGAGGGACGCCCAAGAGGCCCAAAGAGGCCCTCAAGGCAAGAGAGGCCCCCAAGAGACTTCCAAGAGGACCCCCAAGAAGCCCCTACAGTCAGGTGCCAAATTGTTTGTAGTGAAAAATGAATGGGCATACCATGTCGGGCAAATTTTGCATCCAACGCCATGTTCTCAAACTCATTGCCTCATTTGAGTCCGTAGCCAACGCAACCGAAGACGACGGACGACGACGACGACGACGACGACGACGACGACGACGACGACGACGACAACGACAACGACGACGACGACGAGGACGACGACGACGACGACCGACGAACGACGATTAAGACAACGACGAACCACGGCGACGGCCGACGAACAACGACGACGACGTCTGGGGAAATCGAGTCGGGGTCCGTCTGGGGCGCTGGGGAGGGTTCAGTCGAGGATACATTATGGTACATTCGGGGGCTTTCATTCGAGGTTCATTCGGGCTCATTCGGATTAATTCGCGTTCATTTGGCCACAGCGGGTGGTCTCACAACCATCGGTTATTGCAGGATTATGAGACTGAGGTGGCACATTCGACTGCAACCGCCCCTCCCTTATATATTACTAAATATGACTAACAGCGGAGACCCCGTCTCCTGAGAGGGGTGGAGAGGGGGAGGGGGGGCCGCGTCCTCAAAGCGCTCCTTTCTAGAATTTTACGACGGCGTCCGTCGCGTCGTCGTCGTGGTTTGTCGTCGTTGGTCAGTCGGTCTGTCGTCGTCCGTGGGTCGTCGCCATCGGTCGTCCTCGTCGTCGTCGTCGTTCGGTCGTCGTTGGTCGGTCCGTCGGTCGCTTGGTCGGTCGGTAGGTCGGTCGGTCGGTCTGTTGGTGGTCTTTGCCGTCGTCGGTGTCTGTCAATCGTTGCCGTGTGTCGACGTCGTCGTCGTCCTTGTCGATCGCTCGGTCGGCCAGTCGGTCGGTCGTCGTCTTCGTCGATGGCTCGGTCGGTCGCTCGGACGCTCGGCCGCTGGGTCGTTCGGTCATTCGTTCGGTCGGTCGGTCGGTCGTCGTCGTCGCTGTCATTCGTCGGACGTCGCCGTCGGTCGTCGTTCGGTTGGTCGGCCGGTCGGTCGGGCGGATTCAACGGCTGTCGTATTCGTGGGCAGCTAGAGCGAGCCACGACTCCACCACGGTCTAAACGAATTAAAGCAACTAGACGGACACACCTCGCCAGAATTCTCACTAGCAGATTAGTCACCTGACTGGGCAGTCAGGTGACACTTGTTGGTAGTGAAAGTTGAATGGGCATGCCATGTCGGGCAGACTCTGGGTTCAACGCCATGGTCTCAACCTCGGTGCATCCGTAGCCAAAGCGACCGAAGACAACGGACAACGACGAGGACGAGAGGACGACGACGACAGTCGGTCAGACTCCGGACGACGACGACGAACGACGATTAACGACAACGTCGAACCACGGCGACGGCCGACGAACACCGACGACGACGTCAGGATGGGGGGTGACTCGGGGACCGTCTGGGGCGCTGGGGAGGGTTCAGTCGAGGATACATTATGGTACATTCGGGGGCTTTCATTCGAGGTTCATTCGGGCTCATTCGGGTTCACTCGACCCCAGCGGGTGGTCTCAAATTCATCGGTTTTTGCGGGATTCGGAGACCGAGGTGGCACATTCGCCTGTAACCGCCGGTCCCTTATATGTTATTCAAATATTACTAGCAGCGGAACCCCGTCTCCTGAGGGGGGTGGAGAGGGGGAGGGGGGGCCGCGTCCTCGAAGCGCTCCCTTCTAGAATGTTACCCGGCCCGCGCGTTCTAGTTCTAGAACTTGGCCTCGGCCCGTCGCAGTCGGCCTTCTACATTTGGCCTTCTAGGACTTTACGACGGCGTCTGTCTTGTCGTCGTCGTCGTCGTTCGTCGCAGTTGGTCAGTCGGTCTTTCGTCGTCGTCGTCCTTCGGTTGTCGCCATCGGCCGTCGTCGTCGTCGTTCGGTCGGTCGGTCGGTTGGTCGATCATCGGTCGGTTGGTCGGTGGTCGTTGCCGTCGTCAGTGTCTGTCGGTCGTCGCCGTCGGTCGATGTCGTCGGTCGGCAAGTCGGTCGGTCATCGTCGTCGTCGGTCGCTCGCTCGGTCGGTTCGTGGGTTGCTCGGGCGCTTGGCCGCTGGGTCGCTCGGTCATGCGTTCGGTCGGTCGGTCGTCGTCGCCGTCGGTGTTCTTCGTCGGTCATCGCCGTCGGTCGTCGTTCGGTCGGTCGGCCCGTCGGTCGGGCGGATGTAGCGGCTGTCATATGAGTGGGCAGCCAGAGCGAGCCACGCCTCCACCACGGTCTAAACGGTCTGAACGAAGGATAACTGCTAGACAACTGCTAGACGGGCAAACCTCGTCAAAACTCTCACTAGCAGAGTAGCCACAGATGCCCTCTAGAGGCCCCCAAGGAAGCCCCACGAGGCGGCGCACACGACACCCCAAGAGGCCTCCAGGAAGCCACCAAGGCGCCCCAAGAGAACCCCAAGAGCCGCCAGGCGGCCACACAGACCCCCCAAGAGGCCTCCGAGATACCCCAAGAGACATCCCAAGAGACTCCGAGAGGCATCAAAGAAGTCTCTGGCACACGGAAGCTCCCTGAACTCGCAAAGTGATGCGATGCTTCCACGAGAAGGGCAGCTCCCCTGGCCACCGTTCCTGGATGGGCTGGCGGGGAATCGCGAAGCGTCAAGAAGTCAAACTCCTTCCTGTTACGCCGTTGCACAAGCACGGTGGCGGAGTTTACCGCAGGCAGCTGGAATATGTTGAAGTGCCAACACATGCACCGTCACCAGTTCCACTAACGTCTGCACCTGAACACGCGTGTACGGATGTGTATACGTACACGCTGATGTTCCTATAAGCATTTCCATGTACCATTGGCTGACATCGTCAAGCACACGTATTTCCCAGAAGGATCGGCGGCGCCGCTGGAGACCGCAGGGGGACAAGAAGGTGGAACCATTGCGCTGGACCCTGTACGTGCCTTCCCCCCTCCCCCCGAATCCGAAGTGGGCGTTGTGGACTCCCGCGGCGCCCTGCAGCGTCAGAGGCTCAAGCTTTTGCCCTTCTGCGTGAGGAGGGCAAGCTCGACTGTCTCAGCTTGGCGCGAGGGGAAGTGAGAGGAAGAGAGGCAAGTGTGCATAGTTACGCACCGAACCTAGCCTGGACCATTCCTGTGCCCAGGATGGGCCTGGCCAGGACTGGTGTATGCGCACGTTTCTCGTCGCCCGAGGCATGGAGTCCTGGCGGACACGGCTTCGGGACCCTGGGGCTTCTCCCACGACTCTGCCTTTTCATCCCGAGCCCGCTCATGGTGATCGAAAGTGGCGACGAACTTCCGAGGCCTCTTTCCTCCAGGGATCCCATGCGGTCAGGAACCTGTGCTCAGCGTGTCGCGGCGGCGGCCCGTGCGCCGCGCTATGCCTTGCAAGCTGATGGCGTGACGCTGCGCTTCGTGGGACGGCAGGCGGGAAGGTGGACTCTCGGGGAGCAGGGCGCGCCTGGCACGTCGCGACGGGGCGTGGGGGACCAAAGCCGCGGCGCGAACCGTATCTTCGTGGCGACCAACTCTGTCTGGCATGAAGGAAACGGGGTACTAAGGGACATGAGGGAAACAGGTCCTGGAACCTGGGGCGCTCCCAAGCCAGATCTGCTTCCCCTCTCGAGCCCTCTTCTCACGGACAGTCCCAGGGCCCGTGGAAGGCACCAGGGGGCCGAGAACTGCAGAAAGAACCTCCAGGACCCATGTCGGCGTGTTTAAGAAGCTTCTCCGTTTAAGCCGTCGTCGTCGTCGCCGCTCCCCCTCAAGCTCTCCAGCCAGAGGGAAATCGAGCAACGTCGTAGTCGAGTCGCAGGGAAGCCCCTTCCCTTTGAAACCCCCCCCCGCTGGAGGGGGGGACGCGGGGCGCGGGGGGGGAGTGGGGGGTCCTGGGAGGGGCCCAGGCGGTTGTGACCCCCCCAACGCGGGGGGGGGAGCACCCTGCCCTGGAAGAAGCTTCCGGCTCCAGAGCGTCCGCGTCGTCGTCGTCGTCGTCGTCGTCGTCGTCGTCGTCGTCGTCGTCGTCGTCGTCGTCGTCGTCGTCGTCGTCGTCGTCGTCGTCGTCGTCGTCGTCGTCGTCGTCGTCGTCGTCGTCGTCGTCGTCGTCGTCGTCGTCGTCGTCGTCGTCGTTCAGGGTCGGCGGCACCAGCCGTACGTCAAGCCTCCGCAAGATAGGGGCCATCCCACGGGGCCCGCCTGCTCGCGACGATGGGCGGCACCGACGCAGCCGCCAAGAGGGCCAAGACCCCCAAAGCGAGCCCCAAGGGGGCCCCAAGGGGGCCCCAAGAGAACCTCGAGAGAGCCCCAAGTGGACCCGCCTCAAGAAAATCAGCTCTCATCGGCAGCATCTCTGAGCGGGCTGGTGGGGATACTTTTTGGTACACTGGCGCGCGAAGCGGGTCGAACGCCGGGTAAGCAGGGGCAGGCTGTGCCACGCTGGTGGGGATGCGCGAAGCAAGAATGCAGGGGCCATCCCACGGGGCCCGCCTGCTCGCGACGATGGGCGGCACCGACGCGGCCGCCAGCGCCATGGCGCCGTGAGGGCCAGGGCCCGCCCCGCCCGCGCAGGCGGGGCGGGGGGGGGCCGCGCCGGAGGGCGCCGGCAGCCTGAGGGCGAGCAGCGCAGCGACGGAGGCGCTGGCCTGGACTCGGGCTAGGTGCTCGTTCTGTGTGCCTGGCTGGAGCCCCTCGCTCCACTCATGCGTCGATGCTGCGTCGAACATCTGTCGATGTCAGTCAACTGGAGTCTACGCGGGGTCGAACTTGAGTCGAACCATAGCAGAACTAGGGAACAGATCTGCTGGGCGAGCCCCAGGAAGGTCCCCAAATCGAGCATCTAACTCGGGGGATGCTAAAGACGTCCCTGGTCCGAGGTGTCCCTAATTTTTCGCCCATCTTGGATTTGGGGGTTGCTGCGACAAGTTCGTGTCGTGGCGACTTCGACGTTGGTTTCTAACACGGCGTAAGTCGTCCAACCCTTAGCGATCGCTGAAGTCGGGGAAACGTAAGACTCGGGTTCGGGGAACTCGGGTTGGCCTGACGGGGCCGTCAGAAAAATGACGAGATCCAGTCTGAAATCTGACGCGACCTCCCGCTGCAAACACCCCACGAAAACTGGACCGTCAAATCAAAGACGGGCCCGTCAAAAAGAGCCAGCTAACCTGAATTCCGCCGAACTCGAGTCTTACGTTTTCACGATAAAGGCGCGGGAGGCTTGTTGGGGTTTCCTGGAGGTTTGGGAGGGGCTCCTGGGCCCCAAGACCCAAGAGGACACAGAGAGGGGCGGAGGAGGCCAAGAGTCCCTCCAACAACCCCCCAAGAGGCCCTTAAGAGACCTCCAAGAGGCCTTCAGTCCATGACCCAGGCACAGCTGCGGGATGGGCCTAAGGCCACTGGATCCGCCGCCCCCTGTGGCTTGCCACGGGGGTGCACGGCGTGCCAAATGTTGCAGTGGTTGGTGATCGCATGGACCTGCGGCCTAATGCGCTGGCCATCCAGAAGGGCGCGCAAGTACGCGCAAGGAGATGATAAACCAGAAAAGATCGCCTCCAAGACGGCCAGGATGGTTCCGAGATGACCTCCAAGATGCCTGCAAGACGTCTAACAGTGTCCCAGGAAAGTCCGAGCTGGTCCCAACACGCCTCCGAGACGGCCAAGATGCAAGACGCCCCAAGAGGGCTCCAAGAGGACCTTCAGGAGGCCAAAATCAACGACGCTCCAGGACGGCCCCCATAGGCCCCCAAGACCGCCACAAGACGGCCCAAGAGACCCTCAAAAGGCCCACGAAACGGACCAAGAGGGCCTCAAGACGGCCCTGTAGACCTCCAAGATGGACCTCAATCACCCAATAAGGGACCCACGACTGCTCAGAGAGGGCTCCAAGACGGCATTCGAAGGCCAAGAGGTCCCTCGGAAACCCCCAAGGGGCCCTCAGGAGGCCCATCGAAGAGGCGCCAAGAGGCCCACAATGGGCCCCCCAGAGGTCCCAAAGAGGCTCCCAGGAAGCCCCCGAGAGGCCCCCAGAAGGCCCCAAGAGGGCCTCAAGAGGCCTCTTCGTTGTCGTCCTCCTCGTCATCTTCCTCGTACTCCTTCTCTTCCCTTTCCTCATCCTCCCGTTCCTCTCCTAAGTGTCCCCCCCACGGGGTTCCCCAATGGTTGGGGGAACACACATCGCGATAGTTTCGCCAGGCTTCGGGCCAACGTTTGGCCGCGTGGGCGTTTCCAACAGGCAGCGGGCGGCGGTGATTCGCCGTAGGCGTCTTCGATACTCCTCTCACCCGTCTTAAGCCACCATGTGTGACCACGGCATTCTAGTCCATATAGGAACGAATGTCGTTGCACCGTGGCGCTGAGAGCGTGTAGCGCGAGCAAAAACTGAAACAGCCCTTGAAAGGCTGGGCAAACAACGTGTGGCGACACGGCGTGCAAACAGGCGACTGAGCCAGTACACGTGGTGCCCGTCTGAGGAACAAGTACCCTGTTGCCCAGAGCGTCCATCGACCTGCTCGAAGAAGAGACAGAGCGGGGGAGATATTGGAGACCCCCATCAAAAAACACCTGTCATATTCTCGCCCGTCCTTTCCCCTTCTCCCTAATCCCTCGCGGAAGACCACGGACGAAAGGTGACAGGGAGTGGGGGGAGCTCTCGATTGGTGGTAGACGAAGGCCTCCTAGAAATAGCAGAGGTAAAACCGTGGATTATGTAGACCGTGCCAAAGGACGGCGAAATGGCGGTGCGTCTCGTCAGGATCGCGCATCTGCGAGTGTGGAATATCCGTCTCCTCAAACTGCGTTTCCTCCTACTCACGAGGATGCAGGAGACGCTGCAACCAGCATGACTGGGCCCGAAACTGGGCACTGGGCAAGGAGAGAAGCGAGAGGAGCAGGGAGAAGGGAAAAGAGGAGAAGGAGGAGCATCGAAGGAGAAAGGGGGTCTGCAGAGGCGCCGAGAGGCCGGAGAGGGGGAACACCCGTCACTGAAGAAATGTGCAAGCACATACACACGACCATGCATGCGCACACACACACACACACACTCTGATCTGTTTACGCCGGCGGCGCAAGGGCCCTCAGGCGCGAACAGCAGGTGGAAGTGCGAACTGCGATCAAGCATCGTCGATGGCACAGTGCGCAAAACGTCGGACACTTCCAATGCATGATGCGTGGTGTGCACTGTAAGTGCAAGGGGAAGTGGATCGGCCAGAAAACGAAGGAGGCAACTCGACTCAAAGTGAACTGAAGCGCGAGCGGTCTGATGCGAATGAACGCCCACTGAATCACCGAAGAGCGATGTCAGACAATGAAGCGCGAAAACAACTTTAACGGCAGCCAGACCAGCCGCTGTGCATGACACGCTGATGCAGCACAGACCTGTAACAGATCGGCAAGGCGTAGGCCAACAAACCAAAACTGGAAAGCCGTGGCGGTGAACGGAATGTGGCCAGCTTGTAGCGAGACCACGACAGCGTAGAAACCGAGAAAAATGCGCGTCGAAATGCGACGCCCCTGTGCTCCTTCCAGACGTATACACATGCCGACAGGACATCATGCAGAATTATGGCCCACGTCAGCTGCCACGCCACAGGACTGAGCAGTCGGACAACCATGGTCGAACTGCGAGTTGACAAAGCGTGTCAAGCGCGCGGCTGCACAAGCACAACCGGCGGAGTCAGCCACCAGCCAACACCCGCCAGCTCTGTCAAGCGCGTGCAACACCGCACGCAACAAATTCAAACTGAGCAAGTGCTGCGGAGGGTCCGCCACGATTGCCACGCGCCCCTGCACAGGCACCCGCGAACGGAGGCGGACCGCCCAGCCGCCGCCACCACAGACAAAAAAAAGGAAAGAAAGCAGAGGAGCGAAGACGGAGCGAGGAGACGCGCGGTCGCGCCAACCGGCACGCCAGAAAACTGTCGGACAGCCGACCGAGCCACCCCATGACCTGCCAGACGCCGAAACCCCAGCAGCTGGGCACACTGCAGCTGACGAGGATACGCGTCAAGAGAGAGGGCGCTGGGCGCGAGAGTCGCGCGGCTGCAAACTAGCGACGGCACGGCGGCGTCGCCGCGCGAGGACTCGGCCCGCAGCCGAATCGCAGCGCCACGGAAAGCCAGAAAGCCCGCGACAACCATCGCGGAGTGTCGCGAGGCCGTCAGCGGGGCCGAAACGACGGCGCGACACCGCCTAAGGCGGCAAAGTCGCGCAAAGCCACCGGACGCACCTGGCGACGCGCGGGGCGCGCCGCGCGCCATTATGGCGTGGCGCAAAAGACGGGCACCAATGGCGGCTAACCTGCACGGCCTGCGCGCAGCGAGGCACTGGCAACAAGGCACCGAACAAAAGACGCAATGGCTCCAACAGAAAATACACACAGGCGTTACCAAACAGACAGAGCGGGAGCAAAAGCGGAACAGCGAGGCAAATGCCGCGACGTCAAGGCGGGGGAGCCGACGAATGCCGACTCCACAGCCTAAGCGGACGGGCGCGGGCAGGTTGAAACCCCCAGAACAAGATCCCCCCCCAGAATAGGCGCGCGCCACGCCGAGGCCTCAGAGGGAGCTCGCGCCCCCGACCGCAGCACGACGTCGCCTCCGCATTCTTCATCGGCCTCGCTTCCCCGTTCTGGAAAGATACTGAGCGGACCGCAGATGGGTGGGGGCCTGGGACGGATATGCAGCGGGCCACGGCAAAACTGGCACTCTCCCCCTTTCGACTTTAATTTGACGCAGAGCGGAGCGCGTTGTCCAGGCACCCAACCCCCCAAAGGAACCCCCCGCAAAGCCTGGCAAACCCTGCAGCCCGGCGACGTAGCAAGACCTCAGTCTGCACATCGCCCCACCAGCATACTGCGAGCAGCCCCGTAAAGGAGCTGATTACCTGACGCGTGCAACTTCTTAGGCAACGACGCACTGCAGTACGCCACGCGGAGAAATGACGCGGATGGGAAGGCACGCCCATGATATTCCCTGCCGGCAAAACAAGTAAGCACGCCTCCAAAGCACCCCCCACACACCGGAGACCCCTGCCTGGGCAGCCACGGTTCGGATGCGAACAGACCGGCAGCGCACCGAATCCGCAACACCAAAGGTCGATCGGCGATGCACCCGAGTTATCCGCCTGCCCGCGCAACCAGGCAGCCCATAAAAGTGTCGGCACAACAGAGCATGCACGGTCGCACTAGCCAGCGACGGCACATGGCCTCATCGGAAGCCCTGCGACTTGGAATGGCCGTGGACGGGCGAACGCAGGCAATAGAACCACCCTGGGTTTGAGCCTGGAGTAGGCTACCAGCGGCGGCCCCGACCCGGCTGGCTCCGATGGGCACGGCGCGGGCTTCTGCCCCTGTCGCGACGAGCTTTTTGCTGTCAGGGGGCAGCCACTTGAACCACGCCCGTCAAGTTGCATTCCACGTGCTCCGTTTGGAACTGATTCGCTTAAATCCGCCGGCCCACTTGTGGGGCCACCAGGCTGCAGGCCTAAGGTTCGCAGTTTCCTGTACCAGTTGCAGCTTCCAGTTTCCACTGTTACAGTTCTGCTTCTTGCTGCTTAATGCTCCTTGTTACAGTTCTCCTCATTGCTGCTCACTGTTCCTCGTTGATGGACCGCGCGAGGGAGGGGGGGCCCAAAACGTTAATTTTTACCACGCCCTGAGCGTGCGCTCTGAATTGCTGGGGCGGGTAAAAATTATCACCCCTCCACAGATCGGCGGGGTCAGGGTCCAAAAGCACAAAGGATTTGCCACATTTCGGATATTCGGTGGCACCCCTCACGCAGCTCGGCGGGGCCAGGGTCCAAAAACCAATGGAGTTTGCCACATGCCAGAAAGTCAGGGTCCAAAAACACAAGGGATTTGCCACATGTCTGACATTCGGTGGCACCACTCACGCAGGTCGGCGGGGCCAGGGTGCAAAAACACAAAAAGGGTTTGCCATATTTCTGAAATTCGGTGGCACCCCTCACGCAGATCGGCGGGGCCAGGGTGCAAAAACAAAAAGGGTGCGCCACATGTCTGAAATCCGGTGACACCCCCCACGCAAATCGGCGGGGGCAGAATCAAAAAAAAAATACACAAGGATTTGCCACATACCGGAAATCCGGCAGCACCCCTCAACGCAGATCGGCAGGGTCAGGGCCCATAAAAAAAGGATTTGCCACATTTCTCCAATCCGGTGCCATCCCTCACGCAGATCGGCAGCGCCAGGGCCCAAAAAAACACCAGGAATTTGCCACATACCGGAAATCCGGCGGCGCCCCTCACGCAGATCCGCAGGGTCAGGGCCCAAAAACACACAGGATCTGCCACAGAATCGGTCGCGCCCGCGACGCAGATCCGCAGGGTCAGGGTCGAAAAACAAACAGGCCCCGACACTGCTTCACGGCGGCGCCGAGACCTCTCATACTTTTAGCTTTTGCATCTCCCATTATCCGAAACAGGGGGCCGGCGGCATGGGGCGAAGCCCCCCACGGAAAAAAGCTCGTAACTGCTCTGACTTGAACAGAGAAGGATCCTGGACTGCCGCGGCATATCTGCTCGGAATGCGACTCGCGCCCGCCCGCCTCTCCCACGGGGACCTCCAGTCCGGCGCGCCCCGCCCAGCGTCGGCGCTGCGTCGGCGGCACCCGACGAAGGCCGCGAGTCTCGACTGCGCGATATCGTCGCGACGCGAGGCCCCCCACCTAGATGGCTGCGTGCGCGGGGCCTCTGCCGCGGCTGCTTATCGACGCGGCCACATGGTGGGCGATCTCGCTGTTGGTTCCCATCGGCCTGTGTCAGGGCCCGCCCCCACAGTTGCTGAACTTCATTTTCGCGCTCCGCGTCGGCCTGGACCCAGCCCCATCCTGTCCAGTCGGCTTCAGACCCCTCGCCGCCACGGTCTATCACGTCCGTCAACGGCGCCCATGCAGCCCCATGAGCTTGAAAAACAAAACCTGGCGACGCCAGTGGCGCGGGCCAGTGGGGCGGCGCACTCTGGACGCCGATCGGCGGCGTCTGCAAATCGACGCCGCCGTTGCGCGCAGCGATACAGCTCGCCCACTCCCGGCCTGCATGCGCCTTCAAGTCGGAGGGAAGAGGCCAGAAGCCAGCAATTGAATCTCTCGTCTCCGTGGAGCCACGCCCGAGTGCAACCACCTCTCCACGAGCGCGGGTCCTCCGGCGTGCCGCGGTGGAAATGGGAATACCCCTGGCGCTGATGACGCGCGCCACCGCAGCTGCCAGGGCTCTCTGCACCCCGCAAGACTGGCGCGCCAACTGCCCGCCAGGCTGCGACCCATCCACGTTAGTCGGGTGTTTGTAGGACGTTTGCTGCCGACGCTGTTCGCCACATTGACGTCGCGTCCGTCGTGAACATGATCGCGCGCTGCCAGCTGCATGCGAGCGTTGACCTCGGGCCCCATCTCCCGACATCAATCCAGCAAGCTAAGCAACTCCTTCTCGGGCACCCAGCTGAAATAATGATTTCCCATGCCGCCGCGAGGCCCCGCCCAGATCAGGACGAGCGGCAACGCGACAAGAAAAGGGAGGGCTCGGGGCGCCATCCGCCTCCGCCACGGCGAGCTCCTGGACCGCGCCTGGGAAGCCCCCAGGTCGCGGTCGCGCCCGCACTTGGCTGGAGAGCTGGCGAGAACCATCACGTGGTGATGGCAAGGATCGCTGCCTGTCCAGGAAGTGTTTGTCCTCGACGTGCTGCAGCCATTGGCCATCCAGCGCACAGCCGCGTTGCCCGCCATGTCTCGCCCCCGTGAGTAGCCGCCGCACGCGCTGAGCCAGCGCGCGCTGAACGGGGTCGAAGGGCGCCCCCGCTGGTCGCCCGTTCGCAGACATCCGCTCCGACCCGCGCGCGCTACGGATCCACTAGATCAGAATCCAGAGCGTGGAACGACGGGTTGAAGAAACGCCGCTCTGACGCACAGCCCCGCTGACAGTGCCGTTTCCGTGGCCGAACGGGCGGGGTGCATCCGCAGCAGCATGCGACTATCAGTGATCAACAAGTCTGGTCATATGCCCCCACGGCACTGACACTAGCTGTCCTGGGACAGTGCCCATTGTGCTACGAGCAAGGCTCCACCAGGCCCCCATTGGCCCCTGCACCCCTGCCTCGCGCACTGCGATTGCCAGGAAGGAACTCCCATCATACAACGAGGCCCTCTCATCCACTGGTGCGCAGCCCATGCCACGTCGCGGCGCCTGAAGGGCACAGCGTAACGCATCCTGGGCGAAGCACAAAGTCTAAAACTCGTCCTCTGGAATCGAGGTCGATATACCAGCACCCCCCTCGGGCAGGTGGATGATGCAAAGGGGGGCGTCAACGTGACTGTCCACGTCAACGCGGTGCCGCAGTCCGTCCACAATGTCCCAGTTGCTTGACTTGCTTCTGTATCTATGCCCAAACAGTAATTCACGAATTCGGGATACCCAGTCGCAGCCGTTGCCGTTGGAGGGCTCTTCCCGAGAGAGTGAGGCAATTGGTAGTGCCCACCTTGCATTGCCATCCTCAAACTTTGCCTTCCATACCAGGACGAGAATTTTCCCGTCGGGCATAGCTTTGGTGAGGCGCGTCTGCACAGCTTTCCTGCCTGGGTATGATCCTGTTGACTCCTATGAGTTGGGTCACTAGCGGTCTCCTCAAGTATGGATGAGGTGCCGTCGCCTCGCTCTCAAAAGTCGATACCGGATCGCTTTCGTCCTCGAATATCCCGCGCGGCCCCCCCTGCTCCAGCGGAAACTGTCGAGTGATGCCATCCGCTGAACCGCCTTGATGCAGCCTGTGGGTGGTCTCTGGAGGGAGCCTCGAGACACTGCGAAGTGCTGCGAGCGTCTCGGCTGGAAACTCATGAATGTGCTAGTCTCACCTTCCAGGGCCAGCGCTTGGTCCATGAGCCGAAATCCACACTCCGGTGTTGTCCTCTCCACCGAGGGACCTGAGGAGGGCGTTGCCAGCCCTGTCTTTCCAGTGTGGTGCGCGTGGGACACATGCCCCCTCCAAGAGAGGGTCCCATCTCAGCGCGACATGGTTTCCAGGCCGCATCTCTTCTGGAGTTCGGCCACAAGTCCAGCGTTGCCAATTGCGTGACTTTTCGGGGAAAAGCCAGCTGATCGGTGGTGACTGTCTTGGTGAGTTGATTCGTATCCGCGAGCACGACTGCCCAAAAATCGCCGTCACCAAACAGTGGGACGAAGCACTAACAGAAATCGCACTTGCTGGCACACACAAACTACACACACACACGTGCACGCGTGCATGCATACATACATGCACACACACACACACACACATCTCACATTACACTACAGTGCCCGACAATGAAAAACTTTACCAAACCTTACACTGTGCTACCGTATGCCAAAGTGTACAATACACCCGACAGTACACTACTGTAGAATGCAACGCGATACATGCATAAATCCGCAACCGTGATTTTTGCACGTTGAGGCGTAGAAGAATGCCAAGGTCTGTATGGTAGGGTTTTCTAAATTCTAGTAAGAGGAGTCCCCCCTTACAAGCGGACTGTTGCGTGCATCCCCACTACTCACCGAGGGCATTTTCCTCGTGCCCGCCCGAGGATGGTGCACTTCTCGCATGGCAGCTAATGCCTGAACCCCCCTTCCAAGCGTGCCCGCTAGAGAATGGTGCACTCCTCGCATGGCAGCAGCTGATGCCTGAAGCCCCCTTCCACACACGCCCGCGCGAGGATGGTGCACTTCCCGCATGGCTGCTACCTCCTAGAGCCCGCATCCCACGCGCACCCGCTCGAAGATTTTGCACTTCCTGCATTCCCAGGCGCTGATCCCACCAAGCGCTCCAGGGCCTCCCAAGCCACGTTCCCCCGTAAAAAAAACTATAGATGTGCATCCCGAGCTTCCAAGACGGCCCGTGCAGGCGACCACGGACACCAATATTGATCAAGACTCAAGATGCTTCAAAGACGGCCCGAGATGGCCCTAAGGTAACCGAAGATTGCTTCAAGACGGCCTAAGATGCCTGCAAGAGGGCCAAAAATAGCCACAAGAAAACCTCGAACAGGGTCCGAAGAAGCCAAAATCGTTGATTCCCCTTGGGTTGTTGAATGATGTTCGCATTCTGGCCTTTTCGGGCTGCCGTCAGCTCAAGACGGCCCAGGAGGACTCCACAATGACCCAAGAGGCATCCAAGACGGCCCCAAGACGGCCCAACAGGGCCTCCCGTAGGACCCAAAAATGACCTTGAAAGGCCCTTCGACGGCCCAAGACGGCCCCACGACGGCCCTCGGACACCCACCATACTGTGAAGAGGATCCTAAGATGGCCCAAGAGAACCCCACGCCGGCGTCAGAGGGCCCCAAGACGGCCGAAGAGTGACGCAAGGGACCCCAAAGATTGCCTCACAGGGGTAGGCCAAGACAGCCTCACCACCACCACCACCACCATCACCATCACCACCACCACCACCACCATCATCATCATCATCATCATCATCATCATCATCAGAAGAAGAAGAAGAAGAAGCAGACGCAGCAGCAGCAGCAGCAGCGTCACCACCACCACCATCTTCATCATCCTCAGCATCATCAGCATCATCAGCATCAGCATCAATATCAGAATTCGCCGGCCCAACAGGCCAAGGGCGTGCTAAGATCTCCGATAACTGGTTAACAATATTCTAGTTCGCGCGCGCGGGGCCGCCCCTGGGTGTCCCCAGACGAAAGGTGCCCCGGCAAGGTCCCGGCAAGTCCCGGCAAGGTCCTGGCAAGGTCCGGGCAAGGTCCTGGGCAGGTCCCGGGCAGGTCCCGGGCAGGTCCCAGCCTGCTCCCAAGAGCGTTCCAGAAGCGCTTCGAGTGGCCTCCAAGAGAGCTCAACATGGCCCGAGACGGCCCAAGAGCGATCCAAGACGCCAGAGACGGCCTCCAGACAGCCCAAAGCGCCTGCAAGACGCCCCCAGAGGCCTCCAAGAGACCTCCCAAGAGGGCCCACAGAGGGAGAAGTAGCGATGATGCTGCAGTTTTGGGAGGTTTTTGACGTTCTCGCCTTGGGGGCTTACCAGCGCTCCAAGACGACCCAAGAGGCTTCGAGGATCGCCCCAGCAGCGCCCAAGAGGACTCCAAGAGCGCCCAAAACGGCCCCAAGACAGCCCCGGAGGCCTCCAAGATGGCCGAAGTGGCTCCCGAGACGGCTCCAAGAGCGGGCCCAAACGGGGGACCCGAACGGACATGTCGTGCTCTACGCGCAGAGAGGTCCCATGGAGGCCCCAAGAAGCCCTCAAGAAGCCCCCACGAGGCCCCCGAGAGGCCCCAAGAGGCCCACAAGACGCCCCCGAGAGGGCCCAAGAGACCCCAACGAGGCCCTCAAGAAACCACCAAGCGGCGCACTGCCGACGACCACTCGACAAGTCGACCGAGGTGCGCAATATGGGCCAGCGGAATGAGCGAGGCGATCAAACAATCGTCACCATCCCCGCCACCATGACCACCACCATCATCAGCAGCAGCATCAGCATCATCATCATCATCATCATCATCATCATCATCATCATCATCACCACCATCATCATCATCACCACCACCACCACCATCATCATCAGCAGCAGCAGCATCATCATCATCATCAGCAGCAGCAGCAGCTTCATCATCGCTATCGCCATCGATCATCAGCGCCATCATCGTCAGCGACACCATAGATCCTCAGCATCATCAGCATCATCATCAGCAGCAGCATCATCATCGTCATCATCGTCATCACCATCATCATCATCATCATCGTCATCATCATCATCAGCATCATCACCATCATCATCACCTCCATGATCATCATCATCATCATCCCCATCGTCCCCATCATCCTCATCATCCTCATCATCCTCATCATCCTCGTCACGGCTCTCCAGAGCCTGGAGACACGAGGTGTCAGACATGACGGCCTCCCGTGCCCCGTCGAACAGTCTCCACCCAGAACGCTGGGATGGCACGGGTGACGGGACTTGCCGCGGGTAGCTGCATACATACACACACACACACACACACACGAGGGTAACTCTACTCGAATATTCGCATACGGGTGTACAAAACCTATACGACTACAGCTGCCAACCCGAAGGCCTCGGCTCTCCACATGGGAGGTCTGGAGGGATTGGCCACCCCTCCCCCCGCGCGCGGCGCGCTCGGAGGCCAGGAGTCCTGCCGGATGGCGTCAGACTCCTCGAAGCGCCTGGCCTGGCGACGCGAGGGGCGGCGCAGCGAGGACCTTGGCGGGGTAGCGAGGCAATGGTGGCGGGGCCTCGTCGTTGACGATCGCCATCCTCCTCCAACTCAATCTCTTCCTCCTAGGGGCCACCTGCCTTCCTCCTCCTACTCTTCCTCATCTTCACCACAATCACCATCACCGAAACCCCCTATCACCACATCATCAGCATCATCATCCTCCTCATCAGCATCATCTTCAACAACAAAACAAATCAAAATAAAGATGGAAATCAGCATCAGCATCAGCATCAGCATCAGCATCAGTATCAGCATCAGCATCGTCATCATCATCATCGTCATCGTCATCGTCGTCGTCAGCATCATCATAATAATCCAATCATTTTCCTCATTATCATCATCAACATCACCATCACCATCGCCATCACCGTCACATGATCGTCGTCATCATCATCGTCATCATCATCAGCATCATACTGTCCATCATGTCCATCACCATCGTCAGCATCCGCACCATCCGTATCATCATCATCATCATCATCATCATCATCATCATCATCATCATCATCATCATCATCATCATCATCATCATTGTCATCGCCACCACTGCCGTCGTCGCCACCATCGTCATCATCGTCAGCATTGTCGTCATTATGGTAATTCGATCGTGGCCATCATCATCATCATCATCATCATCATCAGCAGCATCCTCCTAAAGATCATCGCCATCATCATCCTCATCACCATCGCCCTAAGCTCCTCCTCCTCCTCCTCCTGCTCATCCTCCTCGTCCTCCTCATGTCCGTCTCCATCCTCCTCATCATCACAACCCTCATCATCGTCCTGACCATCATGATCATGTGAATCCCGCTGTTTCTACTACTCCTGGTCCTACTAAAGCACCTACCTCTTCCTACTCCTCCTGCTCAGTGTCCTGCTCCAGCCTCTCCCTCCTAATGACCCTCCGATGAAAACGGCAAGGGGGAGCAGGAAAAGAGAGGAACAAACGAACCAACGAGTCTGCTGTCGCCCAGAGGAGACCCAAGAACAGCGGCAGGCGCGCCAACCCGCTGGCCTCCAGTTGAGGGACGAAAAAACGACCCTACCCTGGGTTACAAGTGCGTGGTCTGTAAACCTCCTGGGAACCCCCAAAGCCTAGAGCCGCCAGGACGCGGCACATCACGCAGGGTTTACCCTGTCAGCCCACAGGAGTTTCAGCGCACAGCGCCTCGTAAACCAGGGTAGGGGCGTTTTTTCTGCCCTTGATCCAGGAAAGCCGCGTTGCAGGAAGCGGGTGTGAAACGAAGGAAAGCTAAAGCTAATCAGCGCCACACGCGGTCAACGTACTCATAAGCAGAATTGCTTCAGAACTCTAGCAGCTTCGCCATTTCGGGCGCCAACTCCCACGCTTGTCTTTCACAAGAGAAGCCATACCGTCCTCCCATTGGGCGAGGCGCCCCGGTCGACACAGGACGGGGCAAGAGAAGGGATGGGTAATTCACAGACACGCTACGCACCCCTTGCTCCCACGTATCCCTTCCCCTCCCTCCCCTTCTCTGCAGGGGGTGGAGGGCTGAAGGGGGGGGACCTCTAGTCCCCGCCTCCCTGCGCGGATGAAGCGGGTCTTTCAATACTCAGGCGGTGGACAGGGGAAAGTTCTTCCCATCCCAATAAATTTGACTTTGCGCACTTGCAGGCAAGAAGGAGGCGGAAGACGAGAAAGATCCACAAGGGAAAAAGCTAGGGAAAAGCACATACATTGACAGGGGGGGAAGGGGAAGATTGCTTGGTGGGTTGAACCCTTGCGGATCGCGCGTGAGACCGCGGGCACGGCCTCTTTAGCGAGACTGCCACGCAGCAGGCTTCCCCGAGACACCCTCGACGGTCCCGGCCCTGGCCTTCGCTGGCAGGCCGGCGGGCGGAGGAAGGGCTCCGGAGGGCCCCCACGACGCACAGCCACGCAGCGAACCCGGAGAGATCACCCCCGAGTGGAGCCTCGGGACGGCCGCCGAAAGCGCGGATCCGAGCCGGCTCTCGAAGAACGCCTCTGGGAACCCCACCATCACCGACCAGCATCGTTTCTCCTCGCCGTCCCCGATGACTCCAAACCAATCCTCCTCTTCCTCCTCCGTCTCCTCCTCTTCCTCCTCCGTCTCCTCCTCTTCCTCCTCCGTCTCCTCCTCCTCCTCCTCCTCCTCCTCCTCCTCCCTCCTCTCCTTCTCCTCCTCCTCCTCCTCCTCCTCCTCCTCCTCCTCCTTCTCCTCATTTCCCCCCCTCCTCAGCCCCCTTTCCTCCTCCTCCTCCTCCTCCTCCACCGCACCCCAAAGACCCCCCATCGCCACGGCCTCCAAAAATTTGGCGGGACGAGGGAAGACCACCACCCTCCACTCCAGGCAAGAGGATGCTAAGGGGATCACATTTCCATTGATTGGTTGTAGGAGTCGCCGTCTCCCTCCGCTGTGATGTGCTGGAAAAGTTACCTCCACGTGAACCGAGGGGCTGCCCTGACACCACGACCCGTGGACACCAGACGACTCTCCCAAGCATCCAGGGATGGGCGGGCGGGTGTTGATGACGTGGCGATGGCGCACCCTTGAGCCCAAATTGGCATACGATGTCACGATCAACGCCACAAATTGCTACCCGCCCGCCCCCCTGAACTCGTCCCCTGATTGTTACATGCACACCGCTGCACTTTGTTCCTTCCAATCAGTTGCGGGAGGAGGGAACACCGACCACCCACCACTCGAGGCAAGAGGAAGCTAAGGAAATTATTTTCCCTCTAGGTTGATTGTGGGAGTCGATTCTCCCTCCGCTGTGATGTGCTGATTGCCTCCACGTGAGCAATTGGGCTGCCCTGGCACCACGACCCGTGGAAACCAGACGACTCTCCCAAGCACCCACTAGCAACCCACTGGCTCGAAGCATTATCAGAAAGCGAGCCGTCGACCCCGCCGCTGGGCGCTGCCTCTGCACGAGCGACCCTCCCGTGGCCAGAATGACATCGACGTCAAGTCCTCCAGGATGGTGCTCGGCCCCATCCACGAGAATTCGGTGCCAGGTGCCGCTGGCCAGGTTTTGGACGACCCTCGGCAAGGGAGCACCTGGCCGGCGCAGCGAGGCGCGTAGCTCCTCAATCCGTTTGAGGGACACTTCCTCTTGCACCGCAAGCCGACCAAATCTGTGATGAAACAGATCAGTCGCCGATCGTCGTCGTGGTCGCTCCACATCCTGCCGTACACCATCAAAATGTGGTACTCCGACAGGCCCTTCACGAGCCTCCGGACATCCTCAGCGATTCCAGCCATAGGCGCCTCAGCGACATAACACACTATAATAGGCCTCGTCCACCGGGCATGAAGTGCCGACTTGTACAACGCAACTCTGCCACCAACTCGATGGTGTCCACTTCATATTGTTTTTTTGTGCACCACCGTGCCTGGAACCGTCGGGAACCAATGCAGCTCTGCTGGTCAAGACTCCCGCGGTCCGAACTTATCCTCCATCACTCTGCCATGGTCGACTGCCACATGTGCGGGCCAAAACTTGCCCCCACGCTGTCACATAGGGAGCCCCACTCCCGAATGACAATATTCGCCGCCGGGGTCGCCTTGGAGGCCAGCAGTACCCAAGATACCACGGGACTTTCTGGGATGCCGACATTTCGGCATAACGACAGCGATATCTCGATCTTGCAGGCGAGGAAGAACGAGCCGAGGATGATCAACGCCTTCGGGTGCACAGGGCCTCCGCACAGAGCGGCTCTACAGGCAAATGCGTTAATGCAACGGCCTCGACGTCCAGCGACGCCGACTGCCTAGACGGCGCGATGTCCAACGCCTGGTCCCGAACACCGCCCGCCTACATGTGTCCCCACTTAGCCCGCGAAGCATAATTTGCCCAATTCTACAGCGCAGCTTTTTCATGTGGGCGGCCACTGCAGGGACAGATGCAGGCCAGGTCAGAAGGCTGGCGCACGGGAAAAGAAACGCTTTGTGGAATTCCACCCACGTCCTCAGGACCCAAACGGAGGACGCAGCAGACAACTGCGACAGAATGTCATCATCCAGATCCTTGAGCAATGCCTCCTTCATGGCTAGGTCTGGGACTGCAGCGCACGCAGCTCCCTGGGAGCCCGGTGTGCATCCGATCGCGGGGGCGTCCCGCCTAGGAGCCAGCTGCGGCAACTGCGGTGGGGGAGCGGCGGTGGGGGAGCGGAAGGAAGCGAGCCTGCCGTTGCACAAACAGAGGAACTTGGCCCTGCCATCAACTGCGGCCGAGCCAGGAGGCAATGACAGCGCCAAGCCCAAGGCACGATGAGGCTCCAACTCGAGCAGGCTGTGGCCAACGGCCATCGGCGGGCGATGGAACTCCGACGTGTGCCGACGCAGCGACGGGCGCCTGCCTCCCAACAAGCCCCTGCGTGGTGGTGCAACCCCACCGCGTGGCGACGCAGCGAGGGGCGCTGGAGCCTCGCCCGGCCCATGCGCAGGCGGGAGTACAGCATGGGTGCCCCCGATGAGCCGACGCTATCTAGTGGGGCGACTCATCGCAGCTTTCCGAACAAAAACGCTTACGATGAGATAGTGGAAAACGATATCTTTCGCGCGCCAGTGCACGTGGACGACGCCACGAAGCAGCATTTTCCTTGCAGGCACGTGGGCGGCACCACGAAGCTGCGCACATGCGTGGTCGAGATCACGCACAAGAAGATAAACGGCAAGTGCAAATCCAAATGCGCCTCGAAAACGCCAAGGTTAAGTGGCTGCCCGCACTTGCGCCCCAGAGACAGCGGAACTTTCGAGACCCTTCCCCAGACAGCACATGGTTAAAGGGAGACGCACAACCATGGCTACCGTGGTTGCTGAGCACTGCGGCACCGTGGTCAGGGCTGATCGGCAACACGCGAAAACGCCGCCACGTGCACCGTGGGGCACCCTTGCGCCACGAGGCTGACCGCGGGCATAGGTCAAGGTGTACCGCTGCCAAGGTATGACATCTGACGCAGACGCGTCCCCTCAATGCGGACTGCACGCGAATCGTCATCAAAGGTACGATTGATTTCTCCGAAGACAGCATGGCATGGGTAACAAAGTTGACGTGGCGTTCGCCCTGCTAGTAATAAGAAGCCACGTCCCGCGAGCGCGGCCGAAACGAAGGGCGCAGCATGCCGTAGACTGCACGTCCACAAGCGGACCTGTCCTGCGCGCGGGGGGCCGACAATCGCCTGGCCGACCAATCGGAAAATCCGCGTTCGTACCGCGGCGCCCTTGGGTCGCCGAACGAGGCAGAGGCGCCTTCCGAGCCCCGTGGAGAAATCTCGATACTCCACGCGCTGCCGAGGCACAGAGATGACGACGCGACGCATGCGTGGGAGATGCATTCTATCCACGGCATCGCACAACCTGGCAACTCCACGCGACAGGAACGTCCGAGTGCCCAGCATCAAGCACACCAAAAAAAGGTGCCCGTCGCAGCGTCGATTCCGCGCGGCACATCCACGCGGCGAGAAACCTGAGCGCTCTGCTAAAAAAGTGCACGCGGGCAGCAGACATGGGGCCGCGCGCGCAGTCAGGCCGCTGGATAAAACGCAGGGCGCGCGAAGCATGTCGCATGCACCGTGGGGTGCCCACGAATGGCACGGGCAGACGCTTGCCCCACCGCGCATCATTGCAAATCTTTCGACGCAGGCGCGTGTTCCAGCCGCGCCTGGCCACCTGGAGCCTCCTGGCTTGCCTGACGCCGCGCAGGCAGCCGCACCCCTCACGGCGGCGCAAAATGCCTCGGTTCTCGGAAGCGGGCGCGTCTCCGAAGCGCCGGCGACGAGCGGGGTAGGTCCGCGCTGCAGCATCTGGTGCAAAGCGGCGGCTGAGCGCGCCCGCTGCGATTTTCGCGAGCGGGGGACGTGCTCGACCACGTCTGCGCCGTAAGTCGCGCTCGCCACGTCGAGGACAACCTCCCTGGCAATCAGGCCCAGGGAGCCGTTGCGCGCGGCTGGCCGAGACGAGAGCAGCATGGTCAGCACTGTGACACTGTCGCCCCTGACGCACAAGGACACACGCCATCCAGACCACCCAGAACCTGAAGGCCACCAGCACGGCGAGGGTCTCCTACGTCTGCTGGTCGGCAGCGTCGCTGAGCTGGAACCCATGGATGGCCACGTCGCGGTTGTCCAGCGGCATAGCATACCACTCGACAGCGCGGCCCGCATCGCCCAGAGCCCCGAGCCCCGACAGAGGCACCCAGGGCGACGGAGACAAGCACGTCCTCGTTAAGAAAATCCGCCAAGACGAACTTCCGCACGAGCGCGCCCCCCGCGCAAATGAGAAAAACGCTACGCCACAGCCAGGACCCCTCGACATGGCGCACCCACGCGCATTGAGACGGAGCCCCCCTGCCGCCCGCGGAAAAAGCGCCCCCAATATGACCGACGCCGCGCAGGAAGCCCTGCCCGCAAAGCTGCGCAAAACCTTCCGCGAACAGACGTTGCTCTCAAGCGCCTGGCTTACCGCGTGCCCCATATCCTCCAGAATGGCGCGCTTGCACCAGACGGCCACCATCTCGCGGGAGAGCGCGAAGGCGCCGCCGATCCAAATCACCCCCACGCCTCTCGCAGCTTTCTGATGGGATAGCGGGAACCCCAGCGCGTTTCAAAACATTGCGGCGATCCTGAGATGTCCGCGGGCCTTCGCGCCTGCAACGGCCACGCATGGGTCGCCAAAATAAGCGCTGAGAAACAGCGATGTCGAGCAACACGTGCCCTGTGCGAGCCACGCTACCAGCGCTGCCCAGCGACGCGAGGTAAATGGGGGCAGCGCCGCGCCCTGCGGGGCAAACACGGAGGCCAACAAGCGGCCCCAGAACTTCAGCATGAAGATTCTGCGCTCGGAAGCACGCAGCGGCATCAGAAAGAACGCGCTCTCGAAATCCAGGACCGCCCGCCCCGTGCCAACATCGCGCTCGGCTCGCTACATCTGACGGAGCGCCTGGCACGCATGGTCAACCAGCCGCGGCAACAAAACTCGCTCACTCCTACTCGTGGCCAGGGCCATGCCCGACTGCCGAGAATATACGACGATGCGTTTCTCGATTATGCAGTGAGATTTCTTCTTGAACCTCGGCCAGCGCGACGGCCGCGCCCACCGCGCGCCTGACCTGGTCCGAGGAAGGGCAAGCAGCAAGCCTGCCGTCAGCTTCCAACACCTGCAGCTCCTCGGCGATGTCCTCGCCGCCCTCCACGCCGTCGTAGTTCGCGAAGCCACTGTCGCGATCCACAAAGAGAGAGCCACCCGGGGGGAGACGCCTCCGAGACCAATCCCAACGCGAAAATGCCACGGCCCTACGGCTTGCGCGCGAGCCCTGCCGGAAAACCGTAGACTACCCACTGGATCACGGCATCGCCTGGGCCACGTGCAACGCGGCCCCGCGCGCCCAGAAAACCAATGCCCAAATTCAGCGGGCGGGGCGCTTCCTGGAAGAAGCCCCCACCGAGGGCGCGCGCCCACGCGCGGAGCGCGCGCGTCCTCGCGCGGCGGCTGCGCCGCGCAGCGTCGGAACCCAAGTACTTGAGCGCCGCGCTCGACCGCCAGTTTCTGCGCGTCTAGGCGGCCGCGCAGAACGCGCCCTACCGCGCGTCGCTCTCGGGGGCCCTCGACGCCGATGGACGGAAAACTGGCGACTGCGGACCGCGGGCCTCGAAGCCCGGAAAGGGAGCCGGCTCTCAAATCACGGCAGCAGCTGACGCAGGAGGCGCGGTGAGACAAATCCGCCGCGAGAACGGCAAGATGGGACTCGCGGCGCCAGGTTGGCGAAGATATCGGACGCGACATGTCAATCCCCCCACGGGCCTCGACGGCTGCGAAACAAGTCTCCGCGCGAGCAGAGAACGCCAGGAGTTCGGGGGCGCCGCCCAAGCCATCGCTCACGCCTTCCGACCCACACGCGCATCACTCCAGGGACGCCCCGCGCGAGCCTCGCCACAAAATCGCGCGCCGCCAGATTCCAGATGCACTGGTCCACTTACAATGGCGACTCCTATTCGCCCGCACACCACTCGCGCGGCACGCCTGGGCGCAGGGGGGGCTGCGCGGCCAGCCACGGCGCAACACGATCGATTGCCCGCCCGGCCGCCTCCGCAGCCCTCGCCACCAGGAGCGCGCCCAGATACGATCGCCAGGGGCCAGGCCCGTCTGGCCGCGCCGGCCCGGGCCTTCCGGGCCACGCAGCATCGACGCCCAAACGCGCAGAAGGGAGACGAAGACAGGACAACGCCCACCCCCTCCAGAGAGGATTGCGGACGCGACGCCCCTCCAGGTCGCCTCGTCTGCAAGATCGCGCCGCGGGCCGCCACCGGCATCGCGCGCCCGCGAGGCGACGGAGACACCGAGCTTTCGCCCCCAGAGCAGCGCCACACGTCAGAAATATCAAGTCGCTCGGACCCCCACGCAAATACATCTTAAAGCGAAACGTCACGAACGCGCCGCAAAGCAGGCCGATGCTCGGAGGCCTGGCGCCCCCCTTGCAAAATCAAAGCGTCGGATGGGCAACGGGAAATTACAAGGCAATGGCACGGCAACGCGCATCGACTAGGCCCCAAAGGTCACTTTCGAAAGCTGGGATTTTGACGCACATGCTCCTCGAATTCGGCGATCGCCGTCGCTCTGCTGCGCGACGGCGACAATCTTAACGGGGCCGCGGCATTTCGGGCGCGCGAACAGACGGGCACCTCCGCATATGCACACTTCGCCCAGCCTCCAAAGCCGATATTCCACCCTGCCCCTGGCCGGGAGCACCCGGGATGCACGTCCAACCGCGCTTCCACGACCCGCGGCGCGCGGACGCCAGCCCAGCGGCGAAGCGGACGAAGGAATGGAAGCGAGGGTGGTGGAAGGAGGCGGGGGAGAAGGAGAACACTCAGACCACCGACCGCGGGACCTGCGCCGATGGCCGAAAGCGCTGGCGCCACGTTGGACGCGCCGCTCTCAGCAGCACACGCATTCGTTGCGCTGGGCGCCTCAGCTGGCAGAACCGCCGCAGGAGTATCCCAGGCGGGCCGGGAGGCCCCCCCTTGAACCAGAAGTGGGGGGGGTCGGACGGGCGCGCTTCAGAATCTGCCGACGGCCCCCCTGCGCGCCTGCGATTACCGCCCTTGCCTTTCTCGCCCCCGCCCTTGCCCTTGCCCCCCCCCCCCCACACTGAGAGAATTCGGGCAAGGAGGGGCCAGCGCTGGACGCGGCCCCAGACACCGGCTGCACTGGCGCACGTTGTTCGGGTTTAGGGGGCACGGACCGCGCCCCTTCTGCCGCGGGCCCTGCCGCGGGCCCTGCCGCGGGCCCAGGCGCCCCTTCTGCCGCGGGCCCTGCCGTCGCCCAGCTGCCTTGCTGGCCCGGCGCAGCCGGCGGCGGGGCCCGCGATAATCCCCGCGGGACCGGCAGCCACGGGGGCCCCCCGCGAAACTGCGCCAGCAGCCGCCGCCCTGACGGTTGCCATAATCACAAGGCCTGGGCCCAGTAACACCCGCTTCCAGAGCACGAACTTCCCCGACAGGCTCCTGCACGCGCGATCCCACAGCTTGACGGGCTCGAACGCGCGGGCACTAGGACCCCCAAACTGGCGCCTCTCCTGCGCGAAACGGCGCCGCAGCTAGGCCGACAGCTCGCGCCTTGCCCGCGAATCCGCCCGACACGCGAAATGCCAACGGTCGGGGGCGCGCCTCGCTGCGCAAGGCTCGACGCGACCCCTACAGGAGCCCCCCCCCCCTCCAAGAACACAGCGGGGTCGGGGGCGGCAGCCCCAACGCCGGCCCATGATTTGCTGGCGGCGCGCCACCTAGGCGCTGAGCGCAGCGCGCGCAGCGCGCTTCGATCTCCACCGAGCCCAGCTTGACAGCCTCTTCGTCGGCAATCTGATCGAAAAGTGCAAACAGCCTGCAGGTCGACGGTTGCTACCGCTGCGTCGGAGGCCCAACTGGAGGCTGCGCCTGCACCACCAGGAACAGCCGAGCGCCACGCCTGGCCCCCGCATCGCGCACATGCGTACCTGCCATAATCCTGCAGATTTGGCCCAAACAATCACACCTGCGCCACAATGGCGGCAGCGGGCCGCTTGCCATCAATATGGGCCTGGCCGACGAGCTGCCCCCGCTCCTCCTGCGGCCAAATCGCCACTTGGCGAATCGGCGCTGCCGCATCGTATCCGAGCGACGTCAGGAGGGCAGTCAGCGAGCTCGCCCCGTTCCACGCTGGCGGCGTTGCCGACAGACCCACCCATCGCGCAGCATCAGCCAATCTAAGAATGGCTGCAACCTCCTCGGGAGTCCGAGCCATCGCGGCTCGGAGAGATGTAGATGGAGAAAACTGCTTGCTCGCAGCAGTGTTCCTGACGCGGCGATCGTGCACCCTCGAGCCCGAATTCGCATGCAACGCCACGATCGACGCCGCGATCTCCCACCTGCCCGCCCCCGCTGAACTCCACCCTCGATAAATACATACACACCGCTGCGCCATGTTCCTTCGAACGCCCCGTCGCCCCCCCGACGGGCCCCAGGGTCGACAAGAAACGTCGTCGAGGGGAGCCCAGTGCACATCAACGGCCTCCCGGGGCCCGCGCGGGCGACTGCGGCCGGAGACGCGGCGGGGCGAACGGGCCCAAGGGGGGGCCAGCAGTGCGCCACGCAAGGGAGCCCTGCCCGGCCCTGGCGCGCCGCGCGGCGAGGCGAGACACAGGTGCCAGCCCACGCGAAGAACCAAGATCAGAACACTCCCTTAGGGGGGCCGCAGATGATTCAGGAACGCATCCGCGCTTGGACTCATTGCAAGGCTTTGAACGCCCCCTGACCGTTTTGTTGCGGCATGTCCTCCTTGCTCAAAGTCGTCACGAAGTCGACCAACTTAGAGTGAGACTCAACAACTGGTTCTCAGAAGTGCGCCTGCGCTGAACAGAAAGAATCCACTCAGAGCTCGCCACCGCAATGGAAGCAATGCGGCGGCACGATCGCTCTGACAAGGCTGGACACTGACGCTGCACACCGCAAACATACGGCACTCGCCACTGGAACGCCACACAACTGTCACGCTAAGTCATTCAGTAGCCGGGTCGCGCCAGCATGGCTGCAGCTGAACAGTCTGGCCCAGAGCTCGTCGCCGCAGCCCTCCTCCTCGCCCACCGCGGGGCCCACCGCCGCAACGGTTTCGATGCCAACTTCCTTGGATTTTTCTCCAGCGCAGCCAGATCCTCGCGGGCCTCTGAGAACTCGCCCCCACGCCCCCGCCGACGTACCAGCGCACAAACGCGCGCTTGGAGTACACGGGGTCGAACATGTAGTCGACGCGGGAGAACGCCTCCTCGACGCAGCACGCACGCATCACCTCAGCCGAAGTCGACAAATCACCATCAGGTACCGCGGCGGGCGGCTGGTGGGCGATGCCGACCGCGAAACCAGTTGGACACCAATCGCCTTCCTTGTCCGAGCCGTACCAGCATAAAGCTGACCACATCCAGACCTGCGTTGCTCAGCCTATTCTAATTCTGGGGAACCTCGACGAATGCGGCTCCGTCACCCTCCGGCGCTTCTCCGGCCCGAGTTCCGCAGCGGATCTGGCCGCGGCGGCGAAGGACGCGTTCTGACCAGAATTCCGAGGCGGGGCCGGCAGCGGCGGCGAGGGACGCTTATGACCCCTTCCACGAGGCACACGCACGGCAGCCTCGAAGCGGGCCCCGAAACCGAGGGCTCCACGGACAGTGCACTTGCCACACTTCCAACGCAAGTTCCCGGACTCGTAGACGAGCTCGTGACTGCCACCATGCGAAGCCATCCACTTCTGGATGCCCTACGTGCCCCTCTGCCGCCCCCGTTTCGCCGCCTGCGCATTCCCGCCGCACCTGGCGCGGGCAAAATTGCTGGCCCTGTCCTTCCAGCACGAGCGGCGCTCGTCCTCCGCGAAAGGCACCTCCCCGAGCTTGCCAGCCAATTTCAGCGCGCGCTTGCCGGCGCTGCATTTCTGAAGCTCTTTCTCGACGCCCTGCAAGCGCACGGAGCTCCGCCGCAAACCAAGCTGAGAAAGCCACTGCGATTGAGGCAAATCCTTCTGCGGACAAGCCTTGCGCGTGATCTTCTGCCGCCCCGCCTTCATCTCCGCGGTCTGCACGCCGCACTTGACGGAAGACACCGCCGCCGCCGGGGATCACCCGGACGAGGTGGCCGTCGTCAGTCCTGGCAGAGCCACGCATAGCAGCTCCTCGCTTCCGCGGGCCACTCGCGCCCCCCCGGGCAGCTGGCGCCGGCGCAGGCGGCGGCGGCCCGGCGCCGACAGGCGCGACCTTCCGTGTCAGCCGTCGCCGCCCTCCAGCGCCCGGCGGCGCAGGCCCCGGGCCAGGCTCCTCCGCCGCGTCGCCCTCGTGCCAGGCGTGGGCGCGATGTTGCCACACGTCCACCAGCGATCTCTGGATCTCAACCACCTGCGCCGTGGTCAGCGCGTACGCCTCTGGCACGACGGTCGCGCACTGGAAGCACATGGGCTGGTCGGTGCACGGCCCGCCCAAGGCGGCCAAAGCCGGCGCCCGCCAAGTGCTCTGCTGCGGGCGCGCCCAGGAAACGTGGACGATGGTCTCTCTGCCGAGGCCACAGGGGCACATTACGCCTGCCGCCGCGACCGCACTGCGGGCCAGCCTGTCACTCGTGAGCAAGGAACCCGCCATGAGGCGCCGAAGCACGCCAAGCTTCGCCCGCGGGTCGTCGGACGACGACGGCACGTCCTTCAGGTCGCCGCTGTCTTGCTGGCACTGGAGCCTGTCGGCTTGCGTCTGCAAGTAGCTCGTGACCTTCTCGCGGTCGATCCCACGCTCGACCCCCCGGCACGAGGCGCGCCCGCCCAGAAGCTGGCGCCAGAGCCTCCGACGCCACGCATCCCTCAAGCCACGGCACCACGCGTCCACGTCCAGCTCCGCCTGGTGCACCATCTGCTCGACGAAAGGCCGGAGCTCGGCGAACTCCATGACCTGGCGCAGGCGAGCCACCGGGCCGTCTGTGCCCCTGGCCGGCGCTGCAACGTCAGTCTGGACCTGGCACTTGGCCACGGCGTCACTCATGGCCCAGCGCATGCTATTGAGCCCAGCATACAAGAAGCCAAAAAAAACGGGTCCAGGGTGACTGGCATCAGATTTGCGAGCGAGATCAGCACGCAGCTGGAGCACTTATCCAAATCCCATGCCGCCACGAGCAGCTCCGTGCGCAGCCTCTGCAAAGCAACCGGGGTACCAGGCACGCGGTGAGACCCCTGGCCAAATGTCGCCTGCGTCGCTGTGGTCCTGAGCATCCGGACCCTGCCGTAGGAACCTTCGGGTACACGACGGACGCGCTGCACCGTCGCCGTGTACGTGTCCACGCGATTCGCCCCCAACTGCGCCCACGTCTCAGCCTCCGCCCGGACCGCCACGGACCCGCCCACAAGCCGGAGGGTACCCTGATGGCCGTCGACACCATTCAGGGTGCCGCGAAGGCACTCATCGCCGAAGGTGAAGCTCTTCTCCGCCGACACCTGACCGGCAGACCGCCTCTCGCACTCGCGGGTGATCTCGTGCATCTGCTGGACGTTCTGGAAAAGCCTCGCCCCGCCCCGCGCCTTGCTCGTCGCCGACATGTCGTCACCGTAAGCGCGCGGGATGACAGCAGGCACCTTGGCTCGCACGGCTTCGACCCAGCAACTGACGAGCGCATTCAGGCCCAGCATGGAGATCGGACACCCTTACACGATGCCACCAAAGATTTCGAGGGTCGCGCCCATGGCCACACGCATGCGGAAGGAACGCCGAAGTTGACTGTAAAATCCACGCATAGCCTGCAGTACCCGCGGGCACATGCCGCGCCGCGCCAAGACGGCGAAAAGGAGCTCGAATGGTATGTAGTCGAAAGCCTTCTTGAAGTCGTAGCTCGCGCCACCCGCTCGCATCCCCTGGCCGCCCTGCTCCACATGTCGAGCGCCACGCCCAAAAAGAGGCCCTCAGCTCCCCGACGTCGGCGGCATCCCCAGATTCCTTCGGGGACCCGGTGCTCCTGCCAAGAATCCATGGCACCATTGAAACGTAGCTTCGCCCATAACCAGTACAGGATACTGAGCACAGCTATGGGCCGCAGGGCTGTCGGCTCAGGCTCCGCGTCCTTCGCGTCCTTCGGGAACAAAGCAATGTACCCCTGCGTGACCGCGCAGGGCCACGGAGCCCCGGCCTCGATTGCATCGAAAACAGACGCCAGCTGATCAAGGAGACGCGGGTGCCACCGAGCCCAGACCTTCAGCTCCTCCGCCGTCCAAGAATCCAGGCCGCTAGAAGAGTTGGGCAGAGCCGCCACGACCTTCACCAACTGGTGTCCTGTGATCCTCTCCGTCCTCCACGGGTGCGTCCGCATGTGAGGCCCAAAATACTCCATGAAGGTGTCCACCGAGGGCTCCCTGTGCTTGAAGCGCTCGAGAATGGGTCGCAAAGCGTCGGCGACCATCGTGAGCTGCTCGGGGATGTTCGCAGTGGCGGTGCCGTCCCGTCTCTTCATGGTGCCCCGGGTCTCGGCGGGGCTCCCTTTCTTCACCCAGTCGTATGCTCTGTGTTGCTTGGCTTGTAAATCTCTTCTCCAACCCAGTTGGACACCAATCGCCGTCCTTGTCTGAGCGGATATTGTTTAGGGTCATAAAGAGCCCCCCCTCCCTCGGCAACCCTTGAAGGCGAGCAGACCGAACCCCCCGCGGAGGGGAGGTCCAGACAGGCGCGAAGCAATGGCGTACCACTCGCCCTGCAGAAAAGCCAGTGCATGCATGTCATGCCCTGCACATGGCCAGAGGTACTGTGCAAACCAGAGCGGCCAACCACAAAAGCATGTGACGAAAAGCCTTGTCCTCGCCCTGAATCAAACTAACCACCAGAATGTGAATTGAACTACCAGCCACCCATGCATTTGAGTAAACTCCTGACATCAGCAGCAACCTGCACAGGCGCAGGCGTGGTCCCCGGGACACTGCAAATGTGGGAGCCGATGACGCTGGGGCGCCACGTCGTCAAATGCCACGATCCCGGGCAGCCCTGGCCCTCCTTCGGCGCTGGCTGCGCGACACCCAGTTGGACACCAATCCACAAACTGAACTGTTGTCTCGTCTTGGTCAAGGCAATCGATGCGTTCACGTCCTCAGGCGCCACGTCGCATTGGTACATCACGCAGCCCGGCCTGCACTGGCCGTGACAGGGGTCTCACTTGACAAACATGGCCGCGGGCTCGAAAACGGATATTGTGATTCCGGCCACAGATAGTTGCTCGCGGCACGCCTTCTCTGCAGAGATCACTGGCGCGTAGCTCGAGAGCATGAAATGCATGCGCGGGTACGGCACCAGGTTCGCCTGGAACCCCGTGATGTCCACGTTGAGCGCGCCGTCAAAGCGCAGCGACGCAGCGAGGACATGATCTGGGCCAAAAGCCTGTTCGATTTCGTGTAGGTGGGGCGCCCGATGACGAGATTACGCCTGCAGATATCGGGCAGTGCCCCGTTGTGGTAAATATGGAAAGCATACAGGAAGATGTCGAAACTCTCCTGCCTCAGCAAGTACAACACGCTGGGGCTTGTTTGATGGCACAAGCCGAAAGCTATGTTGGCACAAGCCTAAAGCTGCATTGGATATGTTGGCTATATATATATGTGCCATGCTCGCGGCAGAAAAATTCGCAGCAGGCAATCCCAACTTGAACACCTGCGTGTCCGATGTGGATGCAGATCGTCTCCCGCATGGTGTCCTGAAAGCTGTCTGGGAAGGTGGATGGCTTGCAAGGAAGGCTGCTAACAGCGACTGCCTCGGGATGCTGCGGCCTCTCGTGCAGCTGATGGAGCCACACTTGCTTCAGCCAACATGAATAATGAGCAACCATGTGGCATCGTGGACAATAGGGGCGAGGATAATATATAAAAGAACAAAGGAGCACGAGGAACAGGAAAAGGGACATAAAAATTATAATCGAAGACGCCTGTGGCAACTGATCGCCGCCCATCTGCCGCTTGGAATGTGGGTCTGGAAATACGACGCCCAGGGAATAGTTTCAGGAGCATCTGCGGGTTTCTGAAGGGTCCTCAGGGGTGGGGTGAGGGGGTTCAAGGAGGCCTTGAAATGTGCGGGAGGTCGAGGGATGAGGAGGCCATTTCCTCCTCTTCATCGCCCGCTCACTCTTCCTCAACAATAACCCTTCCCTGTCGCACCACCATACACTGCGTAACGTCTTGAAGCTTGACTACTACACGGATGGAGGGCGGATCTTTCCAAATATGGCTCTCGCCTGGGCGCTACGTACACACGTCTCGAGATAACCCGCCAGCAAACTACACTCCCGACGGGCGAATTATGTACACGATGGTGCGCCGGCCTTTCCGCCGCGCCTTTCCGCCGCACACATTCGTCTTTCAGCTTCAAGTGATACCCCAACGGAGGGCGAATCGTGTTCAAAATGGCGCTGCCGTTTTAGCGCCGCACATGATCGTCTGAATCGTGTCGATAGGTTACACAAAAAGTGCGCGTTGTCTTTCCTTCGCCTGAGACCTCCTCAATGTTTATGCGGCTTGGATATACTTCGCAACTGTTACACGGATGCAGCGCGAGTCCTGCTCAAAACGGAAATATAGCTTTCCGATCCGATCGCTTCATGTCTAAACTTGTGCAACAGCTGCACGGACGGAGGGCGGCTCCATCTCGGAGCGAGGCTTTCGCTGGGCAGCATCTTCAACTCTGTGAACCAGCCTGGTCGCATCCCTTGGTATCTCAAAAGATGGTGTCAACTCCCTTCGCGTCTAGACAAGCGCGTCCCACTACTCGAAAATGATGTACCTACTCGCAAACGGCCTTGATCCGCCGCGGGCGATTTACGATCCATTACATCGAGGCACACATGCGTTTTTTTCCTGACGCTTGCGAGCAGGCACTCTGCGAATAGTGGAACGCGCTCGGCGAACGCCCGAGCTCCCGCCTGAATTGCGGGCCCGTGGGGGCACTCGTCTTTCGAAGGGAAGCGCAAAACAATCTTGCCAGGACTGAGCGGGCAGGGGACTTGACACAAGAGGGTGTATTGCAGCATGGTCACTAGATGTTGGGTTGAACATGTCCTCCTCCTCCTCCTCCTCCTCCTCATCATCATCATCATCATCATCATCATCATCATCATCATCATCATCATCATCATCATCATCATCATCATCATCATCATCATCATCATCATCATCATCATCATCATCATCGTC
>CAUYUJ010018893.1:47500-57694 GCA_963575745.1 Prorocentrum cordatum | reverse complement strand
CTCCTCCTCCTCCTCCTCCTCCTCCTCCTCCTCCTCCTCCTCACTGCTTCTTCAGGACAGAGAAAAACGGCCCCCTCCCGAGGCCACCGCGGCCGATGTGAAGCGGCGGCGCACGCCTCGCCTGGCGCGCGGCCTCGCGCCGCGACACCAGCTCCAGGATCTCCGGTTCGGAAATCTCGGCGCGCGGGAGCTCCGAGCTGGAACGGAGGGCCCCTCGACGATGATGGCGTCGCCGACGACGGCGGCAGCAACGACTACGGCAGCTCCGTTTGGGGATGCTTCGGAAATTTCTCGGGCCCCGCTGCCCTTTCCGTCGGCTGCGCCTCGTCGAGGCGCGGTTGGTGGTGCCAGCATCGTCCCACTGCCCGGGGCCCGAATTTTGGCCCGAATAACTATGGGCCAAAAACTCCGTCTTTCCATCCCTCCCTCTCCCTCCCCTGACACCTCCTCCACGTCCTCTTCCTCTTCTTACTCCTCCTCCTCCTCCTCCTCCTCCTCCTCCTCCTCCTCCTCCTCATCATCATCATCATCATCATCATCATCATCATCATTGTATTCCTCCCCCTCGGACTCATAGTAATATTCTGCCTTCCGGATTATTCGCACCATTAATGGTAGTAGTTATAAATATACGAATAATACATACATGCAGTAAAATAATAATAAATGCCCTAAAATAATACTTATAATGCTAATAATAGTAATAATAATAATGGTTAAATACGGATAATAAGACTACTAGTACGTATATTCGTGTGATCCATATAACTAATAATGTTAGTAATATGATGATTAGTGGTAGTGTTCGTATTGGTATTGTTGTTCATGTTATGAATATGATTGTGAATGTGAGTAGCAGAATTCGCATTACTCGTATGAACAGTATCGTCGTTATCCCTAGTATTTGTAGAACGATGCGTAAAAGTATTCGTATTATTATTGGTACGATTATGAACATTCGGCATTCAAAGTAGTAGTAGTAGTAGTAGTAGTAGCAGCAGCAGTAGTAGTAGTAGTAGTAGTAGTAGGAGTAGTAGTAGGAGTAGTAGTAGTAGTAGTAGTAGTCGTAGTAGTAGTCGTAGTAGTAGTAGTAGTAGCAATCGTAGCAATAGCGCTCGCATGCTTAATACGTATAATCGTATGTTCATGTACAGAAAAACTATTCGCCTTGCGTTGAAACTTGTATTTCTCATCGTTGTACTACTATCATCATTCGCGTGATGGGTATTATTATTCGCGTGTGCATTCGCATCCGTATATTTACGAAAATCAGTACCACAAATATCGGTAATCGTTTGGATAGTATACGCAGCCAAACCATAAATAATAATACTATTATTGGTAATGATATCATTAGTGGTACTAGGACAATTGATTCTCAGTATTAATCATATTATTGTTCGACTTCGTACCGCTACTCTCATTATGAAAGTATCAGTATCATTAGTAGCCGAATCCTTCATATTATCAACCATAAACGTATTCGAATGATACATCCACCGACCTTGTCGGCGTGTGGAAGACGCTGTTCGGTTCTTCTCTTCTTCCTCTGAAACTGTCCTGACGGATGGGTCAGAAACGACGCCCTCCCGAGAGCGCGCAAATCCGGCGGTTCCACCAAATTCCAGAAACACGTCAAAGGAAGGCTCTTCTTTTTCATCCCTTCCCGCTGGGGGGGGGGTCCCGGGGAAGTCCTGGGTCAGAAATGTTTCCCCCCAAGGCGGTTCGGCCCTGGCCCCAGCCCTGGCCCCTGCCCTGGCCGAGCTCCGGCCCTAACCCCGGTCCCTGGCCCCGGCTCCAGGCTGGTCCCGGTTCCAGCCCCGGCCCCGGTCCAAGAAGCCCGCGAATCCCGCGGTTCCACCAAATTCCGGAAAGACGTCGAGGGAAGCCCCTTCCCTTCCATCCCTTCCCGCCGGGGAGGGGGGCGGGGGGTCCCGGGGAAGTCCCGGTCCAGATACGCTTCCCCCCCGGGCGGTTCGCCCTTGGCCCTAGGAGATTCGGTCTCTGTTCAACCCGAACAACACTTTACAACCGAGATAAATCACTCTAAAACAAGCAAAGGATCGATTTCCGTGGTTTTGCTCCGAAAACGGCCACTTTACAACCAGAACAGCCTACTTTACAACCAGAACGACCACATTACAACCCAGACTGGGCTCTTCACATCCAGAACGGCCAATTTACAACCAGCCTTCAGAAGCGCGCGCGCGCTCTGCAGGGGCTTCTGAATTTCTGGGCGCCTGAACGCTCTGCAGAGGCATCTGAGCGCCTGAGCGTTTTGCAGAGGCTTATGAGCGCCTGAGCGCTCTGCAAAGTCTTCTGAGCGCCTGAGCGCTCTGCAGAAGCTTCTGAGCGCCTGAGCGCTCAGCAGAGTCTTATGAGCACATGAGCGCTCTGAAAAGGCTTCTGAGCGCCCAAGCGTTTTGTAGAGGCTTCTGAGCGCCTGAGCGCTCGGCAGAGGTTTCTGAGCGCTTGGGCGCTTTGCCAGAGGTTTCTGAGCGCGCGGGCGCTTTGCAGCAGAGGCTTCCGAAAGCCGAACCGCTATGAAGCATTTGCGAAGCGAATACAAATACTACTTGCGATGCCCAAACACACAATTTGAAATCCGCATGCATTGGCTAGAACTCAACACACGATTTCTTACGCGCTTTCCGCCCTCCTGGGTACGCATGCTTCCGCAATTGCGCAAACATACGGTTTTGCGATTGCCAGGCGATGGGGCGCGAGGATAAGCATGGCCTATGAGGCAAAGCACAAAGTTTGAAATCCAGACGCATTGGCTAGAGTTTTACACACGATTCCTTTGCCACATGTCGGCCCTCCTGGGTACGCAAGCTACCGCGAACGCGTAAACATGCGGTATTGCGATTGCCAGACAATGAAGCACGAGGACGGAAGTTGCCTGTGAGCCCGAAAACAACACTTCGGCATCCACACGTAGTGGCTCGAATGTTATCATGGATTTCACCTTCCTGGGAGCACATGCTCGCATTCGAGAAAACATACGGTTTTGCGATTGCCAGACGATGGGGCGCGAGGATAAACATGGTTTATGAGGCAGAGCACAAAATTTCAAATCCACACGTATTGGCTAGAGTGTTACCGTCGACTTCGTTTCCACATTTCGGCCCTCCTGGATACGCATGCTTCCGCGAATGCGAAAACATGCGGTATTGCGACTGCCAGACAATGAAGCGCAAGGACGAAAGTTGTCTGTGAGCCCGAAAACAACACTTCGGCATCCACACGTAGGGGCTCGAATGTCACCATCGACTTCTTGGTTAAATTTTCGCTTTCCTGGGCGCACATGCTCGCACATGAGAAAAGATGCGGTTTCGCGATTGTGAAGCGATGGGGCGCGAGGACAGACATGGTCTATGATACAAAAAACTTGGCTAGAGTGTTACCGTCGATTTCGCTTCAACATCTCCGCCATCCTGTGTACGCATGCGACAGCGAATGCGAACACACACAGTTCTGCGATTGCCAAACGATGAGGCGCGAAGACAAACATTGCTTGTGAGGCCGAACACACAAATTGAGATCCACCTGCATCGGCTAAAACTTCACCATCGATGCCTTGCCAACATGTCCGCCCTCCTGGACACGCATGCTTTCGCAACTATGAGAAGAGAACGTGTTTTTGGTTGTGCTATTGTCAGTCGATGAGGCTCGCTGACAAACACGGTTTTTGATTCAGACAACAATCACTTGAAATCCACATGCGTCGGCTAGATAATTGCCAATGATTTTCTGGCCACATGTCCGCTTTCCCGGGTGCGCATGTTTCCGCACATGCGAAAACATACGTTGCAAGAGGTCGGATTTTCAGGCAGAGGTCATGAGGCTCCAAAAGACGATGTAGGTTTAGGGCATGGATGAAAAGAACAACTTAAACCACCCATGCCTGTCACCAGCCCGTAGCGGGAGGATCTCTGTTGGAACTCAATTCGGTTCGAATAGCTCCTTCGGGATTCCACAAGGAGGACAATAGGACGCCAATCGGGGCACACTATGAATGAAAGAGGACACGTTTCTGTTGACTTACAGTTGGCTCCTTGTGTAATCGAAGCAACATGCCCGCATGGGTCGAAGAGGAAGGGTTCCGATTGCATTCCAACGCGATATCTGTCGCATTCGACAAAATGGTTACGATGGGAGCCCAAGAAGGACGCATCCTATTGTTTCCGAGTGAGAACCCACATGAATACCCACCCGGCTTCCACATAGCACCCCCTGTGCGTTTTCCCCAGCATTCCAATGGGAATGTTTCTCGACTGTAATCCCTCTTGTTTCCAATCGGTTTCCTTCAGAAAAGGGCACCAACGGGTTTCAATCGGAAGCAGCCCACTGGATTCTAAGAGGACGCCTGTAGGCCCCATATCGAGGAATCTTGTCGGATACTCATGAATGGGATTCACACGGTGCCAACAGGATCCCAATGGGAAGGGTGCCAAAAGGATTACAATAGGACTCCTGCTGGATCGCAGTAGGAGTCCGCCATTTCACAGATTCTCGCTTCACACGCGTCACTTTACAAGCAACACCCTTCAGAGAGGGAAGTGTCTCCCTTAAGTGGACCCACAGAGATTTCGGAAATTGAAGACCATGCGTCGCTGAAGTGCGCTTACTCGCCTGGTTGTAACGTAGCTTTCCTGGTTGTGAAAAGCCCTTGTTGAAAGGTTGTAAAATGCCCCATCTGGTTGTACAGTGGCCGGTCTTGTTGCAATGTGACCCGCACGTCTGGCCCTAGCCCTGGCCCCAGCCCCAGTCGGGCTCCGGCCCTGACCCTGGCCTCTGGCCCCAGCCCCGGCTCCGGCCCTGGCCCCAGCCCCAGCCCCGGCCTCCCTCAGGAAGGCGGCCAATCCCGCGACTCCACCACATTCCAGAAAGACGTCGAGGGAAGCCCCTTCCCTTTCATCCCTTCCCGCCGGGGAGGGGGGGGTGAGGCCCCAGGGAAGTCCTGGGTCAGAAATGCTTCCCCCTAAAGCGGTTCGGCCCTGGCCCAAGCCCCGGCCCCGGCCCTGGCTGGGCCCTGGCCCTGACCTCGGGCCCCAGCCCCGGCCAGGCCCCAGCCCCGGCCCCAGCCCGACGTCGATGGAAGCCCCCTTTCATCCCTTCTCGTCGGGGAGGGGGAGGGAGCCCCGGGGAAGTCCTGGGCCAGATACGCTTCCCCCCGGGGGCGGTCCGGCCCTGGCCCTGGCCCCAGCCCTGACCCCAGCCCCCGCCCCCGGCTCCGGCTCCAGTCCTGGTTCCAGCCCTGGGCCAGCCTCTCCCAAGAAGCCCGCGAATCCCGCGGCCCCACTAAAGTAATTCCAGAAAGACGTCGAGGGAAGCCCCTCCGAAGTCCCGGGTCAGATACGCTTCCCCCCATGGTGGTTCGGCCCTGGCGCCCCACCCCTGGCCACGGCCCTGGCCGGGCCCCGGCCCTTACCCCGGCCCCCGGCCTCGGCTCCGGGCCCGGTCCCGGTTCCAGCCCCGGCCGCGGCCCAGGAAGCCCGCGAATCCCGCGGTTCCACAAAATTCCTCAAAGACGTCGAAGGAGGCCCCTTCCCTCCCATCCCTTCCCGCCGGGGAGGGGGGGGGAGGGTCCCGAGGGTGCCTGGTGGCACCTTCCCAGGCCTCCGACGGCTCCGATGTTCAAGACGTCAGCACCCAGTGCTCCCAAATCCTTCCCAGGGCTGGCCTCTCCTGAGTGTTTTGTACGGTCTCAAGTCATCGAGACGGCGTCTGGATGCCGAAGCCGAAAATTCACACAGCCTGAAGCCGACAAAAGGCCGGCAGCGGACTCACCCAGCTCAGTGCAAGCCCAACTCAACCACCTCGGAGAATCTGCGCTGCAGCTTCTTCTGGGGGGGGGACCCAAGCCTGGCTGGGCCAACGTGCGAGGCCACCTCCAGGGCCGCGGCCAGGCCCCCGAAGCCAGCACAGCCCAAATCTGGCTTCGCGGGATCCTGCGGGATTCGGCGCTCTGGCTGGGCCCCGTTGGCGCGGAACCCCGTTGCCAGCTCGCTCAGACCTCATCATGCCTCTATCCGACGGCGAACCCCAGGGGGGAAGCGACAGAGAGGAGGCATGCCTTCTCGGAAGGAGGGCGAGGCTTCCCAAAAGCCCTCGCGCCTGCAGAGAAACCTTGCGAGCCTTCTCCGACGCCACACACGGCTTCCCAGAGGTCCGAGGGCTTCAGAGAAGAGAAGCCCCGCCGCCTTCTGAAAAGGCATGCCCCCTCTCGCCTCACCCCTGGGCTCCCTCAGCAGCCTGACCGGGTCTACTGGGTATCGCCTGTGTGGTCATAGGATGGGTATCGCTCCGCGGTTGCGGCTGAGCTGGGGGAGGTAGTGGCACATGAGAGCTGCTCGCCATCGTCGGCTATAGTGGCCTCCACGGGGACCCCAGTGGCCAGTAGCGCAAGAAGCCACTGGGCCTCGGTGGGACTGAAGGGGAGGCTGTGATGTTGATTAGGTTTCTGTGGCTGGCCGAGGCGCAGCCGTAGGAGGGTGTCCGATGACGTAGACAGGCGAAGGAGGAGCCGGCGTTGCCGCTGAGGTTCGCTCCTTCGCTTAACCACGACAGGGACGGATGAGCTCTTTCCTCAGGGCGCCGCATGTTGGGCTTGAGCCGGAGTGCAGCGTCACGGCGAAAGGTTGCCTGAGACTGCTACCTCACTTAGTGGGACTGCTAATCTAGAGTGCAAAAATACATAGCCACCCATCCCTGGAGGCGACGTTGCCGCTAAGCCTCCAAGGATCCTAAGACAGATGAAGGTGCCCCGTTAGACTTGCACTAATGAAACAATATACACAACAGAACTGCGTTAAAACTGTTAAAGGAACTTCGGGACATTACCGAGGGGAGACCCCCCCCACCACTTTTGCCACGCGCCCTGGCGTCGGGAACTGGGACATTACCGAGGGGAGACCCGCCCCACACTTTTGCCACACACCCTGACGTCGGGAACTGTACACATGCTCGCGCTGACTATGTCCCCACTCCTGCCGGCACGAGCCGCGGCGCTCGCAACGGGATGCCGTCCACACCACAGCGAATTAATCGACTGGCCCGGCTGGGAAGCCCGAAGCGCCCCGAATCGACAGGGCATGCTCCGCACCACAATAATTACGACCTGATGGGTCAGGAAACTGTCCTCTCAAGATCACGCTGTTTTTCGGCATGCCAGCCAACCTGCTATCGCACAGCACAGCGGCATAGAGGCAAGCATACAGCGAAAGCGAAGGGGAGAGAGGAGGAGGACGAGGAGAAGAGGGAGGTGTTGGTGTGCTAGCGCCAAATCGATTGCACAGCTCCCCGCCAATTCATGAGCGCCTTGACTGCACACGCCGACCCCAACTCCAGGGCCCGAGTGGGCCAGGCCGTCCAGCGTCGAATCACCGCCGGCGTCCCGCCAATGCTGGGCCTCCTCTGCTGATGACCTGTTTCGCCGCCCAGTGCCCCCTCTTTCGGCCGCGTACTCCTCCTCCTCCTCCTCCTCCTCCTCCTCCTCCTCCTCCTCCTCCTCCTGCTCCTGCTCCTCCTCCTCCTGCTCCTCCTCCGCCTCCTCCTCTCCTCCTCCTCCTCCCTCCTCCTCCGCCTCCTCCTTGGTGGCTCCTCCTTCCCCCTCCTCCTCCTCCTCCTCCTCCTCCTCCTCCTCCTGCTCCTCCTCCTGCACCTTCTCCTCTTCTTCCCTCTTGCATGGTGGCCCAATTCGCTTCAACGGCATCTCCGTTCAGATCTTTCCGCTAGCGCAGACGTCCCCTGGCTCGCCGCCGACGCAAAAAGTGTCGTCGCCCGGCATCTTCAGCTTTATCGTCACTCCTGAGTATTCTTCCTCCTCCCTCCTCGTCCTCGTAATGCCCTGCAGCCACCGTGCGAATGCATCTTCCAGCACCAGCACAGCAGTCGAGCTCCCCGACAGAAAGTGAATTTGAAACTTGGCGCCCTGCATGGGCCTTCAGGCGACTGGTACTGTGTTCGTTTAAGGCTTGCATCTGGTATAGAGACGCGATACGCAGCGTTTCGCGTCGGGACAACCACCCTCAGCGTAGATGTCAGAGTCACTTTCGATATCATATTGGGTGCTGATGTCGCCGTCACCGCCACAGCACTGCAATCGAAGTACTCCTCCGAATGAACGTCGCCGTGCCAGTCACCGCCGCCACATTGTTCTCACCGTGCATGTCAATGTCGCAACTGCAGCGGCAACCATGAGCACATCTCATCAAACCTTAGCGCACTGCATCGCACTGTATTGTACAGTTCAGGGCGGTGCGCGGCAAGAAGATAAGCCATCGGGCGTGGGTGCAATCATGGAGGAGGCCTCATTATTGAGCTTCTGTCGCTTGGCGGCGGAGTTCAGGAGCTCCTCAAGCAGGTGGGCGGGACAGAACCAGGGCAGCAGTGGTGAGAGCCCGGGGCCACCCCCCTAGCCGCATCCCCCACTCAACGTCGACTGCACCTCCTTGAAGCCCGAGTCCAGGCCTGGCCGAGTATCCCCCCCACAGCACCGAAACCGCCAGGCGCAGAATTCCAGGGACCTGTCCACCTTTCTCACGCGATTCTATCACGCGACGCCAGCTGAAGGCCAACCAGAAACCTTCTTCTTGAACCCTCCAGAAAGGACGAGAGAGCACACAAAAAATGTGGCTCAAAGTGCTTTGCCTCCAAGGGGTTTCCTGAGCTCTCGTCGGGGCCTCGGAGTGGCCTTCTGGCGGTCTTGAGGAAATATGTTGGGCAGAAACCCTCTTGGGTCATACTGGGGACCATCTTGAGTGATGCCGTGTCGAAGCTGTGTTGAGCCATCGTTGGTGAGCTTGGAACCATCATGGGGCCAGTTTGGGTAGTCTTGGCGCTTTGGGAGTCACCTCGGCGCCTCCGCCAGGCACCCCTGTCCGGTGTGGTCCATGAACCCGACATATATACCCGTTCGAGTAAATCGACAATGCATCCCCGCGGGTGTAAGGAGTTCGCTGGCACTGGGACCTCAACCCCCAGCCCGGTCAAGACAGGGAGATGCACAGAACGTCCACGATGGTTTCATAAGGGCATTCGGCTGTCCATCCCAAAAGCTGCCCAATGACGGCATAAACCTTCTGATGCCAGGACAAAAACAACCCCAGATAACGACAAGGTGTCCCCAAGAGGCCCCAAAATGGCTCTGGATAAGGCCCGCGACCGACAAAATCTCAAAATCCTTCCGAGTCTCTCATCCGTTGCTGGCACTCCTTCACTTTTCAGCTCGATATGGCTCGAAAAAGGGCCATTGAGGTTTCCACAAAAGTCCGAAGGACCACATGAAACACCAAGATAGCCCAAGACGGTCCGAGTGCGGCCCAAGGCGGCCTCAAAGACGCCCCCAGTCTCTCAAAATGGTCCCACGCGCGCCCCAGGAGTGCCAACAAGCGCTCCTAGAAGACTCCAGCATAGCAAAAAGGGGGGCCCTGAGAGAGACACACGACAGGACATAAGAATCGATTCGGATCGGCCGCGCCAGGAAGCACAACAGCGCCATGCAGGCATCGGGCCACATCGGATCGTCATATTGTCGAAATCAAATCGGGTGGACCTGGCCAGAACCGGTATCGACTCGGATCGATCGGATCGCAATGGGCCCTGAAATCCGTCCACGCATCTGACTGAGTAATTCGCGGACCTCCCACTCGCTTTCCTGCATTTTTGTCGGGGCGCCTCCGCGCGCGCGCGCATCGCTGTGCTCATTCTCACACGTCTCCGCTCAGGTTTAGCGCACGCGTTCACGCTCGCGTCACAAGATGCACGACAACAAGTTCCTATTGTATATACCCCTATCAGGTCCAGCCCGATCTCTCCAGGACAAAAACGCACAGAAACTGCAGGTCATGTCACTCCGTGTTGTTGTTGGCCCCATGCTGTTGGAATCTGCAGAAACGAACATTCGACCATATAACTTCCCCCACATCGCGTTCAAACGCTACGTCCGAATCATGATGGTTGTGGCCACTTTCATATACAAAACACTGCACGGCATAAGCGAAGCACAAATTGCAGGGAATGCGCCTCGCTAGCCCAATAATAGTTTCCCCTCGGGTGTGAACGAAACAAAATTAAGAAGAAGATGGAAATGACGCATGCATCGTATACAGTTATCAACGTGGACACATTTCCGCACAACTATTCGCAGAAGCACGTGCACGTGAAGATAATATAAACCCGTGCTTTGGC
>CAUYUJ010018893.1:0-42500 GCA_963575745.1 Prorocentrum cordatum | reverse complement strand
TTCTTCTAACCAAGTTGCTCTTGTGGGCAGTTCTTCCAATCAGGTTGCTGTTGTGGGTAGTTCTTCTAATCAATTTGCCGAGTCCAGTGCGGCACCAGCTTCCGTGCCAGCTTCCGTGCTTGCTGCAATTGTGGGCAGCTCCTCTAATCAAGTTCCTGGTGTGGGCAGTCCTTCTAATGAAATTGCTACTGTGGGCAGGTCTTCTAATCAATCAGACCTTGGAAATGCGGAGCTGCATCGGAATCTTGAACGTTTCAGAGACGTGGAAGACTGCCCCGTGAATGATTTTACACCGAATATTATTACACGTTACGGAGACATCATCACGTTTCTTGGCCACCAAGTGTTCGTGAGAGATGTGATCTGCGAGCTCGCACCTGAGGATGTCAACGCCCTCGTTGCGGGCTGCAAAGTGTGGTGTTTCTGGCGTATGTCGCGAACTCACTGCCGCGTTCGTTGGGACAGAGTTGCGGATTACTTTGAGGGTGATATTGCAGTGGCCAGGCAGATCTGGCAGCAAGGGGATCACATGTGGTCGGCTTGTCAGGCCCTCAAGGAGTACCAGGAGGCACCGCCTTGGGAAATGAGCGCAAACGAAATGCAATACATACTCCTCTCCTTTGGGATCGAAGTTTCTGTCTCCGATATGCTGTTCTATGGAGGGCTTTGGGTTGACCATGGAGGGGCCGATTTTTGGTGTGGGTCTGTCGCATCTCGGGAAGAGGAGTGGCGTGATCCCTTTGAGACTTTACATGCCGTTGTAGACGATAACCACCGCAGACCATTCACTTCTGATGATGAGCAGCACCTCAGACGTTTCCTCCAACATTATGTGCAGGCACAAAGCTGGGAGACCCTGAGATCTGGCCAAAAATTGCGCGTGTCAGGTGAGGAGACTGCCGAGTCGATTCATGCCATCACTCGTTAGTGTTGGTGCGTCGTGAGATTTTCTGACTCTCTACCCAATTATATTCCGACAGCTACGCTGCACGCACATGGTGAGGATCTTATACACACACTCATTCATTGTTGCAAGAGCCTCAGGATGAAGCGGCTATGTTGGTTGCCGCGCACGATCGACGTTGCATAGACAAAACGTGGATTATCAACGTTCTTCTGCCTTGTTGCCCATATTCATTCAGATTGTGTGATTGTTTGTCGTCTTTGCCTCCTTATGGTTTGTCAGCGGTGAACCCTTACGGTCGTGTGTCGTCTGCGCCAAGATAAGAGTTCCTTTGAGCATTGACCGCCATGCTGTGAGCGATCCATTGCAATTTGCGCATCTGTTTGTGTGAACTTAATGAGTTCTTTCCTGGGAAGTGTTTCGCATCTCCCCATGCGTGTCAGGAGGTGTCTACACTGACCGCTCTGTGTTGCCTTGAACTTGACTGCCCTCTCCTTGTCCCCGCCCTTCCGCCTCTGCTTCTACCCTTCCACCTCGGTCTGCGCTCTGGTGGCGCGTGGCTTTGGAGCTTAGGCTGCTGTTTCTGTTAGCGGGCACACTTTGTGGTAGGTTGAGACGGGTCACATAGCTGAAACAGCTTGGTGATATAGCGTAGCTCTTGCCCCTGGCTAGGGACTCACACGCTCGGTAGGGCCGTGGCTCGAGGTAGCCGCGGGGAGCACCGCTGCTTGCATGTGCTGGAGGACCCCACCGCAAAACCACAAAAAAACCTGGTTGGCGGTTCACCGCCGGCTCCCCAATTCGCCCACCCGCCCTGGACGAATAATGTGACGACCTGGGGTCGGTTTTTCGAAGATTGAGAGATTTGACAATTCGTTTTGAGAATCCAGTCGATCATGGCGCGTTCGATAATGGAACTCTCAAGGTTCCCGGTGCAATATCTCGATCGCAACACTAGCAGGAGCCGACGTTCTATAAAACCCCGAAAATCTATTTTTCGAGTTAACTGACATTCCAGAATGCTCTCTCCTCGTGATCTGGGCGATGATTTGCGTTTCGAGATCTCTGCGAGGGTTCCAGCGGTAACCTGGTTGACGGCTTACCGCCGGCTCCCAGTTGGCCGACCCGATCCGGGCGGTCAATGTGAATACCTGGGGTCGGTTTTTCGAAGATTCTGTCAAATTTGGAACTTCATTGAGACCGCGCCCTCGCGCGCGCAATGCGAGGTTGTCGCCCGCAATGCACGGGGGAGCTCTACGAGTTCCCTGTGGTAACCAAGGTTGACGTTTTACCGCCGGCTCCCAGTTCTGAGAGATTGAAAATTCCTTCTGAAAATCCTGCTTTTCATTCTCTGCAGTCGATCATGGCGCGCTCGATGGTGCAATTCTCAGGGCTGTAGCTGCAATATTTCGATCAAACCACTAGGAGGAACCGACGTTCTATAAAACCCCGAAAGTTTATTGTTCGAGTCCTTGAATTAACATTCGAGAATGCTCTCTCCTCGTTATCTGGGCGATGATTTGCGTTTCGGGAGCTCTGCGAGGTCCTGGCTGTAACCTGGTTGACGGTTTACCGTCGGCTCCCAGTTGGCCGACCCGGTCCGGGCGGACAATCTGACGACCGGGGGTCGGTTTTTCGCAGATTGAAAGATTTTAAAATTCGTTTCAAGAACCGGTTATTTTCCGCACCTGTAGTGGGTTATGCCGCGTCTGCCAGTAAAATTCTCAGGTCCGTAGCTGCAGTATTACTATCAAAACACTTTGGGGAATCGACTTTGAATTAAAAAAACCGAGAACAGTTTTTTCCAGTTTTTTCAGCTCACGCGTTAGAAGGCTTCCTCCATGTGTTCCGAGCAGCGCCGCGCCAGAAAAGAGCTCTACGAGGGCCCCGGCGGCAACTTGGTGACGGTTTACCGCCGGCCCCCATTGGAGACAGCCCCCCGCGACCCACTGCAAGTTTGGACAAGTTCCTGCAGGGATTTCGGAGCGGCGGGGCCGGTTGCTGGCTGGCACCACCACGCCCGAGTTTCTAATTTGAAAACCCTATAGCCCCCGCGGGGCTATCTGGGAATTTGTCTAGCGCATCGAGAACGGCGCGCTCCACGAGTAGCTCCACACCGCGCCAGAATACCCCGTAGAGCTCTCGATGAACTAGAAAAATTGCGGCGCGGGTGCAGCCAGCACCTTGTAGCGCTCTTCGGCGTCGATGAGCTGGTGGAATTCCGGCGCGGGATGCAGCTTGTTTGCCCAGCAGGCCCAGAGGGGCAATGTGGTGATCTGGCGTCGGTTTTTCAAAGATTGTGAAAGATTTGCACTTGACTCGTAGAGCTCCCCTAAGAGCTTTAGCGGCAAAGCTAGAAGAGTAATTCCTGGATAGCTCCTGGACAGCAACAGGGTTTTAGATCAAAGCTGGAGGCTGGTGGTGCCCGCCAGCAGCTCCCCCACGATGGTCTAAAATCCTCGCAGCGCGTCGTTGAAAATTGCAGCGGGTCCCGGGGGCTCCCGTTCCAATTCCCCCGTAGAACGTGCCCCAGAGACCCTTGCGGAGCTTGCCAGAAGGCCCCCCACTCCAGGCCGGGTTGGCCCTGCCCAGAAACTCGCAGAGGTAGAATGGCGACATGGCGACGTTGCCAGAACTTCGATTTGAGCGGTCTCATCGCCGCCCGCCGCTGCCTCTGGATCTCTGGACTAGTGCGTTTGATTATTCCCCTTCGACTGCTGTGACAAACAGCTCTGTAGCTCATCTCCAGCTCCAGTTTAATCCAGAAACCACCACCATCTCTGTTAAAAATCAGAGTCCCCATTGGTTTTCGGACTGTAGCAGACCGAGTTTAGGCAGATACTTTAGATTAACGCGCCCGATGATGGTTGCTCAATTGCTGCGCCAAATAGCTCCGTATCTCACCTGCAGCTCGAGTTAAGTCAAGAAACTCATCGTGAAGAGAATACGAATAGTTTCGTCGACCCAGCTCTGTTAGCAGACCGAGTTCAGACCTCGAGATACTCTAGACTAGCGCGCCGGATGATGGTCTTTCGATTGATGTGCCTAATAGCTCGGCAGCTCATCTGTAGTTCGAGTTAAATTAAGAAATGCATCATCTCTAAAACATTAGAGTATGAATAGTTTCGCGGACCAAGCTCTGGTAACATACCGAGTTCAGACCTCTAGATACCTTAGACTAGCGCGCCTGACGATTCTAGATGGATTAGGTGCGCCTTCCAGACCTGTAGCTCTCCTACAGCTCGAGTTAAGTACCGAATAGCTGTGTAGCGCATCTGAAGCTCGAGTTAACTCAAGAAACTCATCGTCATCTGGGGAGAGGGGGGGGGACGTTTCGCGGACCCTGCTCTGGCAGCATAACGAATTCAAACATCTAGATACTTGAGACGAAAGCGCCTGATGATTCTAGATGCTGTAGGTGTGCCTGCCAGCTCTGTAGCTCTCCTACAGCTCGAGTTAAGTTCAAGAAACCGAAAGCACCTGCCAAGATAACACTAAACAGCGGATCCCGCCAGGATGCTTTTTGGCAGTAATAGGTACCCGATCGACCTGAGATCATGATGACGAGCGGGACTAGCCTCCCAGCGCGCCCGAATTATCCCTGGGAGCCGGCGGTAGGCCGTCAACAAGGTCACCGCCGGGAGCCTCGCAGAGCTCCTTCCCTCGCGCGCCGTCGTTCAGAACACACGGAGAAAACTTCCTCAAGCATACCCTGAAAGACTTGAGAAATACGTTTTTCGAGTTTTCCTCCAAAGTCGGTTCTTTCAAGTGTTTCGATAGTAATACTGCAACTACGGACCTGAGAATTTCACTAGCAGACGGAGCATAACCCACTACAGGTGCGAAAAATACGGGTTATCAAAACGAATGTTCACATCTTGCAAAATCTTTGCCCGTTCGACCCAAAGTTCCCACGTTGTCCGCCCGGGTCGGGTCGGCCAACTGGCGCCGGCGGTGAACCGTCAACCTGGTCTGCCTGCGATGTCTGCGTTGGCCGATTCGGGCTCCCTTGAGAGCAGGCCAGGACACAGAGAACACTAACAGCAAAGCTGTACAGAGGCAGCGAAGCTGGAAGATTAAAGCGGCAGGATTATGCAGCGAAGCTGTAAAAGAAGTGAGCGATCTACATATTTATGTGTGCACAAATCAACAACTCCCGACAATAAACTCTCAGATGCAGCAAGCTCCGCCTGGATGACAGCACAGTGGGAGGGGAGCATAAAAGCACGCTTGGCAACTCCGAGATGCCAACGCTTGGGAGGAAGGCCAGGGGGGAGGGAAGCAGGAGGCAAATTGGCAGAGATAAAGATGTCAATCACCCAACCGCATGATGTGCCCAACTCACATCTGCCACCATCAAAAGAGCCTCTCACAGCGTGTACACTATATTGACCCCAACGAATAGAAGAAAGTGTATAGAGATCCCACCGCACATCTGATGTAGTCAGCCCTTCTCTGGCCACATGTGTCTCGTGGTCTGCCTCAGTGTTCCCCTCCCGATAGACCCATTTCCAGATATCACGGCCCGCCTCAGGACTGTAGATCTGAAACTGCTTACACACGGAATACAGAATATTTTGCATGGCAGCTATTGTTTGGCTGTAGATTTCATCAAACATTTGTTTTTTCCCGTCAGCCAACGTGTTACACACTGGCTACCCCCCCTCATTTCTAAAGCTGGCAATCCAGGGTTGATCCTCCAGTTAGTTTCATCATGATACAGAGCAGCAATTCTTTTAGCAACACGGTCGTTTTCACGTTGTTGTTGAGCCTCCGTTTTGTTCTCCTCCTCCTCCTTCCAGTGGGTACCTGAAATAGCATCTTTTATCAAGCAGAATTCCAGTATCTCAAGTAAATTTAGCTGCTGCTGCGTGTCCACTAAGAAGGTCTCCCAGCCTAACTCCGTCCAACACATGCTCTGATCCCAATGAGGCCCCTGAGAGACCTCAAACACAGTAAACCAAGGCTGGAGACTCTGCATAACTCGATGCGGACGCCGACGTGAAAGAGAACGACCGCGAACACCAGCTGAACGTACCATGGTATCACGATGTGCGGTGTACTCCCCAGACGCATGCAACATACACAGGGCGCTCTGCATGGGTGGAGTGGCCCACTTATGCGTAAAACTCTGGCGCGATCGTTTACGAGGTGGCTCCGAGACAGGCTGCGACGACATCTGGGACGGATCCTCCCGACGCCGACGAACGTTACGATACATATGTGAGATCAACTTCCGACGATTTTGCCCAGCAGCAGGGGTGGGAGGGACAGGCGAGTCACACAGTACATGAGGCAACTCAGGTTCACGAAATAAGATCCCTTGGCTGAGGTCATCACGATCAGGCTGAGCAAGATTACCGAAAGCTGTGCATACAACATGCTTCGCAAACAACCACTGCCGATACAAGGTGAGCTTCACCAGTGAACGACGAGAAGAATTGAGCATCCACATACGTGCTTGCCTGATCCGAGAACTCCAATAGTCACCCCACGTCTCGTTCACCCTCTTACGCCGGCGACACATCGCAAAGAGAAACTCCCCCTCCTCCTGGTGAATCATCGTCAGACTGTTCGCATCACATGTGATGCCCTCAACACCGTAGAGGAAGCAGGATCGAACTCGGGCGTCGTACCGTGCAAGCTTTCGGCCCATGGGAATGACAGCGCTCGTGAAGAAATCATTCCAAAAACGCTGTCGTGCTTTCTTCAGTCGGTGAAGTATATCAGCATGATCTGAGAACTCAATATCCAGCATTCTGCCCAAAACTATCGTCCGAGTAACCTGCGGAATAGTATACGAAATAGGCTCAGAGAAGTATATGTGTTCCTGTGGCCTGCTGACCTCATCCTTGGGATTGCAAGACTTCTCGTCATCGCCTAAAGACACAGAGATGTGAAGTGCACTGACAGGTCCAGCACAACCACAAGCAAGGTATTCTAAGGAGCTCTCCTTCCAACTGAAGCCGCGTCGGCGGATTGCAATGGTCAGGTCAGCGAGCATGGCCAGCATATCTGCCCGACGGGATGCAACTAAGATAACATTGTCAGCCCAGAGCCAGTGATAGACAAGCAACTTGGATGCCTCATGAGAAAGCTGCACCCCATAGCCACGATCATGCCACCGTGTAACAATGGGCGCCAATATGGACAATGATTTTGCCACCCATAGTGCAGGAGCCTCCATGGAGCCCGTGCGAATATAGATGTCCCAACTGATGCCCTCGACGGTACACTGCTGGGAAGAGAGCTCTGCAACATTGTGTGCGTACCCCTCAAAGATAGCATACGCCAGAGAAGGATCCACTTCCAATTCGAGCAGGGACTTAACAGCCGACCGAAGCGTGAGAGAATCAAAAGCTGGCTTGATGTCACAATTGACAACATGGCAATCCTCCTCATCTTCCATAGAACAGCATGCCGCGTGAGATGCTTCAAAGGTGCGGTAACCTCATAACACTTATGGCCCACAACAAAACCATACAATTGACAACCCCTCGGTGCAACCGTGTTAATGTGAGATTGAAGCAGAATAGTGAGACAACAACTGAACCATTTCCCGAAGACCGACAGCATAGCCAAAGCACGAGTCTCGTCGAAGCTACGCGCTCTCGGTCGTGTCAATATAAAAACTCACAAGGATACGCCTGTCGTGAAACAATCTGCCTCTCATACTGGGCGCCGGCGGTAAACCGTCAACCTTGGTTACCGCCGGGAGACTCGTAGAGCTTCCTAGCTCGACTTAAGTTGAGAAAACCGACAGCACCTACCAACATTCCGACTCATAGTGAATATTTTTTGACCTCTGAATGCGACAGGCGGACGCGTCTGATGTCTGCGAATCGACTCCTGTCATTACCAGCCCTGCAGCCCCCCTACAGCCCGAGTTAAGTGCAGAAAACCGACAGCACCTCTCAGGATGACTCGAACAATACAGTAGTTTCGCAGACCTAATTCGGGCAGCAGACCGAGTTCCGAGCTCTGGATTCGACAGGCGGACGCGCCTGATGTCTTCAAATCGATTCCTGTGACCACCAGCACTGTAGCCCCCCTCAGCGCGAGTTGAGTGAAGAAAACCGAGAGCACTTCTCAAGATGACTCGACCAATACGAATAGTTTCGCGATTCTAGATCGGGCAGCAGACCGAGTTCAGAGCTCTGGATTCGACTGACAAACGCAACTGGTGATTCTGAATCGGTTTCTGTAAATATCAGCTCTGTAGCTGTCCTACAGCTCGAGTTAAGTACAGAAAACCGAGAGTTCCTGTCAAGACGACTCGAATAATACGAATAGGTTTGCGGACCTAGCTCGGCTAACAGACCGAGTTCAGACCTCTGGATTCAACAGTCGAACGCGCCTAATCATTCTACATCGATTAGCTGTGCTTACCAGCTCTGTAGCTGTCCTACAGCTCGAGTCATGTTCAGAAAACCGTCAGCGCGTATCAAGATGACTCAAAACGGCCGATCCCGCTACAGTGCTTTTCGATAGTAATAGTCACCCGATCGAGCTGAGATCAAGATGGCGAGCGGGAATAAGATCGAATATCACGGGAAAAAATACTAGAGCACTAACGAATGTTCAAATTTTGAGAACATAAATTTCAACTGAGCAGAAGTCACCAAAAGTTCCGTCGAGATTTTTCGAGCCAGTTAGTCCGCCAGTGCGTCCGAATTACTCTTAAGCTTCCAGCTGCTAGCTTAGGGAAGCTCTACGAGTCACAGTTGGTAGCGCCCAAAACCCGGAGAGCGAAGGGAGCCTAAGGAACTGGGCGCCGGCGGTAAACCGTCAACCTTGGTTACCGCCGGGAGACTCGTAGAGCTTCCTAGCTCGACTTAAGTTGAGAAAACCGACAGCACCTACCAACATTCCGACTCATAGTGAATATTTTTTGGTTTGATCTCTGAATCCGACAGGCGGACGCGTCTGATGTCTGCGAATCGAATCCTGTCATTACCAGCCCTGCAGCCCCCCTACAGCCCGAGTTAAGTGCAGAGAACGGACAGCACCTCTCAGGATGACTCGAACAATACAGTAGTTTCGCAGACCTAATTCGGGCAGAAGACCGAGTTCCAAGCTCTGGATTCGACAGGCGGACGCGCCTGATGTCTCCAAATCGATTCCTGTGACCACCAGCACTGTAGCCCCTCTCAGCGCGAGTTGAGTGAAGAAAACCGAGAGCACTTCTCAAGATGACTCGACCAATACGAATAGTTTCGCGATTCTAGAGCGGGCAGCAGACCGAGTTCAGAGCTCTGGATTCGACAGACAAACGCAACTGATGATTCTGAATCGGTTTCTGTAAATATCAGCTCTGTAGCTGTCCTACAGCTCGAGTTAAGTACAGAAAACCGAGAGTTCCTGTCAAGACGACTCGAATAATACGAATAGGTTTGCGGACCTAGCTCGGCTAACAGACCGAGTTCAGACCTCTGGATTCAACAGGCGAACGCGCCTAATCATTCTACATCGATTAGCTGTGCTTACCAGCTCTGTAGCTGTCCCAAATAAAGCGCGAGTTATGTTCAGAAAACCGTCAGCGCGTATCAAGATGACTCAAAACGGCCGATCCCGCCACAGTGCTTTTCGATAGTAATAATCACCCAATCGAGCTGAGATCAAGATGGCGAGCGGGAATAAGATCGAATATCACGGGAAAAAATACTAGAGCTCTAACGAATGTTCAAATTTTGAAAACAAAATTTTCAACCCACCAAAAAACACCAAACTGGAACCGGCGGTAAACCGTCAACCTGGTTACCGCCGGGAACCTCGTAGAGCTCTTTTCTTGCACAGCGATCGTCGGAACACATGGGGAAAGCTTCTGAGGCGAGAAACGAAAAACTCGAAAAATCACGTTTTTCTGTTTTGATACAACCTCGGTTCCTCCTAGTGTTTCGATAGTAATACTAAACCTATGGGCCTAAAGATTTTACTGGCGGACGCGCCATAACCCACTACAGGTGCGAAAAATCTGGTTTCTCAAAATGAATTGTTAAATATCCTTCAATACTGGGCGCCGGCGGTAAACCGCCAACCTTTGTTACCGCCGGGGGACTCGTAGAGCTTCCTGACAATATATAATCAAGAATTACACCGGAAAAATAATTTTTCAGCTTAATTAATTTCAGACTTCTCGGATGCAACAGCCGAACGCCCCCGATGCTTCTGGATTGTCTTCTCTACGAGCTCTGTAGCTCTCCTACAGCCCGAGTTATGTGCGTAAATCGACAGCACCTCTCAAGATGACTCGAACAATACGAATACTTTGACCTAGCTCGAGTATCAGACCGAGTTCAGACCTCTGCATGCGACAGGCGGCCGCGTCTGATGTCTCTGAATCGATTCCTGTGATTATCAACCCCAGACAGAGTTCGAAGCTCTGGATTCGAAAGGCGGACGCGCCAGATCTCTCCGAATCCCCCCTATAGCCCAAGTTAAGTGCAGAGAACCCACAGAATCTCTCAAGATGACTCGAAGAATACGAATAGTTTCGCGATTCTAGATCGGGCAGCAGACCGAGTTCAGAGCTCTGGATTCAACAGACAACGGCCACTGATGATTCTGGATCAGATTCTGTACGCATCAGCTCTCTAGCTGTCCTGTAGCTCGAGTTAAGTACAGAAAACCGAGAGCGTCTGTCAAGATGACTCGAATAATACGAATAGGTTTGCGGGCGGACCTAGCTCGGCTACCAGATCGAGTTCAGACCTCTGAGTTCAACAGGCGAACGCGCCTGATCATTCTGAATGGAATAAGTGTGCTTCCAGCTCTGTAGCTGTCCTCAAGCTCGAATTATCTTGAGAAAACCGACATCGCGTATCAAGATGACTCGAAACGGCCGATCCCGCCTGGACGCTTTTTGACAGTGAAAGCTACCCGATCGAGCTGAGATCAAGATAGCGAGCAGAAATAAGATCGAATATGACGGGAAAACATACTAGAGCTCAAACAAATTGAGGAATTTCGAGAAAAAAATTTTCAACCGACCAAAAGTCATCAAAAGGTCCGTCGAGATTTTTCTTGTCAACTAGCTCTCCAGCGCCCCGGAACTGGGAACCGGCGGTGAACCGTCAACCAGGTTACCGCCGGGCACCTCGTAGAGCTCTTTTCTTGCATAGCGCTCCTCGGAAAACATGAAGGAAGCTTCTAAAGCGAGAGCCGAAAAATTCGAAAAATGACGGTTTTTCGGTTTCCATCCAAAAGCGGTTCCTGCAAGTCTTTCGATAGTAATATTGCAGCTACAGACCTCAAAATTTAACTGGCAGACGCGGCATAACCCACTACACGTGAGAAAAATCTGGTTTCTCAAAATGAACTGGCGCCGGCGGTGAACCGTCAACCTGGTCACCCCCGGGAACCTCGTAGAGCTCCTTTCACGCGTAAGGGTGCTCGGAGTCGACAGAGAGAGCTTCTGGAAGCATTTCTCGAAAACAAGAAAAAATGATTTTTTCGTGTCGACATGAAGATGGTTCCGCCAAGTGTTTTGATAGTAAAAGTGCGCCTACAGAGCTCATACTAAGACAGAGAGGCCCTCATAGTCGTTTACAGGTGCGAAAAATCTGCTTTCTGAAAATGAATTGTCAAATATCTGTTAGAAAATTGCAAAACCACCCAAAAGTTACCACTTTGTCCTTTCTGGCCGGGTCGGCCAACAAGCTCCACCCCGCGCCGGAATTCCTCTAGCTCATCGTTGCCGAAGAGCTCTACGAGGTATTGTCAAATATCTTTCAAATCTTACCAAAACCGACCCAAAGTCACCACTTTGTCTCTTAAGGCCGGGTCGGCCAACTGGCGCCGGCGGTGAACCGTCAACCTGGTCACCGCCGGGAACCTCGTAGAGCTCCTCGCACGCGTAAAAGTGCTCAGCATCAAAAGAGAGGGCTTCTCGAAGCATTTCTCGAGAAAAAAAACAAAAAAAAAAAAAAAAAAAAAAAAAAAAAAAAAAAAAAAAAAAAAAAAAAAAAATGTTGTTTTTCATGTCAACATGAAGTTGGTTGCGCCAAGTGTTTTGATAGTAAAAGTGCAACTAGAGAGCTCATATTAAGACGCAGAGGCCCTCATAGTCGTCCACAGGTGCGAAAAATCTGCTTTCTCAAAATAAATGGTCAAATCTCTTTGAAATATTCGCAAAGCCACACAAAAGTTGTCACTTTGTCCTTTCTGGCCGGGTGGGCCAATGGGCGCCGGCGGTAAACCGTCAACCTTTGTTTTTTTTTTGCGGTTTGCGGTCCGCCACTAGAATCCGAATCCGAATCGGCAGAGCAGTGCAACTGAGCCCCCACCAACTTAGGTAGGTCGCAGCAGAGCGCACGCCACCTTAGCAGCAGCTCTCGTCAGGGCAGCGCAGGCAGCTAGTTCACAGCAGGTTACCGTGCTACCAGGAGGCAAGCTCATCGCCTCCTCGGCCACATCGTGCCAATGGAAGCTGTGCGAGCTGGTGCAGGAGGAAGAGGAGGAGGAGGAGGAGGAGGAGGAGATGGGAAAATCAACCTGCACGCTGGAACCCCTACCTACAACGCCAATCTGAAGCCACCACCCACCTCCACATCCTTCATTACTGACACCCCCATCGAATGCACCACGGAGAGCAGTCTTACGAGTACTGAGGAACTTATCATATGCAAACCAGCGAGTAATAGTTTGGCCACCTCTGGCCTCCCACGACAATCTATCCGCACGCTCATTACCTTCACGAAAGAAATGCTTATACAGATTCTGTCCCGATGCAGGTGAGGTCAGTCCCCATCCAGACAGCATCGATACCGTATTTTGTAGTGTTCCCACCAGTCGTACATACTGCTTGTTGCGAATCTGCCACTCACCACACATCCAGTTTACAACAGTCTTACTATCTCCCAAGATCTCCATCCCAAGACGCTCAATATTCTCCCATCTCCACTCCGTTTCATTCTCAAAATTAGCGGCAATACGTTTGCTCATCCTCTCGTTCATCTCTCTCTCCTCCTCCTCCTCCGCCTTCACATGTCTCACACCAGGCGGCCTGGGTAGAACAAACAAGTCGAACAAGTGTTGCATACCAATCACAGTCAGCAAATGCTTGCAGTATTTCTCACGGGACCCAGCGGAGCTGTCGAACGAAAGGTACCACTCGCAACCAAAGAGATCGCACAAGCACCAGTCCCACACAGTATGTCCACGGGGAGGGCCGCCCATGTTCATGCGTGTGAGCTGCTTCCTATCTTTTACAGGCAACGCTAGTATACATGTGTCACGATGCTCCGTCCACTTTCCCCTTCCATGTAACATGGCCAGCCTAGATATCATCCATTCACGTGACATGTCCGACTCCTCAGGTATGGCAGGCTGATCATCTGGTGTCCGCCGGCGACAGCCACTCGACATCTGGGATATCTGAGATACATGATATCGAGTAAATCTTTCAGCCAAGTCAATTCCAGAGCAGCGGTAATACGCGATTTCCCCAAAGAACATCCTCTGGGCTTTCTGGAGCATGGCCTCTGAGTCCGAGTGGTCCTTCCAGGTCTCCTCCAGAGTGGCTCCCAGGATCTCAAACGACTGAACACGCGGTAGGACCACTTCTCGGGTCCCAGGAGCAGCGTCACTAGACGGCACCAGCACACGGATATCCTGCTCAGGGGACGGCGGGATGCCAGGCGGCGCACCAAAGTAAATATACATCAAAGATTTCGGCTTCCAGGTCATTCCTGCATTCATCAGCGGGATACTCATGTCACGCACCATCAACTCAAGGTCAGTGCGGGTCTTCGCATACAACAGAAGATTATCTGCCCAGAAACTGTGGGTCATACGCTCACCGTTGAACATGCGCTCATCATTTTCCAAGTTGATACCGTACTGCGTTTCTCGCCTCCATCTGTCGATGACATCTCTCCAGAGTACAATAGAAACTGCCAGAAAAAAAACCATTGGTCCCTCTACTCCTCCCGTTCGAATAGATTTGTCCCAATAGACCGCTGACGATGCCTCGATGCCCTCGAAGCTGGCCACGCACTGGTTATCCATCATGGGTTCAATCAACGCCACAATGAGATCAGCAGGTATGTCAAGAGCACGAAGGCAGCGCATGGCGAGGCACGGAGTGACATTATCGAAAGCTTGTAAAATACCAAGGTTGGCAAGCCACAAACTGTCTCCTTTGCCCCAGACAGCGGAGTGCTGGCTGAGCCTCTTGGCAACGCTGGTGATTTCCGATGTTTTACGTCCCGATCTGAATCCATACAGGCATACATAGTGCCGGTGATCCTCAATCCTCTTCTCAATCATCATCACAATACATGTCATGTACCATTTCATAAGACACAACTGTAGACATAGCACACGTGTATCTGTCAAATGTTGTATGTCCATTTCTTTTGGCATGAGCGTGGCAGCTAGTTGACGCCAACTGTCGGGGCAACATAACCTGCGGGAATACACACCTTGGAAGCTCACCAGAACACGTCGCACAGATGCCCACGAGAGCTGTTTCAACATCGTGACAGTCACGTTGTCGGGACCTGGGGCCTTTCCCGTGGACAGCTTCGCCCTCGCCCGCAGCAGGAGCGACATCGAGAACACCTCTGAGGATCCGCTTCCCGAACATAGACCACGCAGCGACTGAAGCTCACGCAGGGTCACCTCTCTGGCCTCGGGGTCCTCCACCTTAGACTTCATGTGCCCCAATATCTCGTCCCCCCACTCCTCGCGGTTCTGAGACTCCATCCCGTTGGCAAGGATCAACGTCTCCGTCTTGGCCCTCCTCCTCCTCCTCGTGTTCATTTCCGTCCTCCACCTCTGTACTCTTGCCTCAAGCCTCCTTCTTTCTCTCCTCACAATCTTTGAGCACCGTTTAGCCTCCTCTCTATCCCCCCGACGAAGTGCTTCGCGTTTACTTGCCTGGGCGGCCCAGTGGATCTCGGATTTCTTTGGCACATTATTCCTGGGATTGATATCTTTCTGGGGGGTCTCCTCGGCGGCCTTTATGAGGTCAGGTCCCAGCATATCCAACATCTCCTGGCGATCCTCTGGGTCAGCATTTTCCTGGCACAAAGCACGGTAACGACTGCCCCGATCGTCCATGTTCTTCGCAAACTCCAGCTGCGACACCGGTTGCAAGTGGATGAATTTTCGAGCAGGCTGGGTCCGTCTCTTCGCAGACGGTGCACAAGACAAGCGAACAACTATGCAGGCGTGGTCAGACAGCGCACGCTCGTATCTGCTGCATGGGTGCTCCGTCCAGGCGTGGCCGACTTCCGAAGGCAGCATCCAGCCTACGGTGAGCTCCTGCCTGTGTAAACGACGGCTGACACCAACATAGTCGAGTACCTTCTCCACCCCCGTACCTGATTTGAAAGTAACCCTCCTCTGCCCAAATGTGTTCTCCATCCTGATGCCCCAGAGCCCGCAGAAGTCCAGTAGGGCCCTCCTCATAGATTGCAGCCTAGACGCCCGTCGAATTTCGAAGCCCGAGACAACCCTATGAGGTCTTGTTTTACGTGCACCACGTTTTGTTTGAGTCATATACGGGTTGCCGTCATCCGCTCCCTCCTCCATCCCAGTATCAATCTCCGTAGAATCCCCAGCAATCCCAGACGCCTCCAGAAGCCCTGATCCAGTAACTCTGAAGCCGTTGACCTCCGAATCTGGCTCGAGCTCGACGTTAGCATCTGTCAAGAAGACCAGGTCCTGCGGCTGCTTCGGGAACTTAGACCGATGTGTGCGAAGCACCTGGGATATATCAAACAATATCTGCTCATACACATCATGCTCATATTGTTCTTCCGTAAGGGCATTGGTACTCTCATGTGGCATATATGCAACAATAACCGTAACACTAGAATAACTACAAATGACAAAACCTTTGCCACGATATGTGGCTCTGAGCGAGTCTCTCCAAGACTTGGACATAATCACCGCAGCCCTCCGACAAGTACTCCGAAAAATTGTGTAACCTCGCATGCTGAGATCACGAACTGAAAGGAACTGACACTCGCACAACCCCGCGAGTCCCACATCTAAACGACGTAGTGAATTAATTATGTCATGGCCGTTCTCTGCACCTGCCCGACGCACATTCCATGACGCAATGGTGTCGTGGCACCTCTAGTTCGTACTGGAAATCCTCGCTCGCAACTCATCAATGTTGATCCCTGGCTCAAGCTGATTCATTGCACGAGTAATCTCCCAGCCATTCTGCAGAGAGAACTTGGCCACAATCTTCCCTGGAGGTGGTAAGTGGTCACTGGAGCCCCACATGAACGTAATCGGTGGTCCCGTCTCAGCCCTGAGATTCGAATGATGCTTCTTGAAACTCTTGAACTTGGCCTGAAAGATCCCAGCGGCATCCAGATGGGGCTTCTTCCAGGGGGGGGCCTCCACGTGGACCTTGAGGGCCCTGGGAGCGTGCTGGAGTTTGTTGTCGGCGATCGCGGCCACGAGTCGACGACGGAGATCCCACAGCTGGTCACTGGTAACCCCATTCTGGAAATAGAGCCGAGCCCGCGAATAACCCCATGCCTCTCTACCAGTGTTGAACCTCTTGGATTGGTTCAGGTCCAGAAACTCCTTCACACCGCTGAACCATTCTCCAGCCAGGACCTCATTCAGTAGTGAATTCAACGCCTGCTGTGATAACATTTCCTCCTGACGCTTCTCTGCATCCCTCCAGTCCGTCACCCATCCCTTGAGCTCGACGAACGATGGGGTGAAATTCTGCACGGACTGCCGAGTTTCCGCCGAGGACGCTGTCGTAGAGGTGCCTGCTCTGGGGGCCCCACCTGCAGGAGCCTGCTGGAGCTGGATTATCTGGAGCCTCTGATCCTCAACCTTCTTAGTAATAGCATCTATGTCCGTCATCGCCTGCTGTACATTTTTCTCCACCGAATCAACACGAGCATTGAGCTGGGTGCCGAGATCCGTGATGCTTCGATGTGTCGACTGGAAGCCCTCCGTCATCTTACCTCCCAGAGATGCAACAAGCGTCGTGATCTTGTCCATCCCCTTTGTCATGGCCTCCTCGAGGCCTTCAACCGTCTGAATTTTGACACGTTTTCCCTCTGGGACCTCCTCCTCCTTGGCTCCTGGAACGGGCATATCAGTGGCATCCATGGCGAAAACCTCGGGGACCGCAGCAGCTGATGAGGCAGCCATCTTGCCGTCTGAGATGTGACAAGGGATATTCCACTTCGCACAGAACGATCGATCTTCTCGAGTACGTTTGAGATGCGCACTTAACTGATGAAAGTTATATGGGGCAACAGGATGGTGAGGTAAAGTGGGAGAGAGATCAGGTGGTCCAGATGGTATGTCGACTAGAGAATCCTTATCGTCGTGACGAGCTCTACCAACCTGTCTGGCAAGATACTCCCACTCCCAGTGTCCGAAGTTGGCTCCCCAGCGGTCCAAATCGATCGATTGACTCTGGCTCGCCCCGTCCAGCTCGACGCGGCAAAATGCCGCAACAATGCACACAAACAAATACAAACAAATGCAGGCGGCCTGCTTACCTCGGACTCGCCGAAGTCGCCGAAGTGGCCCGATCGCCACGCGCCCCCGGCTGCCTGACTGCACGATGCAGCTCGAGTGAGCCCCCCGACGGGCCAAGGCCGAGGGAGAGCGGGAGGTAAACTCCGCTTCCTCAACCTTTGTTACCGCCGGGGGACTCGTAGAGCTTCCTGACAACATATAATGTCGAAAAAATTACACATAAAAAATAGTTTTTCAGCCCAAGCAATTTCAGACCTCTCGGATGCAACAGCCGGACGCTCCCGATGCGTCTGGATTGTCTTCTGTACGAGCTCTGTAGCTCTCCTACAGCCCGAGTTACGTGCGTAAATCAACAGCACCTCTCAAGATGACTCGAATAGTTTCGCGAATCTAGCTCGAGTATCAGACCGAGTTCAGACCTCTGCATGCGACAGGCGGACGCGTCTGATCTCTCTGGATTGCTTCCTGTGATTACCAGCTGCAGCCCCCCCTACAGCCCGAGTTAAGTGCAGGAAACCGACAGCACCTCTCAGGATGACTCGAACAATACAAATAGCTTCGCGGACCTAGTTCGGGCAGCAGACAGAGTTCGGAGCTCTGGATTCGAAAGGCGGACGCGCCTGATGTCTCCGAATCGATTCCAGTAATTACCAGCCATGCAGCCCCCCTGCAGCCCGAGTTAAGTGCAGAGAACCGACAGCATCTCTCAAGATCACTCGAACAATACGAACAGTTTCGCGATTCTAGATCAGGCAGCAGACCGAGTTCAGAGCTCTGGATTCGACAGACAACGGCCACTGATGATTCTGAATCAGATTATGTACGCATCAGCTCTATAGCTGTCCTGTAGCTCGAGTTAAGTACAGAAAACCGAGTGTGTCTGTAAAGACGATTCAAAAAATACGAATAGATTTGCGGACCTAGCTCGGCTAGCAGGCCGAGTTCAGACCTCTGGGTTCAACAGGCAAACGCGCCTGCTCATTCTGAATCGATTAGCTGTGCTTACCAGCTCTGTAGCTGTCCTGCAGCTCGAGTTATCTTGAGAAAACCGTCACCGCGTCACAAGATGGCCCGAAACGGGCGATCCCGCCGCAGTGTTTTTTGGCAGTAAAAGGTACCCGATCGAGCTGAGATCAAGACGGCGAGCGGGAATGAGATCGAATATCACGGGAAAAAATACTAAAGCTCTAACGAATGGTGAATTTCGAGAACAAAATTTTCAACCGACCAAAAGTCCTCAAAATGTCCTTCGAGATTTTTCTTGCCAACTGGAACCGGCGGTAAACCGTCAACCAGATTACCGCCGGGGCCCTCGTCGAGCTCTTTTCTTGCACAGGGCTGCTCGGTACACATGCAGGTAGAGTCTGGAAGAAAACCCAAAAGACCTCGAAAAAACACGTTTTTCTGTTTTTTATCCAAAGACGGTTCCGCCAAGTGTTTTGACAGTAATACTGCACCTACAGACCCGAGAATTCACTGGCAAACGCGGAATGACCCACTGCAGGTGCGAAAAATACCAGATCTCAAAATGAATGTTCAAATCTCCGACGAAGTTCGTCCAAAGTCCCAAAGTTCGCACATTGTCCGTCGGGGCCGGATCGGCCAACTGGGCGCCGGCGGTAAACCGTCAACCTTGGTTACCGCTGGGAGACTCGTAGAGCTTCCTAGCTCAACTTAAGTTGAGAAAACCGACAGCACCTACCAACATTCCGACTCATAGTGAATATGTGTTGACCTCTGAGTGCGACAGGCGGACGCGTCTGATGTCTGCGAATCGACTCCTGTCATTACCAGCCCTGCAGCCCCCCTACAGACCGAGTTGAGTGCAGAAAACCGACAGCACCTCTCAGGATGACTCGAACAATACAGTAGTTTCGCAGACCTAATTCGGGCAGCAGACCGAGTTCCGAGCTCTGGATTCGACAGGCGGACGCGCCTGATGTTTCCGAATCGATTCCTGTCACCAGCACTGTAGCCACCCTCAGCGCGAGTTGAGTGAAGAAAACCGAGAGCACTTCTCAAGATGACTCGACCAATACGAATAGCTTCGCGATTCTAGATCGGGCAGCAAACCGAGTTCAGAGCTCTGGATTCGACATACAAACGCAACTGATGATTCTGAATCGGTGTCTGTAAATATCAGCTCTGTAACTGTCCTACAGCTCGAGTTAAGTACAGAAAACCGAGAGTTCCTGTCAAGATGACTCGCATACTACGAATAGGTTTGCGGACCTAGCTCGGCTAACAAACCGAGTTTAGACCTCTTGATTCAACAGGCGAACGCGCCTAATCATTCTACATCGATTAGCTGTGCTCACCAGCTCTGTAGCTGTCCTCCAAGATGATTCAAAACGGCCAATCCCGCCACAGTGTTTTTCGATAGTAATATTCACCCGATCGAGCTGAGATCAAGATGGCGAGCGGGAAGAAGATCGAAAATCACGGGAAAAAATACTAGAGCTCAAACGAATGTTCATTTTTTGAGAACAAAATTTTCAACTGAGCAAATCAGCAAAAGTTACGTCGAGATTTTTCGAGCCAAATAGCCCGCCAGTGCGTCCGAACTGGAACCGGCGGTAAACCATCAACCAGGTTACCGCCGGGATTCTCGTAGAGCTCTTTCCTGGCGCTCCTCGATACATATGCAGGAAGACTCTGGAGAAGATCCCAAAAACTCGAAAAATCACGTTTTATGTTTTTATCGAAAGACGGTTTCGCCAAGTGTTTTGAGCAATACTGCCCCTACCGGCATGAGAATTTGATTCGCGAACGCGAAAAATACCGGTTCTCAAAATGAATGTTCAAATCTCTCACAAAGTTGGTCCAGGCGACCCAAAGTTCGCACATTGTCCGTCGGGGGTCGGCCAATGGAACCGGCGGTAAACCGTCAACCAGGTTACCGCCGGGGTCCTCGTAGAGCTCTTTTCTCGCACGGCGCTCCTCGGTACACGTGCAGGAAGACTCTGGAGCAAGATTCCAAAAACTCGAAAATACACGTCTATGTTTTCATCGAAAGACGGTTCCGCCAAGTGTTTTGATAGCAATACTGCCCCTACGGGCATGAGAATTTGATTGGCGAGCGCGAAATAACCCACTACAGGTGCGAAAAATACCGGTTCTCAAAATGAATGTTCAAATCTCTCAAAAAGTTTGTCCAACCGACCCAAAGTTCGCACATTGTCCGTCGGGGCCGGGTCGGCCAACTGGGCGCCGGCGGTAAACCGTCAACCTTTGTTACCGCCGGGGGACTCGTAGAGCTTCCTGACAACATATAATGTCGATAAAAATTTACACCGAAAAAATGATTTTGCAGCCCCAGCAATTTCAAGCCTCTTCCATGCAACAGCCGTGAATCAGATTCTGTACGTATGAGCTCTGCAGCTGTCCTGTAGCTCGAGATAGGTACAGAAAACCGAGAGCGTCTGTCAAGATGACTCGAATAATACGAACAGGTTTGCGGACCTAGCTCGGCTAGCAGACCGAGTTCAGACCTCTGGGCTCAACAGTCGAACGCGCCTGATCATTCTGAATGGATTAGCTGTGCATACCAGCTCTGTAGCTGTCCTGAAGCTCGAGTTATCTTGAGAAAACCGTAACCGCGTATCAAGATGACTCGAAACGGCCGATCCCGCCTGCCTGCTTTTTGGCAGTAAAAGGTACCCTATCGAGCTGAGATCAAGATGGCGAGCGGGAATAAGATCGAATATCATGGGGAAAATACTAGAGCTCAAACGAATTGTTGAATTTTGAGAACAAAATTTTCAATCGCCTAAAAGTCACCAAAAGGTCCGTCGAGATTTTTCTTGCCAACTAGCTCTCAAGCGCCCCGGAATTGGAAACCGGCGGTAAACCGTCAACCTGGTTACCGCCGGGAACCTCGTAGAGCTCTTTTCTTGCGCAGCAATCGTCGGAACACATGAAGAAAGCTTCTGGAGCAAGAAACGAAAAACTCGAAAAATCACGTTTTTCTGTTTTCATCCAACGTCGGTTCCTCCAAGTGTTCTGATAGTAATACTGCAAATTCACTGGCGAACGCGGCATAACCCACTACAGGTGCGAAAAATCTGCTTTCTCAAAATGAATTGTCAAATAGCCCAAGCAACTGGGCGCCGGCGGTAAACCGTCAACCTTGGTTACCGCCGGGAGACTCGTAGAGCTTCCTAGCTCGACTTTAGTTGAGAAAAGGGACAGTACCTACGAATATTCCGACTTATATAAATATTTTTTGACTTCTGAATGCGACAGGCAGACGCGTCTGACGTCTGAATCGACTCCTGTCATTACCAGCTCTGCAGCCCCCCTACACTCCGAGTTAAGTGGAGAAAACCGACAGCACCTCTCAGGATGACCCGAACCATACAATAATTTGGCAGACCTGATTCGGCCAGCAGACCGAGTTCCGAGCTCTGGATTCGACAGGCGGACGCGCCTGATGTCTTCGAATCGAATCATGTGACAATAAGCACTGTAGCCCCCCTCAGTGCGAGTTGAAAAAACTGAGAGCACTTCTCAAGATGACTCGAACAATACGAATAGTTTCGCGATTCTAGATCGGGCAGCAGACCGAGTTCAGAGCTCTGGATTCGACAGACAAACGCAACTGATGATTCTGAATCAGTTTCTGTGAATATCAGCTCTGTAGCTGTCCTACAGCTCGAATTAAGTTCAGAAAACCGAGATTGTCTGTCAAGATGACTCGAATAATACGAAAAGGGTTGCGGACCTAGCTCGGCTAGCAGATCGAGTTCAGACCTCTGGATTCAACAGGCGAACGCGCCTGATCATTCTACATCGATTAGCTGTGCTTAACAGCTCTGCAGCTGTCCTAAAGCTCGAGTTATATTCAGAAAACCGATAGCGCGTGTCAAGATGACTCGAAACGGCCGATCCCGCCACAGTGCTTTTCGATAGAAATATTCACCCGATCGAACTGAAATCAAGATGCGAGCGGAATAAGATCGAATATCACGGGAAAAAATACTAGAGCTCCAACGAATGGTTGAATTTTGAGAACAAAACTGGGCGCCGGCGGTAAACCGTCAACCTTGGTTACCGCCGGGAGACTCGTAGAGCTTCCTAGCTCGACTTAAGTTGAGAAAACCAACAGTACCTACCAACATTCCGACTCATAGTGATATTTTTTGACCTCTGAATGCGACAAGCCGACGCGTCTGGTGTCTGTGAATCGACTCCTGTCATTACCAGCCCTGCAGCCCCCCTACAGCCCGAGTTAAGTGCAGAAAACCGACAGCACCTCTCAGGATGACTCGAACAATACAGTCGTTTTGCAGACCTACTTCGGGCAGCAGACCGAGTTCCGAGCTCTGGATTCGACAGGCGGACGCGCCTGATGTCTTCAAATCGATTCCTGTGACAAGAAGCACTGTAGCCCCCCTCAGCGCGAGTTCAGTGAAGAAACCGAGAGCACTTCTCAAGATGACTCGACCAATACGAATAGTTTCGCGATTCTAGATCGGGCAGCAGACTGGGTTCAGAGTTCTGGATTCAACAGACAAACGCAACTGATGATTCTGCATCGGTTTCTGTAAATATCAACTCTGTAGCTGTTCTACAGCTCGAGTTAAGTACAGAATACCGAGAGTTCCTGTCAAGATGACTCGAATAATACGAATAGGTTTGCGGACCTAGCTCGGCTAACAGACCGAGCTCAGACCTCTGGATTCAATAGGCGAACGCGCCTAATCATTCTACATCGATAAGCTGTGCTCACCAGCTCTGTAGCTGTCCTAAAGCTCGAGTTATTTTCAGAAAACCATCAGCGCGTATCAAGATCACTCGAAACGGCCGATCCCGCCACAGTGCTTTTCGATAGTAATATTCACCCGATCGAGCTGAGATCGAGATGGCGAGCGGGAATAAGATCGAATATCACGGAAAAAATACTAGAGCTCAAACGAATTGTTGAATTTCGAGAACGAAATTTTCAACCGAGCAAAAGTCACCAAAAGTTCCGTCGAGATTTTTCTTGCCAACTAGCTCTGCAGCGCGCCGGAATTACTCTTAAGCTTCCAGCTGCTAGCTTAGGGAAGCTCTACGAGTTATTTTCAACTGACCAAAAGTCAGCAAAAGTTCCGTCGAGATTTTTCTTGCCAACTAGCTCTCCAGCGCGCCGGAATTACTCTTATACTTCCAGCAACTAGCTTAGGGAAGCTCTACGAGTCATTTCAGACCTCTCGGATGGAACAGCCGAACGCCCCCGATGCTTCTGGATTGTCTTCTGCACGAGCTCTGTAGCTCTTCTACAGCCTGAGTTACGTGCGTAAATCGACAGCACCTCTCAAGATGATTCGAACAATTCGGTTAGTTTGGCAAACTGGGCGCCGGCGGTAAACCGTCAACCTTTCTTTTTTTGCGTCTTTGCTGGGACCGTCTTGGCCACTAAGGCCAGGTCCAACAAAGTATCAGGCGAAACAGAGCCTCTTATTTATCACGCAAGCAGTCAGCTCTTATACCACACAGCGAAGCTGAAGGAATAAAGAGAAACGCATGCCGCAATGACACAATCAAACGCAAAGCACACAAAGATAAAACGAATGAGTCAGTGAACAGCGAAGCAGCTGGAATAAACAAGAACACAGATAAAGAAGAAACAATGTGTGACTTATCCCTGCGAATGATCAAAGAAGGTCTGCACTACCTGTGGGAGCACAACGCATACGCGCTCCGCCGCTGATAGTTCCGTATCTGTAACAGTGGCGCTTGGTGGCAGACACCAATCCTCAAGATACACATCCTTGAAAATGATGTCGGTCCGCGAGAAGATATATTTGTTACGCAGACCAATCTGTATCCACACACACCACAGGCACTTCCGCGGCTACTAAGTCCCTCATCAAAGCTGGCTTTGATAAGGCAAGGATAATGTTACGACGTGAGAGCCAGGAGACCTGGCCAAGAACTGAACATGCACACACTGAATTCTAAGAGCACAAACAAAAGAGACTATGCAATCACAATCAACAATCCAATACAATAAATACGGAATGAAAGGAAGCACTCGAAGAATACGAATATCTACCACAGAGACCAAACCTGAGATTTACACCTTCGTTCACAGTCCGTCAACGTCCTACCGTACCTATACACTTCGTCAAACACGATGTTGGCGCCTTTAGAGCTCTTAGCAGGCTTGGCACTGCTATAATATCGTTGGCCTTTGCCTCTGCCTTTGCGGTGCCCTCGTACATCCCCTTTTCCATCAGAGCGCTTGGAATCCGGAGGAACAGCTTGGAACTCCTCCTCCGACTGACGCACAGTCCTGGAGACGTCCATCCGGACACGGACAAACGCATCAGAACCCGGATTCGATATCCCATTGAGCGTGACGGGACGATTCAGACACCCCTGGGACGCTCCTGACAAGGCGTGGCTATCAGGATCAGCCTGCACGTTCGGAGAAAACTCCGCTCTCGAGGGTGCCTCCAGCTCCTCCTCAGCCTCCACAGTCACTTTCCCAAGAAGAACTCCTGAAGCTCCTCCCTCCATCCCAACGACAATCTCTGTCTGACAGCCGACTTCACAATGAAAGTCCACAACATCCGCACAAGAATTCTCCGAATGTGTCGTAACGGCCGCCTCCTCCTTGGGTAGCACAGTCAGGCAAGCATCATCCGTCTGCACTCCTGAGTCAACAAGGGAACGACAAGAAAGAGTCTCCGAGATAGTCGCAACGGTAGCCTCCACCTCCTCCTCCGCCAAGCGTGTATCAACCGTCTGCACTCCAACATCAACCAGCGATTCAGAAGCCTGCACTCCAATACCTACATCAACCAGCGACTCAGAAGCCTGCATACGGCAAGAAAGATTCTCCGAAACAGTCGTAATGTCAGCCTCCTCCTCCTCCAAACTGCGTTTAACAACAGGTGGATCGCGCAACAAGAGATAATCTAGAACCAAATCGGCAGTCGCCCGCTCCAGCCCTGGTGGTGGGAAACACGTAGGTGGCACCAAACCATCCAGAGGCAAACGAATAGGTAAATGCACACAGTATCCGTTTTGAACAGCCAGCGCCCGACGCATGATGCGAGCACTTGCACTCCGCACGTGTGGCATAGCGAAAGATTACAGAGACTGCCTCGGAAGCCCCAGCAAAACAAATCAATTGAAGACCACTCGAGTCGATCAAACGTGTCAAATGAATGGCAGTGCAATATCACTCTAGGCGACAAGCGTGTGAAACAAATCAATTGAAGACCACTCAAGGCGATCAAACGTGTCAAAAGAATGGCAGTGCAATATCACTCTAGGCGACAAACGTGTGACTCCCTGACGCGCACTCGATCCCACTGGAGGTTACCCAGGCAGAGGGGATCAAATGTCACGCGCCTTGAGCCGAGATTTACTTGAGCCAAAATGGCTTGAGCCAAAATGGCTTGCCAACTCGGCGCCGGCGGTAAACCGTCAACCTTTCTTACCGCCGGGGGACTCGTAGAGCTTCCTGACAGTATATAATCTGGAAAAAAATCCAGAGAATTTCAGCCCAAGCCAAACCTCTCAAGATGACTCTGGCAAAAAAACGAACAGTTTGGAACCCAGCTCGAGTGTCAAACCGAGTTCAGACCTCTGAATGCGACAGGCGGACGCGTCTGATGTCTGTCAATCGACTCCTGTGAAAACCAGCCCCGCAGCCCCCCTACAGCCGGAGTTAAGTGGTGCAGAAATCGACAGCAGCTCTCATGATGACTTGAATAACACAATAGCTTCGCGGAGCTAGTTCGAGCAGCAGACCGAGTTCCGAGCTCTCGGTTCGACAGACGGACGCGCTTGATGTCTTCAAATCGATTTCTGTGACCAGCAGCACTGTAGCCCTCCCCCAGCACGGGTTAAGTGCAGAAAACCAAGAGCACTTCTCAAGATGACTCGAACAATACGAATAGTTTCGCGGACCTAGCTTGGGCAGCAGGCCGAGTTCAGAGCTCCCGATTGAACAGACGAACGCGCCTGATGATTCCCAATCGATTTCTGTGACTATGAGCTTAACTGCCCTACAGCTCGAGTTAAGTACAGAAAACCGAGAGCGTCTGCTACGATGACTCGAATAATACGAATAGGTTTACGGACCTAGCTCGGCTAGCAGACCGAGTTCAGACCTCTGGATTCAACAGGCGAACGCGCCTGATCATTCTGAATCGATTAGCTGTGCTTACCAGCTCTGTAGCTGTCCTGAAGCTCGAGCTATCTTGAGAAAACCGACAGCGCGTATCAAGATGCCGAGACGGCCGATCCCGCCGGAGTGCTTTCTGGCAGTGAAAGGTACCCGATCGAGCTGAGATCAAGATGGCGAGCGGGAATAAGATCGAATATCACGGGAAAAAATATTAGAGCTCAAACAAATTGTAATTTCGAGAACAAAATTTTCAACCGACCAAAAGTCAGCAAAAGGTCCGTCGAGATTTCTCTTGCCAACTCGGCCGGGGGACTCGTAGAGCTTCCTGACAATATATAATGTGGAAAAAAATCAAGAGAATTTCAGCCCAAGCCAGACCTCTCAAGATGACTCTGGCAAAAAAACGAACAGTTTGGAACCCAGCTCGAGTGTCAAACCGAGTTCAGACCTCTGAATGCGACAGGGGGACGCGTCTGATGTCTGTCAATCGACTCCTGTTTTTGCCAGCCCTGCAGCCCCCTACAGCCCGAGTTAAGTGCAGAAACCGACAGTAGCTCTCAGGATGACTTGAATAAACAATAGTTCCGCGGAGCTAGTTCGAGCAGCAGACCGAGTTCCGAGCTCTCGGCTCGACAGACGGACGCGCCTGATGTTTCGAAATCGATTTATGTAAAGGCAGTACTAGCCTTCCCCCAGCACGAGTTAAGTGCAGAAAACCGAGAGCACTTCTCAAGATGACTCGAACAATACGAATAGTTTCGCGGACCTAGCTCGGGCAGCAGGCCGAGTTCAGAGCTCTCGATTGGACAGACAAACGCGCCTGATGATTCCCAATCGATTTCTGTGACTATGAGCTTTGTAACTGTCCTACAGCTCGAGTTAAGTGCAGAAAACCGAGAGCGTCTGCTACGATGACTCGAATAATACGAATAGATTTGCGGATCTAGCTCGGCTAGCAGACCGAGTTCAGACCTCTGGATTCAACAGGTGAACGCGCCTAATCATTCTGAATCGATTAGCTGTGCTAACCAGCTCTGTAGCTGTCCTGAAGCTCGAGTTTTCTGAAGAAAACCGACAGCGCGTATCAAGATCACTCGAAACGGCCGATCCCGCCGGAGTGTTTTTTGGCAGTAAGAGGTACCCGATCGAGCTGAGATCAAGATGGCGAGCAAGAATAAGATCGAATATCACGCGACAAAATATTAGAGCTCAAACGAATTGTTGAATTTCGAGAACAAAATTTTCAATCGATCAAAAGTCAGCAAAAGGTTCGTCGAGATTTTTCTTGCCAACTAGCTCTCCAGCGCCCCGGAATTACTCTTAAGCTTCCAGCGGTGAACCGTCAACCTGGCTACCACTGGGAACCTCGTAGAGCTTTTTTTTTTTTTGCACAGCGATGGTCGAATTACATGAAGAAAGCTTCTGGAGCGAGAAATGAAAAACTCGAAAAATCAAATTTTCTGTTTTTATCTAACATCGGTTCCCCCAAGTTTTTTGATAATAAGAAAGCTCTGGAAGCCCCCCTGGAGCGCGGCGAAACCGCTGTCAGAAACGCTTCCATGCGTGCCTGCACGCATGCAGGCACGCGTGGACGCTTGCCGGAAGCTCTTCCGGACACGTTGCCGGCTCGAACGACCTGCTGCAGGGATTCTGGAGCGCCGCGGAGGAGCTCCTGGCGGGCACCACCACCGTCCGGCTTCTAATCTTAAACCCTTTAGCCCTCAGCGAGCTCTCCGGGAAAAAGTTATCACTCTGTCCTTTCTGGTCGGATCGACCAACTGGGCGCCGGCGGTAAACCGTCAACCTTAGTTACCGCCGGGAGACTCGTAGAGCTTCCTAGCTCGACTTAAGTTGAGAAAACCGACAGCACCTACCAACATTCCGACTTATATTTTTGGACCTCTGAATGCGACAGGCGGACGCGTCTGATGTCTGCGAATCGGCTCATGTCATTACCAGCCCTGCAGCCCCTACAGCCCGAGTTAAGTGCAGGAAACCGACAGCACCTCTTAATATCACCCGAACAATACAATAGTTTCGCGGACCTAGTTCGGGCAGCAGACCGAGTTCCGAGCTCTGGATTCGACAGACGGACGCACCTGATGTCTGCAAATTGATTCTTGTAACAACAAGCACTGTAGCCCCCCTCAGCGCGAGTTGAGTGAAGAAAACCGAGAGCACTTCTCAAGATGACTCGACCAATACGAATAATTTCGCGATTCTAGATCGGGCAGCAGACCGAGTTCAGAGCTCTGGAGTCGACAGACAGACACAACTGATGACTATGAATCGGTTTCTCTAAGTATCAGCTCTATAGCTGTCTACAGCTCGAGTTAAGTACCAAAAACCGAGAGTTCCTGTCAAGATGACTCGAATAATACGAATAGGTTTCTTGACCTAGCTCGGCTAACAGACCGAGTTCAGACCTCTCGATTCAACAGGCGAACGCGCCTAATCATTCTAGATGGATTAGGTGTGTTTACCACCTCTTCAGCTGTCCTAAAGCTCGAGTTATGTTCAAAAAACCGTCAGCGCGTATCAAGATAACTCGAAACGGCCAATCCCGCCACAGTGCTTTTCGATAGTAGTATTCATCCGATCGAGCTGAGATCAAGATGGCGAGCAGGAACAAGATCGAATATCACGGGAAAAAATACTAGAGCTCAAACGAATTGTTGAATTTCGAGAACAAAATTTTGAACCGACGAAAAGTCACCAAACTGGGCGCCGGCGGTAAACCGTCAACCTTTCTTACCGCCGGGGAACTCGTAGAGCTTCCTGACAACATATAATGTCGAAAAAAATTACACAGAAAAAAAAGTATTTCAGCCCAAGCAATTTCAGACCTCTCGGATGCAACAGCCAAGCCCCAGATGCTTATTGTCTTCTGCACGAGCTCTGTAGCTCTCCTACAGCCCGAGTTACGTGCGTAAATCGACAGCACCTCTCAAGACGACTCGAACAATACGAATAGTTTCGCAAACCTAGTTCGAGCATCAGACCGAGTTCAGACCTCTGCATGCGACAGGCGGACGCGTCTGATGTCTCTGAATCGATCCCTGTGATTACCAGCCCTGCAGCCCCCCCTGCAGCCGAGTTAAGTGCAGGAAACCGACAGCACCTTTCAGGATGACTCGAACAATACGAATAGTTTCGCGGACCTAGTTCGGGCAGCAGACAGAGTTCGGAGCTCTGGACTCGAAAGGCGGACGCGCCTGATGTCTCCGAATCGATTCCAGTGATTACGAGCCATGCAGCCTCCCTGTAGCCCGGGTTACGTGCAGAGAACCGACAGCATCTCTCAAGATGACTCGAACAATACGAATAGTTTCGCTATTCTAGATCGGGGAGCAGACCGAGTTCAGAGCTCTGCATTCAACAGACAACGGCCACGGATGATTCTGAATCAGATTCTGTACGTATCAGCTTTGTAGCTGTCCTGTAGCTCGAGTTAAGTACAGAAAGCCGAGAGCATCTATCAAGATTACTCGAATAATACGAATAGGTTTGCAGACCTAGCTTAGCTAGCAGACCGAGTGCAGACCTCTGAGTTCGACAGGCGAACGCGCCTGATCATTCTGAATCGATTAGCTGTCTTACTGTAGCTGTCCTGAAGCTCGAGTTATCTGCAGAAAACCGTCATCGCGTATCAAGATGATTTGAAACAGCCGATCCCGCCTGCCTGCTTTTTGGCAGTAAAGCTACCCGATCGAGGTGAGATCAATATGGCGAGCAAGAATAAGATCGAATATCATGGGAAAAAATACTAGAGTTCCAACGAATGTTCGAATTTCGAGACCAAAATTTTCAACCGACCAAAAGTCACCAAAAGGTCCGTCGAGTTTTTTCTTGCCAACTAGCTCTCGAGCGCCCCGAAATTACTCTTAAGCTTCCAGCAATAACTTGCTAAGGGAAGCTCTACGAGTTAAGTTCCGTCGAGATTTTTCTTGCGAGCTAGCTCTTCAGCGCGCCCGAATTACTTAAGCTTCCAGCAACTAGCTTAGGAAAGCTCTACGAGTCACTAGCTCCACCACGCACCGGAATTCCTCTAGCTCATCGACTGGCGCCGGCGGTGAACCGTCAACCTGGCCACCGCCGGGGACCTCGTAGAGCTCCTCTCACTAGTCAGAGTGCAGAGAATCGACACAAAATCAAAAAATGGAGATGTTTCGAAAATCTTGAAATTCGATTTTTTCGATGTTCATATTCGCTCAGTTCCCAGAAGTCAACTGATGCAAAAATGCATCGAGAGAGCTGAGCTGCTGTCAGAGAGGAGTTCATATGCCAATGCTCGTCTTAAAAATCTGCTTTTTCAAAATAAACGGTCAAATATATTTCAAATTTTCGCAAAACCACCCACAAACTGTCACATTGTCCGCCTCGGCCGGCTGGGCCAACTGGCGCCGGCGGTGAACCGTCAACCTGGTCACCGCCGGGAACCTCGTAGAGCTCCTCTCACTAGTAAGAGTGCAGAGAATCGACACAGGATCAAAAAATTGATAAAATCTCGAAATTCGATTTTTTCGATGTTCATATTCGCTCAGTTCCGGGAAGTCAACTCATGCAAAACTGCATCGAGAGAGCTGAGCTGCTGTCAGAGTTCAAATTTTCGCAAAACCAACCAACTTGGTAGCGTCCAAAACCCGGAGAGCGAAGAGACCCTTTGGGAACGGGAAATACTGGGCGCCGGCGGTAAACCGTCAACCTTTCTTGCCGCCAGGGGACTCGTAGAGCTTCCTGACAGTATATAGTGCGGGAAAAAATCCAGAGAACGACTAGTTTTCAGCCCAAGCGAGCGATTTCAGACCTCTCAAGATGACTCTAACAAAAAAACAAACAGTTTCGCAACCCAGTTCGAGTATCAGACCGAGTTCAGACCTCTCAATGCGACAGGCGGACGCGTCTGATGTCTGCGACTCGACTCATGTGATTACCAGCCCTGCAGCCCCCCTACAGCCCGAGTTAAGTGCAGAAAACCGACAGCAGGATGACTCGAATAATACAATAGTTTCGCGGCCTGTTTCGAGCAGCAGACCAAGTTCTGAGCTCTCGAATCGACCAACGAACGCGCTTGATGTGTGCAAATCGATTTCTATGACTCGCAGCACTGTAGCCCTCCCCCAGCACGGAGTGCAAAAAAATGATAGCAGTTTTCACGATGATTCGGACAATTCGAATAGTTTCGCGAACCTAGCTCGGGCAGCAGATCGAGTTCAGAGCTCGATACAACAGACAAACGCGTCCGATAATTCCCAATCGATTTCAGTGACTATAGGCTCTGTAGCTGCCTACAGCTCGAGTTAAGTACAGAAAACCGAGAGCGTTTCTCAAGATGACTCGAATAATACGAATAGATTTGCGGACCTAGCTCGGCTAGCAGACCGAGTTCAGACCTCTGGAGTCAAGAGAACGCGCCTGATGATTCTGAATGCGATGGATGTGCTTACCAGCTCTGTAGCTGCCCTGCAGCTCGAATTAAGTACAAAATACCCAGCACACGTATCAAGTTGACTCGAATAATACGAATAGGTTTGCGGACCTAGCTCGGCTAGCAGACCGAGTTCAGACCTATGGATTCAACAGGCGAACGCGCCTGATGATTCTGAGTGCGATAGGTGTGCTTACCAGCACTGTAGCTGCCCTACAGCTCTAGTTAAGTGGTGAATACCGACAACGGGTATTCAGTTGACTCGAATAATACGAATAGGTTTACGGACCTAGCTCGGCTAGCAGACCGAGTTCAGACCTATGGATTCAACAGGCGAACGCGCCTGATGATTCTGAGTGCGATAGGTGTGCTTACCAGCTCTGTAGCTGTCCTACAGCTCGAGTTAAGTAGAAAATACCGACAACGCGTATCAAGATGACTCGAAACGGCCGATCCCGCCAGTGTGCTTTTTGGCAGTAAAAGGTACCCGATCGAGCTGAGATCAAGATGGCGAGCGGGAATAAGATCGAATATCACGGGAAAAAATACTAGAGCTCAAACGAATTGTTGAATTTCGAGAACAAAATTTTCAACCGACGAAAAGTTGTGAAAAGTTCAGTTCTTTTTTTTCGAGCCAACTGGCGCCGGCGGTGAACCGTCAATCTGGTCACCGCCGGAAACCTCGTAGAGCTCCTTGCATCCGTGAGAAAGCTCAGCAAAGCGGAAGCTTCTGGGAGCCTTTCTAGAAAAATTTCAAGTTGAGATTTTTCGGAGTTAGCATGAAGTCGGTTCCTCCAACTGAACTCGTACTGAAAATGACTCTAGAGGGCTGAGCTGCTCAGGGAACAAAGTTTATATCTCAATGCACGGAGTAAAAATCTTCTTTCTGAAAATGAATTCTCAAATATCTTTCAAAAAATTGCAAAACCACCCAAAAGTTGTCACATTGTCCGCCTCGGCCGGCTGGGCCAACTTGGCGCCGGCGGTAAACCGTCAACCTTTCTTACCGCCGGGGAGTCTCGTAGAGCTTCCTGACAATATATAATGTGTAAAAGAATTTCAGAGAACGACTAGTTTTTCAGCCCAAGCGATTATAGACCTCTCAAGATGACTCTAACAAAACAAACGAACAGTTTTCCAATCGAGCTCGAGTATGAAACCGAGTTCAGACCTCTGAATGCGACAGGCGGACGCGTCTGATGTCTGCGGATCGATTCCTCTGATAACCAGCTCTGCAGCCCCCAATACAGCCGGAGTTAAGTGCAGAAAACCGAGAGTACCTCTCAGGATGACTTAATACAACAGTTTCGCGGATCTCGTTCGAGCAGCAGACCGAGTTCCGAGCTCTCGGTTCGACGAGCGGACGCGTCTGATGTCTCGGAATCGATTCCTGTGACCAGCAGCATTGTAGCCCTCCCCCAGCACGATTTGAGTACAGAAAACCGAGAGCACTTCTCAAGATGACTCAAACAATACCAATAGGTTCGCGAACCTAGCTCGGAAAGCAGGCCGAGTTCAGAGCTCTTAATTCAACAGACGAACGCGCCTGATAATTCTCAATCGATTTCTGTGATTATCAGCTCTGTGGCTGCCCTACAGATCGAGTTAAGTACGAAAAACCGAGAGCGTCTGCTACAATGACTCGAATAATACGAATAGGTTTGCGACCCTAGCTCGGCTAGCAGACCGAGTTCAGACCTCTGGATTCAACAGGCGAACGCGCCTGATCATTCTGAATGCATTAGCTGTGCTGACCAGCTCTGTAGTTGTCCTGAAGCTCGAGTTATCTTGAGAAAACCGACAGCGCGTATCAAGATGACTCGAAACGGCCGTTCCCGCCTGCCTGCTTTTTGGCCTTCAAAGTTACCCGATCGAGCTGAGATCACGATGGCGAGCGGGAATAAGATCGAATATCATGGGAAAAAATACTAGAGCTCTAACGAATGGTCAATTTTTGAAAACAAAATTTCCAACCGACCAAAAGTCAGTAAAAGGTCCGTCGAGATTTTTCTTGTCAACTGGCGCCGGCGGTGAACCGTCAACCTGGTCACCGCCGGGAACCTCGTAGAGCTCCTTGAATCCGCGAGAAAGCTCAGCATCAAAGCGGGAGCTTCTGGGAGCTTTTCTACAAAAACTTCAAGTTGAGATTTTTCGGAGTCAACATGAAGTCGGTTCCTCCAAGTGAACTGGTACTAAAAATGACTCTAGAGGGCTGAGCTGCTCAGGGAACGAAGTTTATATCTCAATGCTCGGAGTAAAAATATGCTTTTTCAAAATGAATTGTCAAATATCTTTCAAAAAATTGCAAAACCACCCAAAAGTTGCCACATTGTCCGCCTCGGCCGGCTGGGCCAACTAGCTCCACCCCGCGCCGGAATTCCTCTAGCTCATCGATGCCGAAGAGCTCTACGAGGTACAGCTCCCCCGAATTACTCTTAAGCTTCCAGCAAGAACTTGCTAAGGGAAGCTCTACTGGGAACCGGCGCTAAACCGTCAACCAGATTGCCGCCGGTACCCTCGTAGAGCTCTGCATAAACCAGGTTAGTTCGGACATAACAGCGGAAAAACTTCTGTATACTAGCTTCAAACATAAAGACATCTGTTTTCCGGTTGTACCCCCTAGTCTTTTAATCGAAATGATGCAGCTAGGCCCCTAAGAATTGCACCATCAAAAGCGTCATGATTCACTGCATGGAATAAAAATTCAAATTTGCGAAACACCGTCAACCTTCCTTACCGCCAGAGGACTCGTAGAGCTTCCTGAGAATATATAATGTGGGAAAGAATTTCAGAGAACGACTAGTTTTTCAGCCAAAGCGATTATAGACCTCTTCAGATGACTCTAACAAAACAAACGAACAGTCTTCCAATCGAGCTCGAGTATGAAACTGAGTTCACACCTCTGAATGCGACAGGCGGACGCGTCTGATGTCTGCGGATCGATTCCTCTGATCACCAGCTCTGCAGCCCCCCATACAGCCGGAGTTAAGTGCAGAAAACCGAGAGTACCTCTCAGGATGATTTAATACAATTGTTTTGCGGGTCTTGTTCGAGCAGCAGACCGAGTTCTGAGCTCTCGCGAAACGTCCCTGATGTATCGAAATCGATTTCTGTAAACAGCAGCTGTAGCCCTTCCCCAGCATGATTTAAGCAGAGAAAACCGAGAGCATTTCTGAAGATGACTTGAGTAATACCAATAGGTTCGCGAACCTAGCTCGAGGCCGAGTTCAGAGCTCTTGATTCAACAGACGAACGCGCCTGATAATTCTCAATCGACTTCTGTGATTATCAGCTCTGTGGCTGCCTTACAGATCGAGTTAAGTACGAAAAACCGAGAGTGTCTACAATGACTCGAATAATACAAATAGCCTGCGACCCTAGCTCGGCTAGCAGACCGAGTTCAGACCTCTCGATTCGACAGGCGAACGCGCCTGATCATTCTAAATGCATTAGCTGTGCTGACGAGCTCTGTAGTTGTCCTGAAGCTCGAATTATGCTGAGATAACCGTCGGCGCGTATCAAGATGACTCGAAACGGTCGTTCCCGCACGTGTGCTTTTTGACCTTTAAAGTCACCCGATCGAGCTCAGATCGAGATGGCCAGCGAAAATAAGATATAATATCATGGGAAAAAATACTTTTCAACCGACCAAAAGTCACCAAAAGGTCAGTCGATATTTTTCTCGCTAAGCTTCCAATAACTTGCTAAGGAAGCTACGAAATATCTCTCGCCATCTTCGAAAAACCGAGCCCAGGTTACCACATTGTCCGCCCGGGCCGGGTTGGCGAACTAGCTCCTCGCGCCGGAATTCCTCTAGCTCATCGATGCCGAAGAGCTCTACGAAGTACGAGTTAGTTGTAAGCGTCCAAAACCCGGATAGCGAGCGCGGAGCGTCGCGCGCTTCAGAGCGCCGCACGGCGACCTCTGCCTGGTCGCCTGGAAGGATGCGTGAGGCGCGGGAAACCTCGCAGGAGACGCCTGCGAGGGCATCTTTTACGACGCGCGGGACTCGTGAAACCTACCACGACACCTCTGCCTAGGAGCCCCCGAGCACTGGCGGAGCTCTGCCGAAGCTCTGCCGAAGCGCTTCGCGCACTCTTCCGCCACGCGTATTGGGAAACGCTAGGAAGCCACGCCCCCGGACCCGCTGCAACCTGGCAATTCGCTGCGAGGAACGTGAAAGAGCCCCTGGCGGGCACCACCACCTCCGGCTTCTTCTCTAAAACCCATAGCTCCTCAAGGAGCTAGACGAAGAGCTCTGCGAGGTATAACTTGCTGAGGGGAGCTGTACGAGTTACTAGCTCTCCAGGCCCGGAATTAGTCTGACGCTTCCAGCAATAACTTGCTCAGGGAAGCTCAACGAGTTACCTACCTTGAGTAACAGACCGAGTTCGCACCTCTGCATTGAATCGCTCCGCCCCGCGCCGGAATTCCTCTAGCTCATTGTTGCGGGAGAGCTCTACGAGGTACTGGCGCCGGCGGTGAACCGTCAACCTGGTCACCGCCGGGAACCTCGTAGAGCTCCTTTCACGCGTGAGTGTGCTCAGAGTCGAAAGAGAGAGCTTCTCGAAGCATTTCTCGAGAAAGGGAAAAATTGTATTTTTCGTGTCGACATGAAGATGGTTCCGCCAAGTGTTTTGATAGTAAAAGTGCGCCTACAGAGCTCATAGAAAGACAGAGAGGCCCTCATATTCGTTTACAGGTGCGGAAAATCTGCTTTCTCAAAATGAATTGTCAAATATCTTTCAAAAAATTGCAAAACCACCCAAAAGTTATCACTTTGTCCTTTCTGGCCGGGTCGACCAACTAGCTCCACCCCGCGCCGGAATTCCTCTAGCTCATCGATGCCGAAGAGCTCTACGAGGTATTTTCGTTGAAGCTTCCAGCAATGACTTGTTAGCGGAAGCTCTACGAGTTACTAGCTAAGGCCCGCGCTGAATTCCTATAGCTCATCGATGCCGAAGGACTCTACGTGGTAAGCTGAAAAGCTTTACGGGGTATTAAGCTTCCAGCTGCTAGCTTAGGGAAGCTCTACGAGTCACTAGCTGTCGACAACTACTAAAAGGTACGAGCTCTCTAGCGCCCCGGAATTACTCTTTAGCTTCCAGCATTAACTTGCTAAGGAAGCTCTACGAGATACTAGCTCCACCCCGCGCCGGAACTCCTCTAGCTCATCACTGCCGAAGAGCTCTACAAGGTACTAGCTCCACCCCGCGCCGGAATTCCTCTAGCTCATCGTTGTCGATGGGCTCTACAAGGTATTATTCTTAAGCTTCCAGCCATTTCTTGCTTAGGGAAGCTCCGCGAGTTATTTTCCTAAACCACCCAAAATTTATCACGTTGTCCTGTCTGGCCGGGTCGGCCAACAAGCTCCGCCCCGCGCCAGAATTCCTCTAGCTCATCGATGCCGGAGAGCTCTACAAGGTAAGTTCCGTCGAGATTTTTCGAGCTCACGAGCCCGCCAGTGCGTCCGAACTGGGAACCGGCGGTAAACCGTCAACCAGGTTACCGCCGGGACCCTCGTAGAGCTCTTTCCTCACACTGTTCTCCGTAGAACACACGAAGAAAGCTTCTGGAGCAAAAAAAAAAAAAAAAAAAAAAAAAAAAAAAAAAAAAAAAACGTTTTTCTGTTTTTATCAAACGTCGATTCCTACAAGTGTTTCGATAGTAATACTGCACCTAGAGACCTGAAAATTTCACTGGCAGACTAACCCACTACGAGTGCAAAAAATCTGCTTTCTCGAAATGAATTGTCGAATATCTTTTAAAAATTCTCAAAACCACCCAAAAGTTGTCACATTGTCCGCCTCGGCCGGGTGGGCCAACTAGCTCCACCCCGCGCCGGAATTCCTCTAGCTCATCGATGCCGAAGAGCTCTACGAGGTATTACTCTTAAGCTTCCAGCTGCTAGCTTAGGGAAGCTCTACGAGTCGGAAGCCCCCCTGCAGCGCTGCCGACGCGCTACCAGAAACGTCTCCATGCGTGCCTGCACGCTTGCAGGCGCGCGTGGAAGCTTGCAAGAAGCTCCCCTGGACCAGCCGCCGGCTCGAACGAACCCGTGTGAAGCCAGTGGACCGCTGTGGAGGAGCTCCTGGCGGCCACCACCACCGTCTGGCTTCAAGTACCTCGTAGAGCTCTTCGGCATCGGTGGGCTAGAGGAGTTCCGGCGCGGGGTGGAGCTAGTTCCCGGAGAGGTCTCTGAGAGCTAGAGGGCTTTAGATTAGGAGCCGGGCGGTGGTGGTGCTCGCCAGCAGCCCATCTTCGCCGGTCCACGATCCTCGCAGCGACTCGCCGGGCTCGGCAGCGCGTCCGGGAGAGATTCTGGCAAGCGTCCACGCATGCCTTCACGCGTGAAGGCACGCGTGGAAGCGTTCCTGGCAGCGCTTCAGAGACTCTGCAGGGAAGCCCCCAGAGCCCCAGAAGAGCTTCACGAGAGCTCCCGTGGGCTTTCCAGGTCCTGGAAGGATTCCCGGTGTGTGTCCTCTTTGCTCTCCGGGCTTTGGACGCTACCAAGTTGGTCGACCCGACCAGAAAAGAAGATTCCCGGAGAGGAGAGCTAGAGGGTTTAGGAGTAGAAGCCGGAACATGTGGTGCCCTCCAGCAGCCCATCTCCGCCGGTCCGCGACCCCCGCAGCAACTTGTAAAACCTCGCAGCGGGTCCGGGAGAGCCTCGGGCAAACGTAAAAGCCTGCCTGCACGCGGGCAGGCACGCGCGACGGCGTTCCTGGCGGTGTTTCAGGAGCCCCCGAGAACCCCAGGAGCGCTTCATGGAGCGTCGGACGGCTCGCCAGGGGGGCTTTCCGGCGCGCGTTCTCTTTGCTCTCTGGTGCTCTCGGGGTTTTTCCCGGAGAGCTCGCTGAGAGCTAAAGGGTTTAAGATAAGAAGCCTGTCGGTGGTGGTGCCCGCCAGGAGCTTTTTTCCCTCGCTCCACAGGCCTCGCAGCGGCCCCGGTGAGCCGGCAACGGGTCCGGGGGAGCTTCTGGGAAGCTTACACGCGAGCCTGCGCGCGTGCAGGAACGCATGGAAGCGATCGTGGCAGCGCTTCAAAAGCGCTGCAGGGGTTCCCCAGGACCCTCCAGGAAAGATTTCCTGTCCCCGAGGGTGTCTTTACTCTTCGGGTTTTGGAGGCTACCAAGTGAACGCTATCAAGTGTGACAACTTTCGGTCGATTTTTCGGAAATTTGAAGTTGTTTGACCATTCATTTTGAGCAAGCAGATTTTTAATCCGAGTAACAACTCGTAGATCTTAGCAAGTACCTGGTGGAGCTCTTCGTCGTGCCTCGTAGAGCTCTTCGTTATCGATGAGCTAGGAGAATTCCGGCGCGGTGTGGAGCTAGCTGGAGGACCCGGCCAGAAAAGAAAAATAACTTTGGGTCGGTTTTGCGAATATATGAAATACCTCGTAGAGCTCTTCGACGAGATGAGCTAAGAGGAATTCGGGCGCAGGGTGGAGCTAGTTGGCCGACCCGACCAAAAGAGACAATGTGGTAACCTGGGGTCGGTTTTTGGAACATTGTGCAAGATTTGACAATTCGTTTTCATAAGTTGGATTTTTCCTACCTACAATAAGCTATGGCGCATCTGCTGGTAAAATTTTCAGGGCTCTAGAAGCAATATTACTATCAAAAGACTTGCGGGAACCGACTTTGCCTGCAGTACAGTTTGGCAGGTGACGGTGGTTGGCTTTACTTAACTCGAGCTGTCAGCAAGCTACAGATCTCTCACGCACACCAGTCGATGCAGAATGATCTGGCGCGTCACACTGGAAGCTCGAGAGTTCCTAGAAATGGCTGAGTCAGGAGTTATGCTCGAAATACTGTCTCTATGTATGCGTGTTGCGAACGGTGTTTCGATGATAACTCGAGCTGAGTGCATGCTATGCATGCCAGGTACATTCCAATCGAAGTAGCGACATGCGAGACATCGAATGGGAGCCTCGAGAGTGCCCAAATTGATTAGAATTTTCAAAATCAATGAAAAATATCGATTTGTACAATTTTGTATTTTTTGTGTCGGATGATTTTTTTTCTAATTTATATCGATCTATGGGTGACCTAGAGAGTTCTGGTGCATGTTTGTCGACGCAGAATGGTTTCGCGCATCTCACTGAGAGCGCGAGACTTCATATGAATAGCTTCGCTGGGAGTGAGAACTTTGGTCGACCCGGCCAGAAAGGACAAAGTGGTAACTTTTGGGTGGTTTTGCAATTTTTTGAAAGATATTTGACAATTCATTTTGAGAAAGGAGATTTTTCGCACCTGTAAACGACTATGAGGGCCCCTCTGTCAAAGTATGAGCTCTGTAGGCGCACGTTTACTATCAGAACACTTGGAGGAACCATCTTCATGTCGACACGAAAAAAATCAATTTTTGTCTTTTTCGAGAAATGCGTCCAGAAGCTCTCTCTTTCAACTCCGAGCACTCTTACGCGTGAAATGAGCTCTACGAGGTTCCCGGCGGTGACCAGGTTGACGGTTCACCGCCGGCGCCAGTATATTTGACAATTCATTTCAAGAAACCAGATTTTCACTCCGAGCATGGGTATCTTAACTTTATTCTGCCAGCAGCTCAGCTCTGTCTAGACAGTTTTACTATCCAAACATTTGGAGGAACCGATGTCACGTTCAGACCGAAAATGCAAATATCATGTTTTTCTGGAAATGCTCTGAGAAGCGGTCTGCTTTGAATCTGAGCATTCTTACACGTGCAAGGAGCTCTACGAGGTTTTCGGCGGTGACCAGGTTGACGGTTTACCGCCGGCGCTATCGATGAGCTAGAGGAATTCCGACACGGAGTGGGCTTAAGAGAAATTCGACGCGATGCGATTAGCTGTGCTTACCAGCTCTGTAGCTGTCCTGAAGCTCGAGTTATGAAACTGTCAGCACGTATCAAGATGACTCAAAACGGCCGATCCCGGCAGAGTGCTTTCCGATAGTAATATTTATCCGATCGAGCTGGTATTAGGATTGCGAGCGGGAATAAGTTCGAATATCACGAGATAAAATACTAGAGCTCAAACGAATTGTTGAATTTCGAGAACGAAATTTTCAACCGAGCAAACGTCACCAAAAGTTACCTCGATTTTTCTTGCAAACTAGCTCTCCAGCGCGCCAGAATTACTGGGCGCCGGCGGTAAACCGTCAACCTTGGATACCGCCGGGGACTCGTAGAGCTTCCTAACTCGACTTAAGTTGAGAAAACAGACAGCACTTACCAACAATCTGACTTATAGTGAATAGTTTTTGACCTCTGAATGCGACAGACGGACGCGTCTGATGTCTGCGAATCGACTGCTGTCATTACCAGCCCTGCAGCCCCCCTACAGCCCGAGTTAAGTGCCGAACACCGACAGCACCTCTCAGGATGACTCGAACAACAGGAAGAGTTTCGCGGACCTAGTTCGGGCAGCAGACAGAGTTCAGAGCTCTATATTTCACAGGCGGACGCGCCTGATGTCTTCAAATCGATTCCAGTGAGTACCAGCCATGCAGCCCCCCTACAGCCCAAGTTAAGTCCAGATCTCCAACAGCATCTCGCAAGCGACTCGAACGATACGAATGGTTTAGCGATGATTCTAGATCAGGCAGCACCGATTTCAGAGCTCTGGATTCGACAGACAAGCGCAACTGATGATGCTGAATTAATGCTTGTAATATCAGCTCTGTAGCTGTCCCACAGCTCGAGTTGAGTGCAGAAAACCGAGAGTTTCTGTCAAGATGACTCGAATCATACGAACAGGTCTACGGACCTAGCTCGGCTAGCAGACCGAGTTCAGACCTCTGGGTTCAAAAGGCGAACGCGCCTGATCATTCTGCATGCATTAGCTGTGCTTACCAGCTCTGTAGCTGCCCTAGAGCTCGAGTTAAGTACAAAATACCGACAACGCGTATCAAGATGATTCGAAAAGCCCGATCCCGCCAGTGTGCTTTTTGGCAGTAAAAGGGACCCGATCGAGCTGAGATCAAGATGGCGAGTGGGAATAAGATCGAATAGCACAGAAAAAAACACTAGAGCTCTACCGAATGTTCAAATTTCGAGAACAAATTTTCAACCGAGCAAAAGTTGTGGAAAGTTCAGTTCTTTTCTTCGAGCCAACTTGTAAGCGTCCACTTGTGAGCGTCCAAAACCCGGATAGCGAAGCCAGGCGCGGACCGCGAAGCGCTCCAGAACGCCGCACGGGGACCTCTGCCAGGCCGCCTGAAACGATGCGCGGGACGCTGAAACCTCGCAGGAGACGCTTGCAGGGGCGCCGTTTACGATGCGTGCGGCCCTGCAAAGCGCGCAAGGGGGATCTGCCTAGGAGCCTGGAAGAGCTGCCGAAGCTCTTCCGAAGCTCTGCCGAAGCGCTTCGCGCAGCCTGGAGCCACGCGTATTCGGAAACGCTCGGAAGCCACGCCCCCGGACACGCTGCGAACTCCGGCAACCCGCTGCGACGATCGTGGACCAGCGGAGGTGGGCGTGTCCTCCCCGCCACCCACCGCCGGCTCCTTATCTGAAACCCTCAGCTCTCCAAGAAGCATCCGGGAAAAACCCGGATAGCGAGCAAGGCGCGGAGCGCAGAGCGCTCCAAA